>CM077188.1:2178957-2351457 GCA_039654105.1 Coreius guichenoti | reverse complement strand
ACTTTGTGTGAGTTTTGGACATTTTGGTGCAAGCACACATTTCTGAGGCCAAATGTAAAGTGATGAATGTGTTTACATGCACGTCATCAAAGTCTGTTAGTCCAGCTTTTCAAAAATTGGACTGCTGCGATTTTACTTTGACTTAAGTGTTTGCACTACATTATAAAAAGACAAATTATTGCACGTTTAATTGTTTGACATTGTATAAAGTAATGCCATTGCATAGATAAGGTTGCTTGTATCTGTTAGTTTTCTTATTATTCTTCTTCTTCCACTCTGGAAGTCAATGGCAGCCCATAGAACTGTTTGGTAAAAAGTTGTGAAATTTGGCACACTGATAGAGGACTGTCAAAACATTCACCACAGCAAATTTGGAGTCTCTAACTTGATCCCTCTAGCACCACCAACTGTCCAAAGTTTCACTTACATTTATGCTAATAACATTTGAACCATAAGGGCTAGAAACAAAATTCATAAGAATTTTCCCACCAAAAAGCCTACTTTTCCAATCTCCTCCTAGGCGGTTTGTCTGATTTTCATGTAAATCGAATCAGATCATCTTCAGACCGTGCTGGCAAAACCCAACCGTTCTCGAATAACGCTCGAACAAATTCGAAGAAGAGCATGCCAAATTGGACGCGAGGCTATATCTCCGCAACGCTTTAACGTATTCGGACCAATCTTGGTACATGTCATCCTAAGCATGACCAGAGGGTACATGCAGATGTTCAGCATAGCGCCACCTACTGGTCTGGAGATATGAAAAATGGTTATTTGCTTATAACTTCTGAATGGTTTGCCCAAAAATCATAAATCTCGAGTCTCACCTGATTCAGTGCATCATGCCAAGTCGAATGATACCCAGTTGTCCCATATTTGCTATTGTGGGCATCGGCCATTTAGAATTTTGTCCTAAAATGCTGTATTTTACGAACGCATTAGCGCATCGTTACAAAACTCGGTGTCATCGGGACCATGCCCTGAAGGTGCACCATTTTGTGGTCAAAAGTTATAATGAAATTTCCAAAAATGCTAATAACTTTTGATTAATTTTGCCTATTATAATGAAATCATATTGATACCAATGATACCAATTATGCCATATTTGCTGAAACCTCCAGTCCGCCATTTTGAATTTCTTTGAAAACCTACTTTTTCGAACTCCTCCTATACCGTTGATCTGATTTTCACCAAAATTGGCTCAAATCATCTTCAGACCATGCCGGCAAAAAGTAATTAAAAGCTTTTCAATAGACCAAACAGTTCTCGAGTAACACATAAACAAATTTGTTGGCATGATGCCAAGCTGATTCTGCGGCTGAAACTCTGCAATGCTTTGGCATATTGACACCAAACTTTTTATGTGTCATTGTCTGCTCACACTGACCACACCATAATAATCTGATAACAGTGCCACCTATTGGTCAAAAGTGATAAGCAAGTTAATCATATTACAAGTGATTGTATTTGTGATATTTCTGCCATTTTGACAAAAAATGTTTTAAAACAATTACTCATTGTTGCAGTTTTTCTGAAGCTCACAGCCATGCTTGCATGTCTCATTGGTCCTTTTTGTGCTTCGCCACGATAATTGCTGCTTGCAGCTATATTTAAATATTTGACTTATCAAATATACATTAATGGCAAATTATTGCTAAAATTGGACTAATGCAAATGCACATCATGTGAATACCACGGTGAGTACTAGTAGCAGGAGTTACAGTAACTAGATTTCAGTTTCATTATGTTTCTGATGTATTTGGTTTGGATTCACCATGCACATTTGTCTGTCACGGATGCATTGCAAGAAATGCAAAGAATGCAAGCTGCTCTCTGAAAGCAATTTATTCTGACACAAACTATAATTTGTGTGACCAAAAGCAAATGATTCGTCATTAATTAATGGTTCACTTCTACGGGTAGCGAATGCAAACATTCCCACTTTTTCAGGTGGGACTCAAGTGCAGTTTGCAATGCTGCTTTCACACTTCGTGTGTATCGAAAAACACTTTTACATTCATGCATTTAGCAGATGCTTTTATCCAAAGCGACATGCATTCCCTGGGAATCCAGCTCATGACTTTGGCATTGCTATAAATGCAAATGGCTAGAAGCTCATTGTAAACATCAACGATTACAGATCGGTCAAACAAAGCCTGCGCATCTCATTGGTGGAGACTCAAAGGTGTGGTTGGACGTCACATATTCCCTGAAGCTGTTAAACTCTTTCTGAAAGTAAATGAGCATACGAGAGTGATTTCCAGCTGACCGAGGTCTATGGCAGCGTATCTCTTTTGTGTGAGCTGTGAAGCCGCTGACTGCGGAACGTGAGAAGGAAAGAAAGGTGAGCGCGCAGGGACGTCCCGTACGTGGCTCCTCCTTTTGTTCTCTGTGCTCCTCTTGTTCGGCCAGGAAGGCCTCAGAGACCGCGGGGCTGAAAAAAACCTTCCGGCTAATCGAGACTCATCTCGCTAACCTCTGTGTCACCTCTCCTCCTCCCGATCCAAACGTCACACCTGCTTTCATGGGCTCTCCTGTGAGGACTGGATCTCCGCCGCGGGAGTCACTGTATGCTCGTCCAGCTGGGAGACGCTTATCTGCCCGAATAAAACAACAACAACGACATTACCTGGGAGTGGACGGATGTGGAGAGAAACTAGCCTTCTCTGTTCAGCCCGGCCGTGTTTCTCATACGGCAGATGATCAGACCTGTAAGGAAAGCATAAAGATCATAAAAATAAAATATACAAATAAATTACACTTAAATGTGATATTTAAGTGATATTCAAAGAAAAAAATCATATTACTAAAACTATATACACTGTATAAAAGTTGCTGCCTTAAATTTTTAAGTACAATCAACTTGGATGTTTAAGTTATTTAAACTTAAATTACATTAAACTGACTTAAAAAATTAGTTGATAACATAAAAAAAGTTGAAAATTGCTTATTTTGATGAGTTAAAGCAATGTAAAACATATGTTGTCATAACTTATTGATCATATAATTTTTTACAGTATAGAAAATCTCAACTGCCTGACATGATTTCATCACAATTTAACTATTATTATCGTACAGCTCTAAAGTTAAAGTATATATAAAGTTAGATATACACTATATTGCCAAAAGTATTTGCGACACCCCTCCAAATCACTGAATTCAGGTGTTCAATCACTTCCATGGCCACAGGTGTATAAATCAAGCACTAGGCATGCAGACGCTTCTACAAACATTTGTGAAAGAATGGGTCGCTCTCAGGAGCTCAGTGAACTCAAGCGTGGTACCGTGTTAGGTTGCCACCTGTGCAATAAGTCCATTCGTGAAATTTCCTCACTACTAAATATTCCACGCTCAACTGTTAGTGGGATTATAACAAAGTGGAAGCAATTGGGAACAACAGCAACTCAGCCACGAAGTGATAGGCTACGGAAAATCACAGAGCGGGGTCAGCGCATGCTGAGGGTCACAGTGTGCAGAAGTCACCAACTTTCTGCAGAGTCAATAGCTACAGACCTCCAAACTTCGTGTGGCCTTCAGATTAGCTCAAGAACAGTGTGTAGAGAGCTTCATGGAATGGGTTTCCATGGCCGAGCAGCTCATCCAAGCCTTACATCACCAAGTGCAATGCAAAGCGTGGGATGCAGTGGGGTAAAGCACGCCGCCACTGGACTCTAGAGCAATGGAGACGTGTTCTCTGGAGTGACCAATCACGCTTCTCTGACTGGCAATCCCATGGACAAGTCTTGGTTTGGCGGTTGCCAGGAGAACGGGACTTGCCTGACTGCATTGTGCCAAGTGTAAAGTTTGATGGAGGGGGGATTATGGTGTGGGGTTGTTTTTCAGGGGTTGGACTCTTAATGCTTCAGCATACCAAGACATTTTGGACAATTTCATGCTCCCAACTTTGTGGGAACAGTTTGGGGACGGCCCCTTCCTGTTCCAACATGACTGCGCACCAGTGCACAAAGCAAGGTCCATAAAGACATGGATGAGCGAGTTTGGTGTGGAGGAACTTGACTGGCCTGCACAGAGTCCTGACCTCAACCCGATAGAACACCTTTGGGATGAATTCGCGCGGAGACTGCGAGCCAGGCCTTCTCGTCCAACATCAGTGCCTGACCTCACAAATGCGCTTCTAGAAGAATGGTAAAAAATTCCCATAAACACACTCCTAAACCTTGTGGAAAGCCTTCCCAGAAGAGTTGAAGCTGTTATAGCTGCAAAGGGTGGGCCAACTCCATATTAAACCCTACGGATTAAGAATGGGATGTCATTAAAGATCATGTGCATGTAAAGGCAGGCGTCCCAAAATTTTTGGCAATATAGTGTACATGTATCTTTATCCACATACATACAGTACGTAAAGTGATATACACTCACCGGCTAGTTTATTAGGTACACCTGCTTGTTAACGCAACTATCTAAATCAGCCAATCACATGGCAGCAACTCAATGCATTTAGGCATGTAGAAATTATCAAGACGATCTGCTGAAGTACAAACTGAGCATCAGAATGGGGAAGAAAGGTGATTTAAGTGACTTTGAACGTGGCATGGTTCACCCAAAAAATGGCTGGGTTAAAAACAACTCATTTGGCAACCCAGCGCTGGGTAAAAAAGTAACTCAGCAAGTTGGGTTACACATTTTAACTCATATTGACTAACCACTGGGCTAATTTTACCTCATTAATGGTTATTACATTTCCTTGCAGCAAATGTTATATTTAATATATATTTAGGCTATAAATTATTTTGTTTTTAGGTTCTACTAGAGCAGGTTTTGATCGGACCACATGTGCCAGCCTTCGCTCCCCACGTGCATCAATGAGCCTTGGCCGCCCATGACCCTGTGGCCGGTTCACCACTGTTCCTTCCTTGGAGCACTTTTGATAGATACTGACCACTGCAGACCGGGAACACCCCACAAGAGCTGCAGTTTTGGAGATGCTCTGACCCAGTCGTCTAGCCATCACAATTTGGCCCTTGTCAAACTCGCTCAAATCCTTACGCTTGCCCATTTTTCCTGCTTCTAACACATCAACTTTGAGGACAAAATGTTCACTTGCTGCCTAATATATCCCACCCACTAACAGGTGCCGTGATGAAGAGATCATCACCTGTCATAATGTTATATAATAATATTTTATATATTACTATTTTTACATTTTATTTAATTAATTTTTTGTGTTTGTGTTTTAATAGTTTTATTTAATTTATTGTTTGTTTCCAGCTGACCGCAACAGCAACATTACACACTAAAGAAAGAAGTACTATTGCTCATATTTACATTAACTCTAGTCTTAAAGAGAGTGTGTGTGTGTGTGTCGTCCTGCAGCGTTTGTGCTCCAGACATAAATGATTCCTCAAATTATGTCTTGTTATTTTATCAAGCGATCAGACACACCAATTTCACCTGCTGAACCATAAAACAGGTGGAAAAATCCCACAGATGCACATCGACGGAGGAACCGGAGAGCAGAATATCTCTGGATACCGCCAGGAGGATCGTTTCTTCACCCCTGACCTGTTTTCCATCTGCAGCGGTTGTTCCTGCCTGATATTTTGATACTGTTGTAACAGGGAGAAGGTTAACATGGATTTAACACTGATAAAAATCGTTTCCCGTGAGACACAAGCAGGATCTCAGCTGAAGGCCACTGACGTCCAGATCTTAATGATTTCAGTCTGACATCACACTCATCTGCTGCGTGTATGAACCGGCTCTCACATGTGTTTTGGTGGTTCAGGAGCGTGATTTTCACAGTGCACTTGGCAGGGCAGACGTCGCGACTGCAGATGAACCCTAGTTAGCTAGACGCTCGTGATCCCTCATGAGAACATGTCTAAAATACCTTCAGCGCTATCGGAGGAAATGAGCCTCTGCAGTCCGCAGGCCTTTGAAAATGAGGCCAGCAAACGCTTCGAATTCCTTACATTTCCACAGATACACCGGACCGGAAACACTGCTCATGTCTAGAGGAGAGAGAGAGACGGGGGGGTGTAATGATGAACATCTCATATGATTTATTAATTTGTGCCTTCTATCTATCTATCTATCCATTCATCCATTATCATTCATCCATCTTCCATCCATCCATCATCTCTCCATCCGTTCATCTGTCTGTCTATTCATCCATTTATCCATCCCATCTATCTATCGTTCTATCCATCTATCCTTTTATCCATCTTTCTATCCATCTATTCATCGATCTATCCTTCTATCATCATCCATCTATCTATCATTCTATCCATCCATCCATCGATCTATCGTTCTATCTATCTATCCATCCATCCAATCTTTTGTTCTATAATTCATCCACCCATCTTTCTATCCATCTATCCAATCGATCTATCATCCATCCATCGTTCTATCTATCCATCGTTCTATCCATCTATCTATCCATCGTTCTATCTATCTATCTATCTATCTATCCATCTATCCAATCGATCTATCATCCATGCATCGTTCTATCTATCCATCCATTCATCCATCTATCCATCCATCGTTCTATCTATCTATCATCCATCCATCTATCGTTCTATCCATCTATCATCCATCCATCCATCGTTCTATCCATCTATCTATCTATCATCCATCCATCCATCGTTCTATCCATCTATCATCCATCCATCCATCGTTCTATCCATCTATCTATCTATCTATCATCCATCCATCTATCGTTCTATCCATCTATCATCCATCCATCCATCGTTCTATCCATCTATCTATCTATCATCCATCCATCCATCGTTCTATCCATCTATCATCCATCCATCCATCGTTCTATCCATCTATCTATCTATCTATCATCCATCCATCTATCTTTCTATCCATCTATTCATCGATCTATCCTTCTATCATCATCCATCTATCTATCATTCTATCCATCCATCCATCGATCTATCGTTCAATCTATCTATCATCCACCCATCTATCGTTCTATCTATCATCCATCCATTCAATCTTTTGTTCTATAATTCATCCACCCATCTTTCTATCCATCTATCCAATCGATCTATCATCCATCCATCGTTCTATCTATCCATCTATCTATCTATCCATCCATCCATCTATCTATCTATCTATCATCCATCCATCGTTCTATCCATCTATCATCCATCCATCCATCTATCTATCATCTATCCATCTATCTATCATCCATCCATCCATCGTTCTATCCATCCATCTATCTATCATCCATCCATCCATCTATCATCCATCTATCTATCCATCTATCTATCATCCATCCATCCATCTATCTATCATCTATCCATCTATCTATCTATCTATCATCCATCCATCCATCGTTCTATCCATCTATCTATCATCCATCCATCCATCGTTCTATCCATCTATCTATCATCCATCCATCCATCGTTCTATCCATCTATCATCCATCCATCTATCGTTCGATACTAGTGGTCAAAGGTATGGTGTCAGTCAGATTTTTTGAATGTTTTTGAAAGAAGTCTCTTCTGCATTTACAGTATTTGATCAAAAATACTGTAAAAATAGTGAGATATTATTACAAATTAGTTTTCTATGTGAATATATAGTAAAATGTAATTTATTCCTGTGAATTTATCATCATTACTCCAGTCTTCAGAGTCACATGATCCTTCAGAAATCATTCTGATATGATGATTTGCTGCTCACGAAACATTTATGATTATTATCAGTGTTGAAAACAGGTTAATATTAATGTGGAAACTATGATAAATATTTTAAGGATTCGTTGATGAATAGAAAGCTCAAAAGAACAGCATTTATTTGAAATTGAATATTTTGTAACATTATATCACTATTGATTAATTTAATGCATCCTTGCTTAGTGAAAGTACATATAGCCTAATTTATTTCTCTTGTTGAAAAGCATCAATAATAAAAGCTAAACTAATTGCACTTTTCCCAAGTAGAATGTTGGAAATTCCGACTTGCAGTGGAATGCAGGATTAGAGCACTGTAGAATTCATCACACAACCAATAACACAATCTGCAGGAACGTTTCATGGTAAAATCATTCAGCTGAACTAACAAGACTCGATAAACCTTTTCACATTCGTTTCCTGTGTCTTATCCATCCTACCCGCTCTCGCATTAGAGCTCAAGTCCACGTACAAGTGTGTGTGTGTGTGTGTGTGTTCAGAGAGGGGAAGGAGGTGACGGGTCACGCGGAGTAACCTGAGAGGTCTGACCCCGGGTACAACTGAATCTAAGCGGAACCAGCCCTTTAAAAGCGTGAGTTCAGTGTGTGTGTGTGTGTGTGCACGCTCGTCGAGAGCAGTGACAATATCCAGGTCCCTGTGCAAGACATATGCTATTGCTGATGTATTTAAGGTCTCCTGGTGTGTGAGATAGCACTTTTGAGATTCCAGAGCCTCAATGAAATCCAGACGCCCGTTGCTCCGATCGTCCTGACCTGCTCTTGACATCACATCCACTTCTCCTGCCTCTGTTTGCATTCTCCGAGGAGATCTGGCCTTCTCGAGGGTGGCGGCAAACATCTCAGCAGTTTGTTTGTTTGCATTGCTGTAGTCTTTATTCACCAGTCATTCAAGAGACATATGTGGGCAACTGACTGACTGAACCGAGCTGAAGCACTTTATTAGTGGCTTCATTAACTTGCCCAAATGCATTCTCTACAAATGAGATTGATCAGATATAAACTTAATATTAAAACACCAGCACAAAAATGCACAAGAGAACTTGAAAGTTACATTGCAGTCAGAGCGTGCAACTTATTATTATTATTTTTGTTGTATAATACATTAAAAGTTTGAATATTATATATACAGTACCAGTCAAAAGTTTGGAAACATTACTATTTTTAATGTTTTTGAAAGAAGTCTCTTCTGCTCATCAAGGCTGCATTTATTTGATCAAAAATACAGAAAAAAATGTAATATTGTGAAATATTATTACAATTTAAAATAATGGTTTTCTATTTTAATATACTTTAAAATATAATTTATTTCTGTGATGCAAAGCTGAATTTTCATCAGAATATGATCCTTCAGAAATCATTCTCTAAACCATTATTTTAAATTGTAATAATATTTCACAATATTTTTTTTTCTGTATTTTGATCAAATAAATGCAGGCTTGATATATTATATTTCACAATATTACAGTTTTTTTCTGTATTTTGATAAAAAAAATGCTTGAGCATGTCATAATGTATATATATCTATATGATGCTGAAAATTCAGGTTTGCATCACAGGAATAAATTACATTTTAAAATATATTCAAATATAAAACAGTTATTTTAATTGTAATAATATTTCACAATTTTTACTGTATTTTTTTATCAAATAAATGCAGCATTGGTTAGCATATAATAAAAAAATGTATATATTATTTAATATATTTTCTAATAATTTATATAATTTTGTAATGACAATCTCATATATAATCAGGAGCTCTGGTTTTCACATCCAGAACAACATTCACATTTTTGTTAAATGCATGTTTAATTTATAGTCTAGGCATTCAAAGAAAAAAAAAATAGTCATAACCCTCTTAAAAGTCTCCACTATTTCCAAAACATAACATAGTTTCTTGTTAGGATCTGCAAACCTGCCTGTCATAATGTTGACACTAGAGTAAGTGATCGCTTCCCTCGGACGGCCTTTAAAAGGACGGAGAGGCCTGAACGCAGATGCTCGTCTCCAACCTCGATGCGAGACATGATGAGCAGATAAGATCAGGAGGAATTCAGCAGCAAAGCTGCTCTATAAACATGATCATGTGTGTGTGCAGGGACGCAGAGATCCATCTGCGCTCCTCGCTGCTTATTAGGGGTGTTTGCCAAGTCAAGCATCACTGCTACTAGTTAGTTTCAGCCTTCATGCCCTTTCAGTCAACTAAAATCAAATAAAAAGAATGACAAATAAGACCTTAGCAACTCCCTGGCAACCACCCACAACACTCCAGCATCACCGCAGCTGCAGGAATTCCTGTCATTTCTTTCTGTGGAGCTGCAGCTCCTCCGCCGAGCTTTACACACTCACGGGTGCCATGGATCATGTTTAATTACATTAGAAATCACCCAGTGGATTTGGAGTGTAAACACTGTAAACAGGCCCTCAGCTGTGCGGGTATTTATGTGTGAGTGTGTTGATGTTCTGCCGGTTTATTGCGGAGAGCTAAAGTTCAGTCGAGTGCTTTTTAAGGTCTGGACTCCATCGCAGGTTTCATTGGCCAAGGACCGCCCAGAGGCCGTCTGACAGACATGCAAAGCAACCAATCACGGTTAGTTTAGTTCAGCGTCATGTTTAGGGGCGTACTTTTGGAAATCCAGTGTTCAGTTGATCCTGATAAGCGCTCACTGTCACAGTTGTAAACACAACGGCTTTCTTCTTTCATTAAGGGGGTTTGTTTGTTTGTTTATTTTATTTATGAAGCACATTTTAATACAATCAAGGTTGCCCAAAGTGCTGTACATCAACAATAAAAGAATAATAAATCAAACATACACAAAAGAAAAAACATAAAACATCCACACACCTAAGAATTAATAACGTGGGGAATTAAAAGCTGTCATGTAACAAAAGAAAAGAGGATCTAATGCATAAAGGCAATGAGTTCCGAAGTTTGGAGGCTGCAACTAAAAACCAACTTAAGTTTAAATCTGGACCATTCAGAAACGTCCTGTCTCATTCTACATGTTGTCACTTCTTCTTGAGTCTCTCCATCATTGTCCGACTCTGGTTTAAACATAAAAGCCTGAACAGTTTCTGACATTTTCAGTGTGTGTCTGCGTGAGGTAATCGGAGCTGCTAACATGAGCTCTTGAAGCTCCGCCCTCTTCTAGAAAGGGGGTGGGGAGCAGCAGCTCATTTGCATTTAAAGGAACACACACAAAAACGCCACGTTTTTGCTCACCTTCAAAAATGACAATTTTGACATGCTATAAAAAATGATCTGTGGGGTATTTTGAGCTAAAACTTTACATACACACTCTGGGGACATCAGAGACTTATTTTACATCTTGTAAAAATGGGCATTTATAGGACCCCTTTAAAAGTACAGATCGATTTAGAGTAGACGGAAGTCAGAAGATAAAACACTTTTCACTCAGAAATTGCTAGTACATTTCACAAATAATTGCAAAGAAACGCAAGTTACACATTGAATTAAACATATTTTGAAGTGGAAAGAGTGAAACAGTATATTCTTGTAAAACGTACTCCAATAATCTTGGTTTCATTTACATCTTCGAAAAATCTTTTTTTTTGTTTTTTTTTTAAGTTTCTCAAATAAAAGATCTTCCAAAGATGCCACTAACCTGACAAACTCCAGCAAATTATCATTTCATCTAAAAGCACTCAAACCTGTACCTTCTGAACATGGCTTTGATTCAGGTGGACTTCAAGAACTTGTGCAGGACTAGATTTAGCGGAAGATTCGCTTCGTTGTCCCTGTACAAGCTTAACGACAGCAAAGCTGAAGAAATCTCATTAAAAGCACTACTGAAGTCTAGACTCGGCCATCACACAACACACACACAGGCATGAATTCACTAAATCACACTCAAGAATAAATACAGAGAGCTGGAAGAAATATTTGCCAATTGCTTTTGTGGATGTTGTTTTTTGCCACATTTCAATTTGATGCTGTGAATCCACAAAAGCATGTGCACAATTTCACTTCTCAATAGGCAGAACATGGTGCTTGCAACGGCAATGTCAGGGGTTCGACCAGAGAAAATGCATACTGATAAAATGTACCTTGAACCTACAAGTTGCTTTGCATAAAAGCAATATTTTGGTTGCACTTTATTTTACAGTATGTGCACTTATGTGTACTTACCCACAAAAGTACTGGTAATATAAGGTAACTACATGGGTTAAGGTTAGGTTTAGGGGTAGGTTCCGACTTAGTACCTTGTTATTACCCAATTATTGTAATTACTATAATGAGGTCAGTGTTTTGCTACACAGAGTAGCTGTAGTACGCTTAAGTTCTTTAAAGGTTTCAGCTCAAAAGGCCAAGCATCTGTTGTTGTTTGGCTTTGATTAGTCTGTATTAGGCTGGATGAAGGTGAGAGTAAGCTAAGCTTATTCCAATGTCAGCTACATTCACTAACACACATGCCTTGTGTTTTTTGCGCAACCTGATTGACTGAGCATAAACATGCTTAATAAATATACACATGCATATTCAATACTGTATGATTCTTCTAATCTGACTGCTTTGATTCGCTTGGTACTTGTGCCGTATGTTGTAAAGTTGAAAGTCATTAAAGTCCAACTAAAGTGCCTTGAAACGCGCAGCATTATTCAGTGTGTTGACGTAATTTCCACTGAAACAGGAAGACAGGGCGGGGCATATCAAACAGCTCCTCCCCTTTTTTTAAATAGCCAATAGCGTTTAGTTTATATCACAGCTCGGCCAGAGCCACAGTTTCCTCCTAATCTTCTCCATATCGCTTTAAAATATCATTCTGGGGGGTCGCTAGTTAGCAGGTATGGAGTAAGCTGTGTTTTGGGTGAGCTCTGCCAAATTTCGTTAAGTTAATTATATTTTTGGGCGTCTTATGGTTTAAAATTGGCACTAAAATATTCTGTTTTGGTGTCTCTTGTATTTACACAACTTTTTTTCGTAAATGGCAAAAATGTTCGGACGATGTAACCTCATTACAAATGTCTGTGAGTAAACTCGAAACGGCTGTTGCGGCTCTGCAGGACAAATGCACTGATGTGGAGGGGAGGATGAGGAGGTCAAACATCCGTATACTGAACGTGGCAGAGGGACCAGGATCGAGCTCTCCAGCCTCAGTCTCAAAGCTGCTAAAAGACGTCCTAGGCATGGAGCGGGAAGTACTCGTCGACAGATCACACCGCGGTCTCCAGCCGAGGCAGCCTGGTGGTAAATCCCACGTAATTGTGGCCAAATTGCATTATTACCCTCCGCAGAGCCAGGGAGGCTGGACCCCTTCAATTCAAAGGATCCACAATTTTTATATTTCCAGACTATCCCCCCAGCGTGGCTCGCGCAAGATCTGCGTTTAATGATGTAAAGAAGTTGCTTCGAGGTCAAGACGGGGTGCGCTATGGTATTTTCCACCCAGCGAAGCTTAGGATCACTCACAATGGCAAAGAGAAGGAGTTTTGCGACCCGGTGGAGGCCATGGCGTTTGTGAAGAGAAACATCGTTTTGGATAGTGTTGCGTAACAGATACTACATTTTGCCGAGGACAGATTACACACACTTAACGTGTTGTTGTTGTGTTTTTTTTCTCTTCCACTTTGTTTTTCCCTTTCTTACACAGTTGGTGAGTAGATGACTTTATCATGAATGTGGTTAACATTCAAAGGTGTATGGCATGATGCTGCATCACATTGCCTTTGAGAAATATTTGATAATAGGTTATACGCTCTTTATCTCTTTCGTTTCGGAGCTCCTGCTGCACTGTGATTTCTCCGTAGCAAGCGCATAAATGTGTGGATGTTTTTTCAATGGGTTTGGGGGTCACTCTGTTCTGTTGGGTGACAGGAGGCGGGTTTTCACCGTACCAAATCTATATTTTGCACTTTATTTGTTCTGTTTTTTTTTCTTGAAGGAGGGATTACTGTTATACTTGTTTAGATCCCATACTGTTGTGGCTAGATTCTGTTTATTTTCTTTAATTTGGTCAGATAATAAAAATGGTTAATACAGCCAATAGGTCAGCGAGCTGCAATATAAATTTTGTTAGCTGGAATGTCAAGTCCATAAATCATCCTGTTAAGCGTAGAAAAGTACTTCTATATTTAAACATACTTAAGGAGAGGATTGCCTTTCTTCAAGAAACTCATTTATGTAAAACAGACCATTCTAGACTGAAGTGTGTGTGGGTAGGGGCACCAATTCTTATTGAAAAAAACATCCCATTTGTGGCTTCGAGGGTTGAAGCAGATTCTGCAGGTCGCTTTGTTATAGTAGTTGGTAAACTTTATAATATATCAGTTGTCCTAGCTAATGTGTATGCACCAAACTATGACGACAGTCTATTTTTCACAAACATCTTTTCTAGACTACCAAACCTGGACACACTTAATTTTATATTAGGAGGAGATATGAACTGTGTAATGTCTTCATGTTTAGACCGTTCTGTCAAAGCTACTATTCCATCCAAGTCAGCTGATACCATTAAATTATTCCTTGACACATATGGGATATCTGATGATATCGCAATCCTGGATCAAGCTATTCTTTTTTTCCACCTGTTCATCAGACATATTCACGTATAGACTATTCTTTTCTTGACAAGAATCTTCTCCCTTTGGTCAGTTATTGTGAGTATCATGCTATTGTCATTTCAGATCAATGACGCTGTGCATGCCAGTTACATATGATAGATATCGTCCCTGGCGATTAAATACTTTGTTGCTTTCAGATGAAGCATTTGTTAACTTGATATCATCCAAGATAAAAACATTTCTCGAACATAATCAAACACCGGGAATGCCCTTTTCAGTTGTATGGGAAGCAATGAAAGCATACTTGAGAGGAGAAATCATATCTTATAGTTCCCACATTAACAAATACTAGGCTATACTAAAACTAGATGCTACCCTGGCGCTTACATCATCACCTACTCTAAATAAACAAAGACTATCACTTCAATCAGAATATAATCTTTTAAATACTAAACACATTGAAAACTTGATGAACAAAACACGTTATAGAACATATGAACATGGTGAACATGGAGAGTTTTGGCTCATCAACTGAGACAAAAGACGGCGGATTGCACTGTAATCCAAATAAAAGATAAATTAGGCCATAGGTATACCGAACATCAGTTTTAATTTCGTTAATAATTTTCGTTAAGACCTTTTTCACTGACGAAAACGAGACGATAACTAAATAAAAACCAGTTTTGGATGACAAAAACTATGACGAAAATCTACTGTCATTTTCGTCAACTAATAAAAACGAGACGAAAATGTTAGGGAGGGACGATTAGGGAAGAGATCCGGTTAGTGACGTCCTGTGTAATAGATGCGCACATTTGAGTTGTAACGTGCGGATCTAACCGCGGGAAAATGCGGCGCTGTTGCGCTTCTACAGACTCACGCGACAGCGCTTCAGAGCGGCTCAATCAATGAATAACACACATTTATGCCAGGTAATTGTTTATGAACTAATGCTGATGAATAATGACAATGTTTACTTTACGATGTTATTATAGAGTGAGCTGTTGTGGATTGACCTGGAGGAGGCAATCTAATGCTGTTCGACTTGACTTAAAAGTTGTTAGGGTGCATATGTAATCCACCTGTGATGCCATCAAGTGTACAGCTGGCTGCTAATTTCCTTGAGTAAAAAAACAGATTTGTCTCATGCAAGTTATTACATTTTGGCGACGAGGATGAAAGCAAAAAGACGTTTTTGAAGAGGAAAGAAGTTTTTGAATGGAAAAGATGTTGGAGCTTTGGGAAAGAAGATGGCCAACATGGTAGGAACAGTCACACCATTTGATAGTCAATCTCAGTCTTCGGAAGAATATTGTGAAATCTTGCAACATTTCTTCGAGGCAAATGAGATTACAGAAGCAGCCAAGCAAAAAGCGATATTGTTGAGCACTGTAGGAAGTCAAACATACAGTCTGCTGAGGAATTTATTGAGCCCAGTTAAGCCAGGAACAAAGACGTTTGGTGAATTAGTGGAATTAGTAGGAAATAAGTACAACGGTTTAAATTCAATTCAAGATCAAGAGGAGAGGGAGAAACTGTACTTGAGTATGTGGCAGTATTGAGGAAATTGGCTCATGATTGTAATTATGGAGAAAAATTAACAGAGATGCTTCGGGATAGACTGGTATGTGGCATAAATGATGCCCATATTCAACGTAGACTGTTGGCAGAAGCAGAGTTAACATTTGAAAAGGCATTAAAAGTAGCTCAAGCAATGGAAACGGCCAATAAGGATGTGAAGGATTTGCAAGTTCAACGCTCATCCAGTTTAATGAGAGTGCATAAAATGTCTGTAAAGCAAGAAGATAGTCAAAGTAGAGCATGTTACAGATGTGGGAGTTTGCAACAATTGGCCAATGAGTGCAGATTTGCTTATGAGATATGTCACAAATGTGGGACACATAAGGAAAGTATGCAGATCAAAAAGTTCCACCAGCGAAACAAACTTTCAAGGACGCAAGAGAGTGGCCAGAGGAGGACAAAGATCGGAGGACAAGATTATGTGAGTAGAGATGAAAAAAGTGCATCCAATGAAGAAGGTATTTTTAGTTCACAGTTTGAAAGAAACCGAGATTCCAAAGGTTGCTCCCCTGACTATCACATTGGCTGTTAATGAGTCAAATGTACCTTTTGAAGTGGATACAGGCTGTGGTGTGACTGTAATGACTGGATCAAATTTGTCCAAATTATGGGAAAAACATAAAATTCCAGAATTAAAGACCTGTTCTTTAAAGTTAAAAACCTATACTGGTCAAGCTTTAACAGTGTTAGGTTCTGCACAGGTGGAAGTCAGACACAAACCAACAGTGAAAGAGTTACCGGTAGTGGTAGTACCCGGAACAGGACCCAATTTATTAGGCAGAGGATGGATTAAGGAATTGGGCATGGAATGGGAGGCCATAGATAAGCTTCAAGGGGTGGAAAATTTAACCTTGCCCGAAGTGCTCAGCCGACATGCAGAATTGTTTAAAGAGGAATTGTGTGAATTGAAAGGTCCACCAGCCAAGATTTATGTGGACAAGGAAGCCGTTCCCAGATTCTTCAAAGCCAGACCAGTTCCTCATGCAATGAAAGTGAAGGTAGAAGTTGAAATAGAACGCCTGTTAAGAGAAAACATGATAGAACCTGTTAAACACTCTGAATGGGCTGCACCTGTAGTACCAGTGTTAAAGTCTGATAATACAGTACGACTATGTGGTGACTACAAGCTAACAGTAAATCGAGTTTCAAAGTTGGAACAGTACCCCATCCCCCGAATAGAAGATTTGTTTGCAACATTGTCAGGTGGGCAAAAGTTCACCAAACTGGATATGAGCCATGCTTACCATCAGATTGCATTAGATGCAGAGTCCAATAAATATGTCACACTGTTTTTTTACCCCTTTACTAGTTTCTTCTAGTCCTGTCATATTCCAGAGAACCATTGAGGGAGTCCTGCAAGGTCTTCCGTATGTGGCAGTTTTCCTGGATGACATCTTGGTGACCGGTCGTAATGATGAGGAGCATCTCCAAACGCTTGCCAGGGTACTGGAAAGATTGCAGGAAGCAGGACTGCGGTTGAAACGGAGTAAATGTACCTTCATGGAAAGAGAGGTAATGTTCTTGGGCCAAAAAGTAGACGAGGCTGGCTTACAACCAGTACCAGAAAAGGTGACTGCTATTCAAAATGCTCCCTCGCCAAAGAATGTGAGAGTTGAAGACCTATTTGGGACTGTTAAACTACTACAATAAGTTCTTGCCTAACTTGTCTACTGTGTTAGCCCCTGTGCACAAGTTGCTGCGGAAAGATGCAAAATGGAACTGGGGTGGGGAACAAGAGGCTGCTTTTGCTCGGTCTAAGAAAATGATCCACTCAGTACAAGTTCTGGTCCACTATGACCCCCAGAAGGATGTGATTTTATCATGTGATGCTTCTCCTTATGGCCTAGGGGCAGTTCTTTCGCATAAGATGCCTGATGGTAGTGAAAGACCCATTGGATTTATGTCACGGACATTGAATCAAGCTGAGCGGAATTATTCACAGTTGGACAAGGAAGGGTTGGCTTACAACGCTTCCATAAGTATTTGTATGGTCGGAAGTTCACCATTGTTACAGACCATAAACCTTTGTTGTCTTTGTTTAATGAGTTAAAAGCTGTTCCCCAAATGTCATCTCCTAGGATCCGGTGATGGGCTGTGACACTAAGAGCATATGAATACACCATCATCTACAAGCCTGGCAAGGAATGCTCTAAGTCGGTTACCATTGTCAACGGAATCTGGCCCTGAACAGGAGGAAAGAGTCCTCATGCTGGAGAATGCAGATATAACCTTAAATACAGCAGAACAGGTGAGAGGATGGAAACAAAAAGATCCGGTATTATCCAGGGTGAGAGAAATGGTACAAAGAGGATTCCTGCAGGAATTAATTGGAGCAGAGTTTGATCCATTTACATCCAGGAAAGATGAATTAAGTGTACAGGATGGTTGTGTGCTCTGGGGGGCCCGAGTAATCATTCCCAGTGTGGGTAGATCGGAAGTTCTGAAACAACTGCATCGATGCCACCCACGAGTGTCTAGGATGAAAGCTTTGGCCCGAAGTTATGTGTGGTGGCCCAAGTTAGATCAAGATGTTGAAAGGTTGGTTAAAACCTGTCAGATGTGCCAAGAGCATAGGAACGTTCCGGCTGTAGCTCCACTGCATCCTTGGAATTGGCCAGAAAAACCATGGCAAAGATTGCATGTGGATTATGCAGGTCCATTCATGGGAAAAATGTTCTTTGTCTTGATTGATGCACATTCAAAATGGATGGATGTGTATCCAGTGAACTCAGCCACATCTGCTGCCACCATTGAATGCTTGCGTAATATTTTCAGTAACCATGGACAACCTGAATTGATTGTATCCGATAATGCCACTTGTTTTGTTAGTGCTGAATTCAAAGAGTTCCTGAATAAAAAGTATGGCATGGCACTTCTGCACCTTATCATGCTTCCAGTAATGGTTTAGTAGAACGGGCCGTGCAAATTATTAAAGGCATGCTGAAAAAATGTGTTGAAGGAACCCGAGTGTTATTCAGTTATTACTCCTCAGACCACTACAGGGCTCTCCCCAGCTGAAATGTTACATGGACGTTGCGATGTTCTTTGGACTTTATGCATCCTGATTTAACTAGAAAGATTCAGGAGCAACAACAAAAGCAGAAAGTCCATCATGATAAAAAGGCCCATGAACGTAGTTTTGGTGTTGGAGATCCAGTACTTGTTCGGAATTTTAGCTATGGACCGAAATGGATTCCAGGGCACATAGAGACTGTGACTGGACCACTTTCTTATAAAGTGATGCTGGGCGATGGGATAGTGGACGAAGACATGTAGACCAAATTCATGGCCGGCAGAAACTGCTTGTGAACCTTTTAGAGGACATGGACTGTAAATATCCTGATTTTGACTTCTCTGATCACTCGATAGTTGCTAAAGAGACTGAGGAAACAGGGGCTGAGGACATTCCTGGTGAAACCAATCCCTTTGAAACAGCTGGGGATTCCTCTCAAACTTCTGAGATGACCACTGAAATGAACAAATCCGTTAGCCCTGTTGTGAGACGGTCACAGAGAACCAGGAAATTGCCTGGTCATTTGAAAGATTATGAACTGAAGTAAAAAAAAAACAAAAAAAAAAACTGTTATTGGTAGATTTGGACGATTGTGAAAAAAAAAAAAATCTGTGAACTGTGATGGGTTTTGGGTGTGTAAGTAGGTTTCCCCTTCATGATGGTGATGTTATTTTTATTTTTTTGTGGGTAACTATTGTGGTTACATGATTGTGCGTAGTATTGTGATTATTATGGAGGAAATATTCTCAACTTGGGGGGAAGGGGATGTTAGAGAGTGAGCTGTTGTGGATTGACCTAGAGGGGGCAATCTAATGCTGTTCGACTTGACTTAAAAGTAGCAAAGAAGAACTTGTTAGGGTGCATATGGAATCCACCTGTGATGCCATCAAGTGTACAGCTGGCTGCTGATTTCCTTGAGTAAAAAACCATTCTGAACAGATCTGTCTCATGCAAGTTATTACAGATGTTTATATAGTAATATGTTTTAGACGGTTGTAACAATGCATATTTTATCTCCCTCGTCTGAACTTGAAAGAGAAGCTGCAACTGCAATAGTAAGGTGCAGACATTTCAAAATAAGAGTCAATGTGTATTTCGAGCTTGTTTATAATTAAGTCACGCATTATATATACATTTTTGGTTACACCATAAACTGTATTTAATTTAATTCCCATTTAATTCATAGTCAGGAGGAAAGACTAAGAACAGTATTTGACACATTATTCAATAAAGTATCAGGGTTATAATAGTTAACTAAAACCATTAAAAAATATTCATTACTTGAAATTAAATAAATGTTAACTGAAATTTAAAAAAAATTTAACTTATTGGAAGCTTTAGCTTAACCACACTAACTAAAACAGAAATACAAAATTATAAAAACTATATAGATGTTTTTAAAAAACAAACAAAAAAAGTGAATTGAGCTCTCTTTCGTGTATTTTTGCGCTTGAACGGTCAATGCTTAAATGCTCAATGAATGCATTACAATTGAACTAAACATTAGATTTTAGTCGACTAAAACTAGACTAAAACTAAAAACAATTCAGGTGACTAAAATATGACTAAAACTAAATGGCATTTTAGTCAAAAGACTATGACTAAAACTAAATCAAAATTTGCTGTCAAAATTAACACTGCCGAACATTCACAGATCAATAATTGTTCTATTCGGAATTATATACCTCTGAATCTCATAAGGATAAGAATCTGTTCTCTTCATTTTTTGATAAGATTACTATTCCTTCAATTGACCGTGAGACAGCATCTGAACTCGAAACCCCTTTTCAGTTGAAGAAATTAACGCCTCAATAATGTCAATGCAAAACGGAAAATCACCTGGCCCTGATGGGTTTCCGAGGGAGTTCTTTAAAAAATTCAAGAATGAATTATCTCCACTGTTATTAAGCGTATTTGAGGAATCCTTTTCTTCTGATACTCTGCCTCCAACTATGCGACAAGCAGTCATCTCGCTCATGCTCAAGAAAAACAAAGATCCTCTTGAGTGTGGCTCTTATCGCCCTATCTCTCTCCTCAATGTGGACAGTAAAATCCTGGCTAAAATGCCAGAAAATGCCCTGCCTTCTATAATCAAACTGGATTCATTAAAAATTGACAATTGTTTTTTAATATACGCCGGCTCTTAAATATTCTTTATGATCTCACTATCTAGTACTACCTATGGCTCGCAAGCCAAACATGGCTCTTTGACAAAAATCACGTGGCTCTCCAGGTCTCTCACCCTTTACCAACAAATGATTGATAAAAAAAAATTAGACACATCAATGGAGATCCACTCTCTACAGAAAGGCACCCAATTACAATTCCCTTGTTGTGCAGCCTACCGAAGTTAATGAAAAGTTTATGATAATAATAATATTCAAGTTGTACCGGCCGCGCGTGTTCAGTGCTGTTCGCGAGAGTCACGAGTCACGTTTCTATGGTAACCTACAGCTCCTGCACTGGGATTCAAGCAGCTGCAGCTTGTTTAAGGTAATGGCGAAACCATTTTTAGAACAGCAGCGAAAATGTAAAAGTAGGCTATCTAAACTTTTATATCCTTTTATTGAAACTGGTGCTTTCTGTGCAAAGAGACATTTCCAAACATTTCACCCGCTGGCAGGCTACTTCCGCTTTTGCCGCAGAGACTGTCCTATAAATGTGTCGTATTTATGATAATCCGTTGTCTGGCTATCACCAGACCAAGCTCAATTTAAGATTGAACATTGGTCTGGGGAGTCTGCTCTGTATTTTCTACTGCACAAGAGGCGTGATCAACGAGCATAATTCAAAAGACTCTGTACGCAATTGGATAGTCCTTCAACCAATCAGACCACAAGAGGCGTGATAAACGAGCATTATTCAAATGACTCTGTACGCAATTGGATAGTCCTTCAACCAATCAGACCACAAGAGGCGTGATAAACGAGCATTATTCAAATGACTCTGTACGCAATTGGATAGTCCTTCAACCAATCAGACCACAAGAGGCGTGATAAACGAGCATTATTCAAATGACTCTGTACGCAATTGGATAGTCCTTCAACCAATCAGACCACAAGAGGCGTGCTCAACGGGCATTGATCCATCGCTTCTCTGTCCGTCATTGTGTTAAACCCGCCAACAGCGCACCAGGTGGATAAGCCAGTCTGTGATTGGTTCCCGCAAAAGTGTAACAGAAGCAGTAGAAGTGAATGTACAGGTTTCCAGCCTGAGTTGCAGGGCGAAATCAAATCGCTGGCAGATCGGGCTGGGTTTACCCAGTCTAGATAATCCGCGCAGATAAAGTTATTAATAACGAAACCTGAATGAATGAGAAAGAAAAGAGCGGGATGTGCTTTACATTGAAAATAAATTTATATAAAATATTTATATTAAAAGTGCAATAAGTCGCGAAAGAGGACTGAATTCCACTGGATGCTGTGCGCGCGCTCCGAGCGCAACACGGACAAGCATAGTAGGCTAGCCTTTGTCTTCGGTTGCGCGCCTAAACGGCCAAATAAACACAGAAATATATCAAAATGCCAAGTCGAGTATTCACATAAGCACAGTAGATGTGAGCACTGCGTTCACACACACACACACACAAAGAAGAGGATTTATGCTTATCAGTTGGTAACTCAACCTCACAGTGAAAGCCCTGCACAATTAATTCCATATTGCAACTTATTTATTGTTTGCTGCATATTTGTTTGTTTTCTAGTTGTCTATGAACCTAATAATGGGAAAAAAAACACATTTTTAATAATAATATTATTTTTTACTGTGGCTCTTTTGGAAAAATGCATTAACCAAAAATGAAAAAATGGCTCTTTGGTCAAAAAAGGTTTCCGACCCCTGATCTAGTGTCTCTGAGGTATTACTATCACTTGATGCTGAGAAAGCTTTTGACCGGGTGGAGTGGGACTTTCTTTTTTATGTTTTGGAAACATTCGGTTTTGGTTTAAAATTTAGACATTGGATTAAAGTTCTTTATACTTCACCAGTAGCAGCAGTGCGTACAAATAATAACTTATCTCCTACAACGTGGCACAAGACAGGGTTGTCCTTTATCGCCCCTTTTATTTGCGTTAGTAATTGAACCACTAGCTGTGGCTTTATGTGAGCAGATTGCCATTAGGGGGAATACACAGAGGAGGTACTGAACATAAAGTTTCTCTCTACGCAGATGATATGCACACCTCGGATGCGTAAAGATATACTACAAAGACATCGTTCTTGTGGTGGACTGTCTCTCCCTTATTTTCAACATTACTATTGGGCTTCTAATATTAAATTTATGTTGCATTTGATTAACCCTTCTGATAACCCGGCATGGCTGTTATTAGAAAATGCTTCTTGTAAACCTACATTATCTGCTCTGCTTTGTACAAAAATACCTCTCGCTGACCCAGTGTCTAGACACTCTTTAAATCCAATTGTTATAACATCTTTTAAAATCTGGAATCAGTTCAGACAAGCTTTTTCACTTACTGATCTCTCAATGCAGGCCCCTATCATGAGAAATCATACGTTTACTCCTTCGATTACAGACACTGCTTTAATTGCTGGGCAGAGAAAGGACTTACAGAAAAAGATCTATATAGTGACAATAGCTGTATGTCGTTTCATCAAATAAGAGCAAAATATAATATTCCAAAAACACATTTCTTTAGATATTTGCAGATTCGCAGCTTTATAACATCTACCACTGTGCAGAGGTGGACAAAGTACACAACTCCATTATTTGAGTAAAAGTACTACTAGTCAACTATTACTCCGTTACAAGTGAAAGTTGTACAGATTTTTACTTAAGTAAAAGTACAGAAGTACTTGTTTTTAAAAGTACTTAAGTATCAAAAGTAAATTTCCTTTTTTATGTCAATGCATTATTTTATTATTGTTGCATGAATGCACACTATGCCATCATGGTGGTTTAAGCCAACGCTATCTCACCACCAATTCGTACGTATTTGTATGAGGTGGCTAATTCGTACGACCTCACTCATATGAATTCGTATGATTTTTGCTAATTCGTTCGTATTTGACGAGTTGGTCAATTCGTATGATTTCGCCAGTCAGTGATGCTCTATCCGACATGCTAGCATACGACTACCTTGAACTCATTTCAATAGTTGTATAAAAGTTACAAAGCTGCTCTCACTTTAAGGCCGAATGCACGGATCCAATACACTGATACACATCTGATATTCTCCCAACGGTTTACGTTTACTTAAGACAATCAACTGTGTTTACATGAATACTCGCCAAAACGGACATTTTGACATCATTTTGTGTGTATTGGTCTGTTCAAGTGCGAAAAAACACGAAAGATGCTCAGTATGCTCTGGTGTGTGAGAGGCGGCTTTCTGTGTGCGCAGAAAACCGGACTGAACTGAGCGCTCTTTGGCGTCATCATGCTTTTTCAGATTCATCCATATGTCTGCTCTTCTCTTTCTCCCAGACGTTTACATTTTGAACATTTTATGAGACATGCATCAAGTGTATGCCAACGAAACTAATCTTTAATCTTTTCAGAAAACTGAAACATACTTTCTAAGTATGGCCATGGGTGCACACACTGCACCGAGGAACCGTCTTCTTCCATTTTGCTATAAACTGATCGGTGTTCAAACGTCACATGACCCTACAAGAGTGATTACTGATAGGCTGTCTGCAAAAGTAATCATCCACTGACTTTCAGAGCATTCAGAAATGACTTTCGACTTCGAGGACCTTGATAGAGATGTAGTGGAGTTAAAAGTCTGAAGTTTCCAGAAAAAATAATACTCAAGTAAAGTACAGATACTCAAAAACTGTACTTAAGTACAGTACTCAAGTAAATGTACTTAGTTACTGTCCACCTCTGCCACTGTGGACTTCCCAGCTCTACCTACTGAATCACTACTTGATATTATTTTGAAAATCAACCCACTCTCCAAAAATAATATAGGTTTGATATATTCTTTGATTTCTTCACAAAATGTAACATCTTTAACAAAATCGAAGCAACAATGGGAAAAATCAATGAACTTGATTTGCTTTTATCGGAAGAAACATGGCAAGATATTATAAATAAGATTCATTCAACCTCAATTTGTTTACGACATACAATAATTCAATTTAAAGTAGTTCATCGCCTGCACTGGACAAAAGCAAAATTTTCACCAAATATAGATTCCTTGTGTGATAGGTGCAGAGTTGAGATAGCTAATCATACACACGTGTTTTGGTCATGTTCTAAGCTTCTTAACTTCTGGCAATTAATATTTAATTTTCTTTCAGGAGCCCTGCATTTATCTATTAATCCTTCCCCAATTCTTGCAATATTCGGTTTAACTACAGAGCTCTGTTTAGATAATAATGCAAAAAATATGATTTCTTTCTCAACTTTAATAGCTAGACGTCTTATATTGCGTAAGTGGAAGGACAGATTTCCACCTACTTTTAGTCAATGGATTAAGGATCTTCTGTATCGTCTTGCACTAGAGAAGATTCGGTACTCCACTAAAGGCTGTAGTCAAATGTTTTTCACTATTTGGCAGCCAGTGCTGACATACATAGAGCAAATAGTTACTGTTTGATTTTACTGTTGTTGTTTATTTTTTTCTTTCTTTCCCTCATCTTTTTATTTATTTATTTTTTATGTATGTGCATATGTGTGCATGTATGAATATATGTATATGTGTGTATAATGTGTGATAATGGTGCAGTGGGGATGGGGAGCTCTGTTGGAGCAAGAAAAGTTTTGTTTTTCATCATGATCTATTTTTGAAATTGTTATACTATGTAAAAATAAATAAATAAATAAATAAAATAAATAAAAAAAAAAAGACTTTGAACAAAAAAAATAAAATATCATTCTGAGCAGAATTCAAATGGGTCCGATACGTTTTCTGGTCTGCGCGACTCGATCACATGATCCGCTCTGTGCTGTCGTGTCTCTGGACCGACTCGATCACATGATCCGCTCTGTGCTGTCGTGTCTCTGGACCGACTCGATCACATGATCCGCTCTGTGCTGTCGTGTCTCTGGACCGACTCGATCACATGATCCGCTCTGTGCTCTCGTGTCTCTGGACCGACTCGATCACGTGATCCGCTCTGTGCTATCGTGACTCTGGACCGACTCGATCACATGATCCGCTCTGTGCTGTCGTGACTCTGGACCGACTCGATCACATGATCCGCTCTGTGCTGTCGTGTCTCTGGACCGACTCGATCACGTGATCCGCTCTGTGCTATCGTGACTCTGGACCGACTCGATCACATGATCCGCTCTGTGCTGTCGTGACTCTGGACCGACTCGATCACATGATCCGCTCTGTGCTGTCGTGACTCTGGACCGACACGATCACATGATCCGCTCTGTGCTGTCGTGTCTCTGGACCGACTCGATCACAAGATCCGCTCTGTGCTCTCGTGTCTCTGGACCGACTCGATCACATGATCCGCTCTGTGCTATCGTGACTCTGGACCGACACGATCACATGATCCGCTCTGTGCTGTCGTGACTCTGGACCAACTCGATCACATGATCCGCTCTGTGCTGTCGTGACTCTGGACCGACTCGATCACATGATCCGCTCTGTGCTGTCGTGACTCTGGACCGACACGATCACATGATCCGCTCTGTGCTGTCGTGTCTCTGGACCGACTCGATCACAAGATCCGCTCTGTGCTCTCGTGTCTCTGGACCGACTCGATCACATGATCCGCTCTGTGCTATCGTGACTCTGGACCGACACGATCACATGATCCACTCTGTGCTGTCGTGTCTCTGGACCGACTCGATCACATGATCCGCTCTGTGCTGTCGTGTCTCTGGACCGACTCGATCACATGATCCGCTCTGTGCTGTCGTGTCTCTGGACCGCAGCTGCGGCGGTTCACTGACACTAACATGAAACCAAACTTCATTCACCCCAATGGAAAGCATATTAACACTGTCTGATCGTTCTTTATCCCCTATATAATGCACTGTCTGATCGTTCCCTATCCCCTATATAGTGCACTGTCTGATCGTTCCCTATCCCCTATATAGTGCACTGTCTGATCGTTCCCTATCCCCTATATAGTGCATTGTCTGAATCTTTCCCTATCCCCTATACAGTGCACTGTCTGATCGTTCCCTATCCCCTATATAGTGCACTGTCTGATCGTTCCCTATCCCCTATATAGTGCACTGTCTGATCGTTCCCTATCCCCTATATAGTGCACCGTCTGATCATTCCCCTATCCCTTATATAGTGCACTGTCTGATCATTCCCTATCCCCTATATAGTGCACCGTCTGATCATTCCCCTATCCCTTATATAGTGCACTGTCTGATCATTCCCTATCCCCTATATAGTGCACTGTCTGATCGTTTCCTATCCCCTATATAGTGCACTGTCTGATCCTTCCCCTATCCCCTATATATTATGCACTGTCTGATTGTTTCTTATCCCCTATATAGTGCACTGTCTGATCCTTCCCCTATCCCCTATATAGTGCACTGTCTGATCGTTTCCTATCCCCTATATAGTGCACTGTCTGATCCTTCCCCTATCCCCTATATAGTGCACTGTCTGATTGTTTCTTATCCCCTATATAGTGCACTGTCTGATCGTTTCCTATCCCCTATATAGTGCACTGTCTGATCCTTCCCCTATACCCTATATATTATGCACTGTCTGATTGTTTCTTATCCACTATATAGTGCACTGTCTGATCCTTCCCCTATCCCCTATATAGTGCACTGTCTGATCGTTTCCTATCCCCTATATATTGCACTGTCTGATCCTTCCCCCATCCCCTATATAGTGCACTGTCTGATTGTTTCTTATCCCCTATATAGTGCACTGTCTGATCCTTCCCCTATCCCTTATATAGTGCACTGTCTGATCGTTCCCTATCCCCTATATAGAGCACTGTCTGAGCGTTCCCTATCCCCTATATAGTGCACTGTCTGATCCTTCCCCTATCCCCTATATAGAGCACTGTCTGAGCGTTCCCTATCCCCTATATAGTGCACTGTCTGATCGTTCCCTATCCCCTCTATAGTGCACTGTCTGATCGTTCCCCATCCCCTATATAGTGCACTGTCTGATTGTTTCCTATCCCCTATATAGTGCACTGTCTGATCGTTCCCTATCCCCTATAGTGCACTGTCTGATCGTTCCCTATCCCCTATATAGTGCACTGTCTGATTGTTTCCTATCCCCTATATAGTGCACTATTTGCCATTCTCCATGTAGAAAACAATAGATGCGTGAACAAGTGAGCTATTTTAGCCGCAGCTTCAGCGTCTGTTGTATAATGTAGGGGGCGGGACTTCAGATTCTAGAGAGCATTTGATTGGACAGAAAATCTGATGAGAAGCTGAAGTGCAGAGTGATGTCATCAAAATCATCCTTTTTGGAGGAAGTGAAAGACTTTTGAACGCTTATATCTTTTAAATGCGAATTTTGTCGTTGTTTTGGAGCACACTAGCTTATAGATAACAGTAAGGCATATTCTCAATTTTAAGACTTTTTAAAGTCCTTATGTAAACAAGCTTAAGTCATGCAGTCAAATAGCTAGACGGCCCAAAAAGCAAAGATTCCCAAACTTTTTTAATTTAAATGTTAACTTGAAGTCCCCCTGAGATTTTAAGATGCTATTTCAATAATTTAATGACATACTCACGTTCACAGTTCTCTGATTGGTCGGTTAATGGTCACATGACATGCAAGTAAACATAAAATATATCTTTTTTAGTAAGTGTTTTATTTTGATTGTCGGGCCGCATGGCAAAATCAATTATATAGTGATTATTTTGTCATATATTGCAATTTGAACTGTATTATAACATTTAATTTCATATGAAAATGTCATATTGCAACCGCTGAGACATCCAGACAAAAAGAACAAAGATTATTTTTCTCGTGAACAAACGCTATATTCTATTATTCTTAACATGGTTTTAATGCTTCATTTTGCTATGGAAAACACAGTTATAAAAACCATATGCAATCAGTTTCCACCTTTTGTTCAAGTAAAGTGAATGTCTTTTTAGTAGTTTAGCTTTTATTTATATAGTCTTTTGTTCATGAAAAGACTTATTATGCAATTACAATTATTATACGTTATTACAACCTGTCATGACAACATTATCTGTAAATAAAAATACATGCAAACAGCAAAAAAACTTGCAGCACTGCATGTGGCTATTGAAAGTATGAGTTCAGAAGACTTGAATTATGTTGCAAAAGTCTAATTTTTGGGTGAACTATGCCTTTAAATTCAAGATATTCTTCCCAGTATGGTACATATTAGATATTTCGGAGTGAACAAGGGTGCTTATCCTGGCGTTGTTATTTAAATTAGCCACCCTCGGCCCCCTCTCTCGCTCTTTCTGTCCCTGTAGGGCCATCGTCGCTAATCAGCATGGTTGATCTGAGGAGGTGGAGCGGGCAGCTGAATCTGTGACTGTTGGAGCAGAGACGATTAAGAGGCGTTCAGGGATTAGGGCACTACAGCGGCCGCTTTGCCCCTCGCCACTGCCTAATTCTGATTAACAAGAGGCCTTAAACCCCCCGACCGACCCTCAACCCACCGAAAACACACGCCTGTCGCCTCCTCCACCTGCAGATCACACTGGACTAATGAAACCTCGGTTTAAGCCTGCGCTCTTCCCGCCATTTTTATTGGTACGGTCCATATGGTGCTCATTAGACAAATGAGGGAATGAGGTGGGATGGGGTAGAGGGTTTGGAAATGAACGGGGTTGTTTACTCAAAAGTTTGGAATAATGTTTTTAATGTTTTTTTTGTCTCTAATGCTCACCATGGCTACGTCGCTGATCAAAAATACTGTAAAAATAGTGAAATATTATTACAGTTTAAAATAACAGTTTTCTATGTGAATATATAGTAAAGTGTAATTTATTCCTGTGATCAAAGGTGAATTTTCAGCATCATTACTCCAGTCTTCAGTGTCACATGAGATATAAACTCGTAATTCTGAGTTATAAAGTCAGAATTGCAAGATATAAACTCGGAATTGCGAGAAATAAAGTCAGAATTGCATGATATAAAGTCAGAATTGTGTGATATAAACTCAGAATTGTGTGATATAAAGTCAGAGTTGAGTGATATAAAGTCAGAATTGAGTGATATAAAGTCAGAATTGTGAGATATAAACTCAGAATTGTGTGATATAAAGTCAGAGTTGAGTGATATAAAGTCAGAATTGAGTGATATAAAGTCAGAATTGTGAGATATAAAGTCAGAATTGTGAGTTAAAGTCGGAATTGAGTGATATAAAGTCAGAATTGTGTGATATAAAGTCAGAGTTGAGTGATATAAAGTCAGAATTGAGTGATATAAAGTCAGAATTGAGTGATATAAAGTCAGAGTTGTGTGATATAAAGTCAGAATTGTGAGATATAAAGTCAGAATTGTGAGTTAAAGTCGGAATTGAGTGATATAAAGTCAGAATTGAGTGATATAAAGTCAGAATTGAGTGATATAAAGTCAGAATTGTGAGATATAAAGTCAGAATTGTGAGTTAAAGTCGGAATTGAGTGATATAAAGTCAGAGTTGAGTGATATAAAGTCAGAATTGAGTGATATAAAGTCAGAATTGAGTGATATAAAGTCAGAGTTGTGTGATATAAAGTCAGAGTTGTGAGATATAAACTCAGAATTGTGTGATATAAAGTCAGAGTTGAGTGATATAAAGTCAGAATTGAGTGATATAAAGTCAGAATTGTGAGATATAAAGTCAGAATTGTGAGTTAAAGTCGGAATTGAGTGATATAAAGTCAGAATTGAGTGATATAAAGTCAGAGTTGAGTCATATAAAGTCAGAATTGTGAGTTAAAGTCAGAATTGAGTGATATAAAGTCAGAACTGCGAGATATAAAGTCAGAATTGAGTGATATAAAGTCAGAATTGTGTGATATAAAGTCAGAACTGCGAGATATAAAGTCAGAATTGAGTGATATAAAGTCGGAATTGAGTCATATAAAGTCAGAATTGTGAGTTAAAGTCAGAATTGAGTGATATAAAGTCGGAATTGAGTCATATAAAGTCAGAATTGTGAGTTAAAGTCAGAATTGAGTGATATAAAGTCAGAACTGCGAGATATAAAGTCAGAATTGTGTGATATAAAGTCAGAACTGCGAGATATAAAGTCAGAATTGAGTGATATAAAGTCGGAATTGAGTCATATAAAGTCAGAATTGTGAGTTAAAGTCAGAATTGAGTGATATAAAGTCGGAATTGTGTGATATAAAGTCAGAACTGCGAGATATAAAGTCAGAATTGAGTGATATAAAGTCGGAATTGAGTCATATAAAGTCAGAATTGTGAGTTAAAGTCAGAATTGAGTGATATAAAGTCGGAATTGAGTCATATAAAGTCAGAATTGTGAGTTAAAGTCAGAATTGAGTGATATAAAGTCAGAACTGCGAGATATAAAGTCAGAATTGTGTGATATAAAGTCAGAACTGCGAGATATAAAGTCAGAATTGAGTGATATAAAGTCGGAATTGAGTCATATAAAGTCAGAATTGTGAGTTAAAGTCAGAATTGAGTGATATAAAGTCAGAACTGCGAGATATAAAGTCAGAATTGAGTGATATAAAGTCAGAATTGTGTGATATAAAGTCAGAACTGCGAGATATAAAGTCAGAATTGAGTGATATAAAGTCAGAACTGCGAGATATAAAGTCAGAATTGAGTGATATAAACTCGGAATTGCGAAATATAAACTCGGGATTGCGTGATATAAAGTCAGAATTGCGTGATATAAAGTCAGAATTGAGTGATATAAAGTCAGTATTGTGTGATATAAAGTCAGAACTGCGCGATATAAAGTCAGAATTGAGTGATATAAACTCGGAATTGCGAAATATAAACTCGGAATTGCGTGATATAAAGTCGGAATTGAGTGATATAAAGTCAGAATTGTGTGATATAAAGTCAGAATTGAGTGATATAAAGTCAGAATTGCGAGATATAAAGTCAGAACTGCGAGATATAAAGTCAGAACTGCGAGATATAAAGTCAGAATTGTGTGATATAAAGTCAGAATTGAGTGATATAAAGTCGGAATTGAGTGATATAAAGTCAGAATTGAGTGATATAAAGTCAGAATTGAGTGATATAAAGTCGGAAATGAGTGATATAAAGTCAGAACTGCGAGATATAAAGTCAGAATTGCGAGATATAAAGTCGGAATTGAGTGATATAAAGTCGGAATTGTGTGATATAAAGTCAGAACTGAGAGATATAAAGTCAGAATTGAGTGATATAAAGTCGGAATTGTGTGATATAAAGTCAGAATTGTGAGATGTAAAGTCAGAATTGTGAGATATAAAGTCAGAATTGAATGATATAAAGTCAGAACTGAGAGATATAAAGTCAGAATTGTGAGATATAAAGTCAGAATTGTGAGATATAAAGTCAGAATTGAATGATATAAAGTAAGAACTGCGAAATATAAAGTCAGAATTGTGAGTTAAAGTCAGAATTGAGTGATATAAAGTCAGAACTGCGAGATATAAAGTAAGAATTGCGAGATATAAAGTCGGAATTGAGTGATATAAAGTCGGAATTGAATGATATAAAGTCAGAACTGAGAGATATAAAGTCAGAATTGAGTGATATAAAGTCGGAATTGTGTGATATAAAGTCAGAATTGTGAGATATAAAGTCAGAATTGTGAGATATAAAGTCAGAATTGAATGATATAAAGTCAGAACTGCGAAATATAAAGTCAGAATTGTGAGTTAAAGTCAGAATTGAGTGATATAAAATCAGAACTGCGAAATATAAAGTCAGAATTGTGAGTTAAAGTCAGAATTGAGTGATATAAAGTCAGAACTGCGAGATATAAAGTCAGAATTGTGTGATATAAAGTCAGAATTGAGTGATATATAAAGTCAGAATTGAGTGATATAAAGTCAGAACTGCGAGATATAAAGTCAGAATTGAGTGATATAAAGTCAGAATTGTGTGATATAAAGTCAGAACTGCGAGATATAAAGTCAGAATTGAGTGATATAAAGTCAGAACTGCGAGATATAAAGTCAGAATTGAGTGATATAAACTCGGAATTGCGAAATATAAACTCGGGATTGCGTGATATAAAGTCAGAATTGCGTGATATAAAGTCAGAACTGAGAGATATAAAGTCAGAATTGCGAGATATAAAGTCGGAATTGAATGATATAAAGTCAGAACTGAGAGATATAAAGTCAGAATTGAGTGATATAAAGTCGGAATTGTGTGATATAAAGTCAGAATTGAGTGATATAAAGTCAGAACTGCGAGATATAAAGTCAGAATTGAGTGATATAAACTCGGAATTGCGAAATATAAACTCGGGATTGAGTGATATAAAGTCGGAATTGAGTGATATAAAGTCAGAACTGAGAGATATAAAGTCAGAATTGCGAGATATAAAGTCGGAATTGAATGATATAAAGTCAGAACTGAGAGATATAAAGTCAGAATTGAGTGATATAAAGTCGGAATTGTGTGATATAAAGTCAGAATTGAGTGATATAAAGTCAGAACTGCGAGATATAAAGTCAGAATTGCGAGATATAAAGTCGGAATTGAGTGATATAAAGTCGGAATTGAGTGATATAAAGTCAGAACTTTGAGATATAAAGTCGGAATTGAGTGATATAAAGTCGGAATTGAATGATATAAAGTCAGAACTGCGAGATATAAAGTCAGAATTGAGTGATATAAAGTCGGAATTGAATGATATAAAGTCAGAATTGAGTGATATAAAGTCAGAACTGCAAGATATAAAGTCAGAATTGCGAGATATAAAGTCGGAATTGAATGATATAAAGTCAGAACTGAGAGATATAAAGTCAGAATTGAGTGATATAAAGTCAGAACTGAGAGATATAAAGTCAGAATTGAGTGATATAAAGTCAGAACTGAGTGATATAAAGTCGGAATTGAATGATATAAAGTCAGAACTGAGAGATATAAAGTCAGAATTGAGTGATATAAAGTCAGAACTGAGAGATATAAAGTCGGAATTGAATGATATAAAGTCAGAACTGAGAGATATAAAGTCGGAATTGAATGATATAAAGTCAGAACTGCGAGATATAAAGTCGGAACTGCGAAATATAAAGTCAGAATTGTGAGTTAAAGTCAGAATTGAGTGATATAAAGTCAGAATTGAATGATATAAAGTCAGAACTGCGAAATATAAAGTCAGAATTGTGAGTTAAAGTCAGAATTGAGTGATATAAAGTCAGAACTGCGAAATATAAAGTCAGAATTGTGAGTTAAAGTCAGAATTGAGTGATATAAAGTCAGAACTGCGAAATATAAAGTCAGAATTGTGAGTTAAAGTCAGAATTGAGTGATATAAAGTCAGAATTGTGAGATATAAAGTCAGAATTGTGAGTTATAAAGTCGTTATAATGGTGTTATATTTGTTATAATTGTGAGTTAAAATAAAATCCTCATTAGAATGATTTCTGAAGGATCATGTGACACTGAAGACTGGAGTAATGATGATAAATTCAGCTTTGATCACAGGAATAAATTACACTTTACTATATATTCACATAGAAAACATCTATTATAAATTGTAATAATATTTCAACATTTTTACAGTATTTTTGATCAAATAAATGCAGTCTTGCTGAGCAGAAGAGACTTCTTTCAAAAACATAAAAAAAATGTAATTATTCCAAACTTTTAACCAGTGTAAACAACCCCGTTCATTTCCAAACCCTCTACCCCATCCCACCTCATTCCCTCATTTGTGTAATGAGCACCATATGGACCATACCAATAAAGTCGGAATTGCGAGATATAAACTCGGAAATTCGAGAAAAAAAGGTATTTTTTTTAAATCACGCAATTGCGAGTTTATATCACAAAAATTAAGAAAAAAAGTTGCAATTAACTTAATTTTTTATTCATTGCCGGAAACAAGCTTCCATACATTCCCGCTCTCCTGGATGTGAATGGAAGTGAATGGGGCCCAAAGCCTAGTGTGACCACACCTTTAAGAGCAAGCGTGCAGTTTGAGGGTCATACGTCACTTCTATAATCTGAACGAAAGCTATACGGATGATGCTGGATCGGTTCCCGCACTCGACAGCTCTTTAAATAGGTTCTAGTTTTCTCTTTTCTTTTCATCTCTTCTTTTGTCATTGTGGCAATTTCAAGTTCACCTCCGCTGCTGCCCGAGGGCTGACAGTACCTCTGTGTGCCCTCCATAATTATACTCCGTCCTCCCAAAAAATGTGATCCCTGGACTTTTGTCCGTCAAGTGTCGTGACAGAGGAACAAAAGCACCTGCAGTTTAACTGCAACAAAACTCCCTTTTGTCAAACCCTGAATGATTCCTCTTGCCTATTGGAAATGAGGTCGCCCATTCGGATTCATCATAAATCATTCAATTCACGTCATTACTATACATTTTAACTGGCACATTTTGTTGTTCACTAGGGTGTTTCAACCATGTGAAGATATAAAAGTAGTGGATCATTTCATATTAATCTTCACATGATTGAACTGATGCCAACCTATGACAATGATTAAGCAGGTCGAAGCTCGTTAGTTCATTTTTGCAGCCAGCATCTCATCACGCAAACATTAATAACCACGCATGTTCGTTGAGCAAATTAACCACATAAAATAACTTAAATTTCTTGCAGTTAGCTAGCTAACAATAGCGCACAGTTATTGCTTTTCACATAAATCAAAATACAGCATAAATATGTCCTCAATAAAGCTTTCCTCTCCATCACAATGGTAACCCTAAAACTGCAACAATAAGCCCCAACAGATCGTGAAATACTAACATATCTCCCCTATATTCATCTTGTGCAAAAAACACTTAATTTAAACATCTTGACACAGACCGAAGCAAAGCATGATGGGAGAAAAAAGCAAAGCATGCTGGGAGAAATCATGCACAAAAATCCCACCAATCATTATTTGTTTCACACATTTAAATACAGTACATTGCACGTAATAAAATGTAGAATTTAATTCCCCCGTAAAATGATTAATTTATAATAATTTAACGACATACTCATGTTCACGGTTCTCTGATGTCGGTTAATGGTCACATGACATGCAAGTAAACATGAAATATCTTTTTTAGTAAGTGTTTTATTTTGATTGTTGGGCTGCATGGCAAAATCAATTGTATAGTGATTATTTTGTCATATATTGCGATCTTTATACAGACCGAAGCAAAGCATGATGGGAGAGGGGGAAAAAAGCAAAGCATGCTGGGAGAAATCTGTTGTTTAAATTCAGTTCATGCACAAAAATCCCACAAATCATTATTTGTTTCACAACTTTAAATGCATTGCATGTAATAAAATTAAGTTGTAACAAAATGTTCCGAATGTTGCTGCATTAATTACCTTAAATTGCAAAAATATTATTATACTAGACTAAATTAATTGCTGTAACTTAAGTCATTTTATTTCTGTTTATTATAATCAGTTATTGAGTTCACCGGGGTTATCATTGTTGTTATTTTATTAAAAGCATAAAAACATTTTCATTACTTGAAGCAAAATAAATGTTCATTGAAATAAAATATAGCTATTAAAAAAAAAAGAAACTTATTTTATTTCAGCTAGTTGCCAAACTAGCAACATTTTCATTTAGTGTAACATATATTTAATATATATTTATATTTAAATCTAGTTTATCTTAGACCATGGGTTTGCATTGATGTTTTATTGTAATCAGCAAAATAATTCAGTGTTCTTCAGTGAACCTGCAATAATGCTGAAAAAGTTAATAATAACAAACCATGATGTACTAAAATAACTAAATTTGAAAACTATTTAGATATATATATATATATATATATATATATATAAAAAGATAATAAAAAAAGACAAAAACGTAAAACAACATTACTAAAACTAAAAAGAAAATGGAAAATATTTAAATAAGAAAACTCAAATGTTATTTCAAAAATATTAATAAAAACAATAATAGTATCTCAATAACACTGGCCCTAGCAACACACATCTAACAATTTCTTAGCACCCGTGCAGAACATGCATGATGTCGGCGAGTTTTGCACAAGCAAAAACAACACATATTGTCTTCAGAAACGGTGCAATCTGCTTTTACTGTTGCACATTCATATTTTGCAGTGATTTGGGGCCCAGTACTCACAGTAATGAGACCTGTAATTCACGATAATATGAGCACTCAAGCAGCATGCGCATATAGGGGCCCTCAGGGGCCCTCTGGGGGATTGCATGATTGTCGTTTGTTCACAAGCCTCGTTCAGGCTGAAGAAATAGAAGTGCATCTCATTAGCTCTATTTCAACACAGCAATGACACTCAAGACTGAACGTCAGTTCGAACTAGATTTACATTAACAGATGGAAATGGCATGCATGCAACTTATAATATATAATTTTAAATATTTGAAAATCTGAAAAAAACAAAAAAAAACAAGACTGCATATATTTGAGGAAAACTTCTTGAAAAATAAATAAGAAAATCATTGGTTATAATTCATATATTATCATATATTATTCCCTGGTGCCATGTGTTCCCCAGGTAAGTGACGCACACGCACCCGGCCATCCACGTGATGTAAAAGAAAACGTGATTCATCAGACCAGGCCACCTTCTTCCATTGCTCCGTGGTCCAGTTCTGATGCTCACGTGCCCACTGTTGGTGCTTTCGGCGGTGGACAAGGGTCAGCATGGGCACCCTGACTGGTCTGCGGCTATGCAGCCCCATACGCAACAAACTGCGATGCACTGTGTATTCTGACACCTTTCTATCAGAACCAGCATTAACTTCTTGAGCAATGTGAGCTACAGTAGCTCGTCTGTTTGATCGGACCACACGGGCCAGCCTTCACTCCCCACGTGCATCAATGAGCCTTGGCCGCCCATGACCCTGTCGCCGGTTCACCACTGTTCCTTCCTTGGAGCACTTTTGATAGATACTGACCACTGCAGACCGGGAACACCCCACAAGAGCTGCAGTTTTGGAGATGCTCTGACCCAGTCGTCTAGCCATCACAATTTGGCCCTTGTCAAACTCGCTCAAATCCTTACGCTTGCCCATTTTTCCTGCTTCTAACACATCAACTTTGAGGACAAAATGTTCACTTGCTGCCTAATATATCCCACACGCTAACAGGTGCCGTGATGAAGAGATAATCAGTGTTATTCACTTCACAAATATTTGAAAGTCACTGATTATAATTGATATATTTATGTAATAATAGCATATAAGTAGTTTAAAGTGTTGAAATGTTTAGGATATATAATACTGCTAATATCTATTTCTCTATTGAGAAAATCTCAATTAAACCAGACATGGGATTCATTCTGTCGACTATCATGCCAAACAACATGGATCTGTGGACGTCTGCAGCAGAAGCTAAATGATTTTGTGAGTCACAACAGTTAATTGTTAGAGTGACTCATTTAAAGTCATTTGCATGTGCTGAAGTTTGTGTCTGTGTTCTGTGTGTTTCACACTTTGCTGGTGTGAACGCTGCAGGTTTTCTTTCCATTAGAGATCAGAAAACATAAAACTACTTGCTTGGGAAAATGTTTGGACACTTAAGTCACGCATATATAATATATATACAGTGGGGAGAACAAGTTTTTGATACACTGCTGATTTTGCAGGTTTGCCTACTTACAAAGCATGTAGAAGTCTGTTATTTTTATCATAGGTACTCTTCAACTGTGAGAGACGGAATCTAAAACAAAAATCCAGAAAATCACATTGTATGATTTTTAAATAATTAATTTGCATTTTATTGCATGACATAAGTATTTGATACATCAGAAAAGCAGAACTTAATATTTGGTACAGAAACCTTTGTTTGCAATTACAGAGATCATACGTTTCCTGTAGTTCTTGACCAGGTTTGCACACACTGCAGCAGGGATTTTGTCCCACTCCTCCATACAGACCTTCTCCAGATCCTTCAGGTTTCGGGGCTGTCGCTGGGCAATACGGACTTTCAGCTCCCTCCAAAGATTTTCTATTGGGTTCAGGTCTGGAGACTGGCTAGGCCACTCCAGGACCTTGAGATGCTTCTTACGGAGCCACTCCTTAGTTGCCCTGGCTGTGTGTTTCGGGTCGTTGTCATGCTGGAAGACCCAGCCACGACCCATCTTCAATGCTCTTACTGAGGGAAGGAGGTTGTTGGCCAAGATCTCGCGATACATGGCCCCATCCATCCTCCCCTCAATACGGTGCAGTCGTCCTGTCCCCATTGCAGAAAAGCATCCCCAAAGAATGATGTTTCCACCTCCATGCTTCACGGTTGGGACGGTGTTCTTGGGGTTGTACTCATCCTTCTTCTTCCTCCAAACACGGCGAGTGGAGTTTAGACCAAAAAGCTCTATTTTTGTCTCATCAGACCACATGACCTTCTCCCATTCCTCCTCTGGATCATCCAGATGGTCATTGGCAAACTTCAGACGGGCCTGGACATGCGCTGGCTTGAGCAGGGGGACCTTGCGTGCGCTGCAGGATTTTAATCCATGACGGCATAGTGTGTTACTAATGGTTTTCTTTGAGACTGTGGTCCCAGCTCTCTTCAGGTCATTGACTAGGTCCTGCCGTGTAGTTCTGGGCTGATCCCTCACCTTCCTCGTGATCATTGATGCCCCACGAGGTGAGATCTTGCATGGTGCCCCAGACCGAGGGAGATTGACCGTCATCTTGAACTTCTTCCATTTTCTAATAATTGCGCCAACAGTTGTTGCCTTCTCACCAAGCTGCTTGCCTATTGTCCTGTAGCCCATCCCAGCCTTGTGCAGGTCTACAATTTTATCCCTGATGTCCTTACACAGCTCTCTGGTCTTGGCCATTGTGGAGAAGTTGGAGTCTGTTCGATTGAGTGTGTGGACAGGTGTCTTTTATACAGGTAACGAGTTCAAACAGGTGCAGTTCATACAGGTAATGAGTGGAGAACAGGAGGGCTTCTTAAAGAAAAACTAACAGGTCTGTGAGAGCTGGAATTCTTACTGGTTGGTAGGTGATCAAATACTTATGTCATGCAATAAAATGCAAATTAATTATTTAAAAATCATACAATGTGATTTTCTGGATTTTTGTTTTAGATTCCGTCTCTCACAGTTGAAGAGTACCTATGATAAAAATTACAGACCTCTACATGCTTTGTAAGCGGGCAAACCTGGAAAAACAACAGTGTATCAAATACTTGTTCTCCCCACTATATATATATGCTACACCTGATAATGTAATGATCTTTAGACATTGTGGGGACATTGTGCATATGTTCCAGCTTCAAGTTCATTCACAAAAGCGAAATACCTGAAGCCCCAGTGCATTAAATAATGATCACATCTAAATGCACAGAGCCTGCCTCTGGCCAATCGCTCGATCAGGTCTTAAATCACTGCCTGTCGGGTGCAGCTGCAGTCCAGCGCTCTTCTGACCAGTGTAACCCAACAGCTCCAGCACACGAGACAAATTGGATCTGGAGGATCACATATATCACTCGTCTGTCTCTCTACGAGCGTGTGCCTTCGCCTCTCTCGTGCTCACATGCAAGTGTCCACAGGAAATTAACTAAAGCTGCGCGAACGTATCAGAGGAGCGTTCCCTTCGTGCTTTCATCAAGGGTGCAAGTTCACATCGCATTGGTTTTGATTGCGCAGAGGGAGTCGAGGAATTCGCAAGCGTTGTGCTGCCGTGCGGTCTGGAAGGAGGGAGAATTGACCTGTGCTTGACCTTTTGCCTCACCAGTGTCCAGGCAACATCTAAATCTCCCCCCCCATCATGATTTTTAATGAAACGTCCTGCGCCGTAATGCACACATTTTAGACATAAACGGAGAAACACATCTCGCAGTTTGACAGAAAATAATTCAATCTAACAGAAATGTTTATTTTCTTAAACTATAAGCCTCAATCTTTACAATTTTCTGTTCATTTATGGATGAATCAACAAAATCAAGGTCCATAGAAAAATGTCCATATTTAGGGACATTAGGATTTTTTGTTTGTTTGTTTTGCATTGTGACATTTTCATAACAATTAAACACGTTCCCCTAAATCAATACTTAAATGTAATGTTAAAAAAATAACGGCATATTTAAATTTTAAAATAATACTATTACATCATGGTAGTAATTGTTGTTCTGAAGTTCATTTATGCAGGTTTTAATAAAATCAATTATTGTGTCTAGGCAAGATGGTTTTCATTATAGTTTTTTGGTAATGAGAATTAGGGAAGAAATGTGCATAATTGTCGTGAAAATGTCACAAACAATCTTAATCAGCCGTTTATATTTTGATTATGAGGTGAAATGACATGGATGTTTCTTTATCAGATTTACCCATAAAGCAGATTTAAAACTGGATTCTAGGCGTCAGCATTCCCAAACTACACCACAATATTTTCTGTTATGACCTGCATAAAATATTTGTGTGAAAAAGTAAGTGAAACTGTCTTTTTCTACAAGCCACAAGTCTAACCATGTTCATCATATCACTTCAATTAATCAAAGAACAACTCAAATCCATCTACAGATACCAAGCATCCACAATTTACTGTACATAATACAAGACTGCCACTAATATTAATTACTAAAAAAAAAATACACAAATACAAAACATATGCCACCAATCAATACACTTGCCTTTATCTGCACCTTTACACCTGTTCCCTCCGTTAACAGTCATCAATAGTCATCACTCTTGCCATTGTACCAAATGTTTCTGTATAAAAAAAAACTACATTTTCTCTGATCTTACAAGGATTCCCTGGACAAAATTAATTATCATAAAATATATTCACACATTTAGGCAGGGATGTACACACAGCACTACACAACATTACAACAATTTCTTCTGGCCAAAACTCCATTAAAAAAAAAAGCTGCAGAATTACCCATATATATATCCTAAATTACTGTGAACTATGGAAGCTTGTTTCCGCCACAGAATAAAAAATTAAAAAGGTAATTGCGACTTTTTATCTCGCAATTCTGACTTTTTTTCTTAGAATTGTGTGATATAAAGTCAGAATTGCAAGATATAAAGCCAGAATTGCGAGATATAAAGTCAGAATTGAGTGATATAAAGTCAGAATTGCGAGATATAAAGTCAGAATTGAGTGATATAAAGTCAGAATTGAGTGATATAAAGTCAGAATTGAGTGATATAAAGTCAGAATTGAGTGATATAAAGTCAGAATTGAGTGTTATAAAGTCAGAATTGAGTGATATATAAAGTCAGAATTGAGTGATATAAAGTCAGAATTAAGTGATATAAAGTCAGAATTGTGTGATATAAAGTCAGAATTGCGAGATATAAAGTCAGAATTGAGTGATATAAAGTCAGAATTGTGTGATATAAAGTCAGAATTGAGTGATATAAAGTCAGAATTGAGTGATATAAAGTCAGAATTGAGAGATATAAAGTCAGAATTGAGTGATATAAAGTCAGAATTGAGTGATATAAAGTCAGAATTGAGTGATATAAAGTCAGAATTGAGTGATATAAAGTCAGAATTGAGAGATATAAAGTCAGAATTGAGTGATATATAAAGTCAGAATTGAGAGATATAAAGTCAGAATTGAGTGATATATAAAGTCAGAATTGAGAGATATAAAGTCAGAATTGAGTGATATATAAAGTCAGAATTGAGAGATATAAAGTCAGAATTGAGTGATATAAAGTCAGAATTGAGTGATATATAAAGTCAGAATTGAGAGATATAAAGTCAGAATTGAGTGATATAAAGTCAGAATTGAGTGATATAAAGTCAGAATTGTGTGATATAAAGTCAGAATTGTGTGATATAAAGTCAGAATTGAGTGATATAAAGTCAGAATTGAGTGATATAAAGTCAGAATTGTGTGATATAAAGTCAGAATTGCGAGATATAAAGTCAGAATTGAGTGATATAAAGTCAGAATTGTGTGATATAAAGTCAGAATTGCGAGATATAAAGTCAGAATTGAGTGATATAAAGTCAGAATTGCGAGATATAAAGTCAGAATTGAGTGATATAAAGTCAGAATTGAGTGATATAAAGTCAGAATTGCGAGATATAAAGTCAGAATTGAGTGATATAAAGTCAGAATTGAGTGATATAAAGTCAGAATTGAGTGATATAAAGTCAGAATTGAGTGATATAAAGTCAGAATTGAGAGATATAAAGTCAGAATTGAGTGATATAAAGTCAGAATTGAGTGATATATAAAGTCAGAATTGAGTGATATATAAAGTCAGAATTGTGTGATATAAAGTCAGAATTGAGTGATATAAAGTCAGAATTGAGTGATATAAAGTCAGAATTGCGAGATATAAAGTCAGAATTGAGTGATATAAAGTCAGAATTGAGTGATATAAAGTCAGAATTGCGAGATATAAAGTCAGAATTGAGTGATATAAAGTCAGAATTGAGTGATATATAAAGTCAGAATTGTGTGATATAAAGTCAGAATTGCGAGATATAAAGTCAGAATTGAGTGATATAAAGTCAGAATTGAGTGATATAAAGTCAGAATTGCGAGATATAAAGTCAGAATTGAGTGATATAAAGTCAGAATTGAGTGATATATAAAGTCAGAATTGTGTGATATAAAGTCAGAATTGAGTGATATAAAGTCAGAATTGTGTGATATAAAGTCAGAATTGCGAGATATAAAGTCAGAATTGAGTGATATAAAGTCAGAATTGAGTGATATAAAGTCAGAATTGCGAGATATAAAGTCAGAATTGAGTGATATAAAGTCAGAATTGAGTGATATAAAGTCAGAATTGAGTGATATATAAAGTCAGAATTGTGTGATATAAAGTCAGAATTGAGTGATATAAAGTCAGAATTGTGTGATATAAAGTCAGAATTGAGTGATATAAAGTCAGAATTGAGTGATATAAAGTCAGAATTGAGTGATATAAAGTCAGAATTGAGTGATATAAAGTCAGAATTGAGTGATATAAAGTCAGAATTGAGTGATATAAAGTCGGAATTGAGTGATATAAAGTCAGAATTGAGAGATATAAAGTCAGAATTGTGTGATATAAAGTCAGAATTGAGTGATATAAAGTCAGAATTGAGTGATATAAAGTCAGAATTGAGTGATATAAAGTCAGAATTGAGTGATATAAAGTCGGAATTGAGTGATATAAAGTCAGAATTGAGAGATATAAAGTCAGAATTGTGTGATATAAAGTCAGAATTGAGTGATATAAAGTCAGAATTGTGTGATATAAAGTCAGAATTGCGAGATGTAAACACAATTGTGAGATAAAAAGTCGTGAGGCTGTTTATTATAATTCCAGTTTTAATGTTGCTTGTTTCATTTGTACACCTGCCACAAACCGCTTGAAACTGTTCAATCGTAAAACAGTGATTATTCATTGAAGCTGGTTTTGTAAATATGAATATTTTTGACAGAATACCATGTGAGTAAATGTAAACAAACAGGGTGCGCGCGCGAGCCGAAAAGTGACATGAGTGACTCTGCAAAGTTCAGGTCGAGCCTCCTCACAGGAATATAACACGAGTACTTAACCTATTTAATATGGGTTTAACCTCATTTCCATCTGGTAATTAAAATACCCACCGGACATCATAGAGCGTTACTCTCCGTGCTTTATATCTGTCTGCATGTTTGAGTGCTGATTATTAATGTTCAGTAGAAGTCCCTTTATGTTACACATTGTGTGTTTTTTTCTTCTTTAGAAAACCATTTATCAGGGGGAATCACATGACAAATTGTCCAGGACCCCATATTTATTCTTAAAAATGAAAAATTGAAACAACAGAAACAAATAATTATTTGGGTTTTGGGGTGAAATATGGAATTTTTTTTTTTTTAAAGATATTTTATTTATATGTTATGCTATGTCCTCAGTTGTTTAAAAAATAAAATGACATGAAATGACATGTATAGGCAAAAACAATGGGAGTTTTTTTTCATTCACCAATCAATTTTCAGGTTTCAGGATTTTTTCTTTTAAAGACGATTCTCAACTATGTTATGAAAGATATAACAGAAAGAATGAATTGATATACCATTTTACTTTATGCAATATGTGGGGAAAATGCCCATACATGTGTTTTCCCATTCAATGCAATGTATCTCTAATTTGCATATTAATGTGTTCTTGGAGCAACATGTAATGAAAAAAACACTGATGTGTAATTTCTTTCCCTATTCACATGTTGTCTCCCAAAATGTCTGATAAACATGATTTAAGTCCCGGTGTCTCCACAGTGGATATGTATGAAATCAATGCCCTGTTTTGTAACAGAAAGTCTATTTTGATGTTGATTTATAACAAACAATTTGAAAATTAGTCAGATTTAAATGATAATTACAAAATATTATATTTCCATAAGAGTGCTAAATTTGATCATTCAGTGATTTTTAAAGACCAACAAGAAGTTGTTGTCCTGGTGAAACCTCAAAACAAATGGTATCTCTGAAAAAAACCCTGAATGTGCTCTTTACAGGACATCCAGACTTAAAACTGTGACATGTATGGAGCCAGAGAAATTCACTCAAATATAATGTCCTCGTACGAGGTCAGTGGCACCCAGGAGGTTAAAGAACACAGAAACCAAAATCTTAAGAATCATTTTTGAATTTCTATAAAGAAAATGAGGGTTATTTTTTCAAAAGAGTAGACCTATATTATTTGAATGTGTTGCTTTCTGGGTACTGAGAGACACAATCTACACTTGATGAGAGAAATATGTGTCAGTTTAATCGATAGGTGTATGACCGAATTGAATGATAATATTTTTCGGTGTGTTATGCACATGGTGATGACAGCTGGCTCGTCTGATCCTCACAGTCAGCTCACAAAGTGGGTTTAGAGGAGCTAAGAAATCTGATTAGCCTCTGAATGGAGACCTGCAAACCTGATCGATGTGTAATGTAGATGCACACCTAACCCTAACCAGACCTATATCTGCTCGCTCATACAGGAAAAACTGAGGTTGCTCTTATATAGCTCATAGAAATCTGTTGATGTTTCTCTTAAAATTCCTGAGCAGAAATAAAACTTGGCATTTACTGAGTCAGTAGTTGTCATTTAGGAGTATAAAACTATAAACACATTGATCACATTTGAGATCTCTGGCTTTTGATTTCAGACTAATCTTGGCACAGTTTAAGACATTTTTGAGATCTCTAGATCTTGCTGGCGTAATTTTTTGCTTTCCGTTTTGTCTTGCTGTTTAGGAGAATTGGTTGAAATATTAAAGAGATATAATTTGCGAGTAAATAGCTAATGCCGAGTTCAGACTGCACGATTTTCAAACTCGTCGGATCACTGCTCTTTTCACACTGCACAACTATCTGGGGTAGCATTCAGTCACTGCTGTGTTCACACTGACCGATGGATCGGCGACAGGAGGTTTCACATTGCATGACTTTACAATAGGAAGAATCACCGACAACTCTCTCCGGTGCGCAAACTACGTTTCACAACCAAACACACGTGTGATCACGTGTGCGTCAGACCGGAGTTCTCGCGCAAGACTGGAATTATTATTAAAAATGATAAACTGCAGAAAGTTTGCGATCCAAATTGTCTGTGCACTGATTTGCAGCGAAAAGGTTTAATTAAAAATTATGGCGGAGGAAATGGTTGGGGAGACACAGGGAGCAATGATTGTGTTCTGCAAAGACAGTTTGAGGTAAATACATAATTTTGCAATGTGCTGCTGTTGCGGCTGGTCAAGCAAATGTTTGTGCTTTGTTTCTGTTTGATACAATTGTAAATATATCTATTAAAATACTGATATTCTGGTCTATAACTCCTCCCTGAACCTCCAGCTGCCCTGCTCTCAGTGGCTGTAGGTCATCGCCGCTGTATTTTTCAGTCAGAACACATTTCACACAGCAGGATTTTGAATCGCCGACAGGTCCAGATATTTAGCATGCCAAATATCTCACGGGTGTCGGCGACTCGTTGGCGATTCTCTCAGATCGTGTCTTTGATAATTCACACTGCGTGATTGTCACTCACGTGCACGAGCACCGGTTTGCCTATGATTTAGGGCATTTGTCGGCGATTTCACAAAACCTGTCAGCCTAAAATCGGGCAGTGTGAGCTCGGCATTAGGGTGCTCCAATCAGGATTTTTGGGGCTGATTATTATCGATCACTATTATGGCCGATATCGATCACCGAAATAAATAATAGGTCAACTATTCTTAAAGGGATAGTTCACCCAAAAATGAAAATTACCCCATAATTTACTCGCTCTCAAGTCATCCTAGGTGTATATGACTTTCTTTTTTCAGCCGAACACAATCGCAGTTATATTAAAAAAATCCAAGCTTTATAATGGGAGTGAATGGTAACTTAGATTTTGAAGCCCAAAAAAGTGCATCCCTCCATCATAAAAGTGCTTCACATGCCTCCGGGGGGTTAATAAAGGCCTTCTGAAGCGAAGCCATGTGCTTTTGTATGAAAAATATCCATATTTATAACTTAAACTATAATCCCTGGCTTCCAGTAATGGCTGTACACGAGTCGAGTTCCGGCAGAAGAGTGACCTCTGACCCGACGAGTGACGCCTTGAAGCGCAGAAGATAGAGCAAAACAAAACACCGTTTTAGAAGTCTAAAACGAGAATTTTTAAAGAGAAATGTGGGAAGAGCTTGAGTTTGTTGTTTGAACCGTGAGAGGCGTCGACTCTAACCTGAGCTTACGCCACTCCTACATCCTACGTCATGCGTCGGGTCAGAGGTCACTCTTCCACCGGAACTAGACTCATGTACGTTACCGGAAGCCAGTGATAATAGTTTATAAAGTTATAAATATGAATATTTTCTTCGCTTCAGAAGGCCTTTATTAACCCCCTGGAGCCGTATGGATTACTTTTATGATGGAGGGATGCACTTTTTTGGGCTTCAAAATCCAAGTTACCATTCACTGCCATTATAAAGATTGGAAGATCCAGGATATTTTTTTAATATAACTGCGAATTGTGTTCGGCTGAAAGAAGAATGTCATATACACCTAGGATGACTTGAGGGCGAGTTACGGGATTATTTTCATTTTGGGGTAAACTAACCCTTTAACAACAATATAAAAAAACTTAAGAGATGAGAGACTATCATTTATTGGCAAGCAACGTGCAACATATTCCATTCCCTCTAGAACAACTTGGAGCTTGCTTTACAAAATAACATTCTGGTGAAATAACTAATAAAAATAAAAAAACAGAATAGTGTTTTTCAACAGAAAGTATAATATTGCATAGTTTTCACTGTATAAATTAAATATTGATTAATCCTACTATATCTACTAAAGTTTTTTTTTCTTTGTCTTTTGTTGTTTAACATTATACAGACGACAGCAGGAATATTAGGCTGCTGTCACTTTAAGACCGAATGCGCAGATCCAATATACTGTTGTTGACCCAGAGAGAGCAGTTGAAATATGATTAAAATCACTTCAAAAAGGAAAATACAGTTCAGTGCAACATGTGCAGCACAAGTCTGTCATATAGACTACATAAAATTATAATAATAACATTATAATTGTGTGCTTGGGACATGGCTTTTAATGGTGAGACTTTTGTTTTTGTAATCAGGCTCTCAAAAATTAGATAAAAATTTGGATTTAGATTTATCGGCCAATATATTGGTTATCAACTTTCAAATATATGATCTATGATCAATCGGAGAAACCTTAAAAATAACTAATGTTTTTCACAGTATAACAAACATCTCAGAGCAAATGGGTTTTGATGCATTTAATGGAAAATATTCTGTTGCATCAGATTCGGCTTGACCAGGCCTTGTGATTGAACGTTTTGTAAATCTAGCCTTTTGTCGATTTGGTGGTTTTCTAGCTGGTTTAGATGTTAGATGTTACCTCCCGGCATAAGAAACGTCCATTATGCAGGACCAGAGGAGGCCCGGACAACGAACATAGAAAGAGCTGCTAAATCTTGAACACCCGACACTGTTCTCAAATGCCACATGAACCTCCCATAAGCCCAAAGGCGACTCTGCGAAAATAAACATTGTGCTTTCCTCAAAACCTCCCTGTGTATCAGATATCACAATATGAAAGGCAGAGACTCTCAGCTCTATATGTCATGTTTTTTCTTTCTTTTTTTTGGGGAAGGGATTAGCGGTAACCATAGAAGGGGGAGAGGCACATGGGCGACTAACCGACTTTTACAACTCTAATGGACGCGCAACAGCTTTGAAAGTGCAGCGCGCAGTAAAGTTAACAGCCTAGCAAAGAAATGTAAAAGATTTTATTGCCATTAACAGGGTTGCAGCATCAATGGGGGTCTGAGCGAGACCAAAGTAGCTGGTTAAGCTTCAATGGCCTTTGAAATGTAGGAGTTTGAGTTGTGTATCAGACGACGTATATCAGAATTTTGCTCTATATAAATTGGCACATAAAAAATAACACATTAGCTTATAGCTGAAACCCTTTGACCTCAATAATTACTTGAGATTTTAAGGTAATATTTCAATAATTTAACAACATATTCGCATGCTCTCTGATGTCAGTAAATGGTCACATAGTTATATAGAGTTTTATTTAGTTATAAAAAAAAATTTTATTTTCATTTTACATTTTTACAATGTAATTTATTAGCTTTTAGGGTTAGGAAATTAACGTCTGGTTTAAGACATGCTGTTTTTGGGAGGTAAATAATGGCACAAACACCAGTAAATTGACAAGCGCAAACCTTAGTAAATCACCTTGCATTATTCATTTAAATACTCTCCTCTCATAAAGTCAGTAAATGGTCACATGATATACAGGTAAACAAATAAATTCTGTTTTATTTTTTTTAGTGAGTGTTTAAATTAGTTGTTTATAAATTAAAGGGATAGTTCACCCAAAAATGAAAATGATCCCATAATTTACTCACCCTCAAGCTATCCTAGGTGTATATGACTTTCTTCTTTCAGCCGAACACAATCAGAGTTATATATATATAAAAAAAAAAAATATCCTGGCTCTTCCAAGCTTTATAATGGGAGTGAATGGTGCCTTAGATTTTGAAGCCCAAAAAAGTGCATCCCTCCATCATAAAAGTAATCCATATAGCTCCAGGGGGTTAATAAAGGCCTTCTGAAGCGAAGACATGCGTTTGTGTAAGAAAAATATCCATATTTAAAACTTTATAAACTATAATCACTGGCTTCTGGTAATGGCCGTATGCAAGCCTAGTTCTGGAAGAAGAGTGACCTCTGACCCAAACCTGTGCTTTTTCCAAGCGGCAACCTCCCGCGGTCTCTCTTGAAGCCAATACGGAAGTGACTTAAACCGCAATTCATCAACTGGCCACTAGAGACAGGCTCCAAAAGGGAGTCAAATCTGTATCCCCCCCATGTTAAAATGGCCAACTTTACAGTAGGGATGCAGCGATTAACCGATTTCTCGATTAACCGCGCTTAAAAACGTCATGGTTAATTAACCGTAACGGCTCTGCTACACCGAGTGTTTCTTTTGCACGGAACGGAACTGTTGTAACTTGCACAAAACGAAAACAAAGTTACACCAGCGGTGCACGTGCTTATCAGAGACACGGAGGCTACTACTGTACACACTGGATTAACTAGAGGGACCAAACAGCGAAGCTTTATTTCCACTAGGGTTGCACCGATACCATTTTTTCAGAACCGATCCGATCCCAAAAATTCTGAGTATCGGCCAATACCAATCCGATACCAGTGAAGTTTTGTTTAAAAATTCAATGTAGAATTTCTATACCTCAGTGTGTTGAACTGATAATCACTCTTTTGTGTGTTAAACACAATCTACTAAATACAGACAACTTCATTATAAAGAAAAACAACATATTAAAAAATATATATAATCACAATCTATGACAAAAATACTACTATAAACTAGATGGTGGATAAACTAGATAATTCAGCAGCAAAAGTTACTCTAGAAAAATCATGAGTGCACAATAATTGTATAAAATCTAAACATTTAGTGGGGAACAAATAAAAGTGAATGAGTGTAGCACTAAATCTGGTGAAATGTTACACGTTGTAAAATACATTTATGAAAAACAAGTAAATATATTTATAGAAATAGGGCCTATATACTAAGAAATTAAAAGACATTTATTTTAAATGTATAGCGCAGCTTTTTAATGAGGCAGCAACATATTATAGATAGGGCAGAACAAGAAAGGCTATTAATATGGAAGCCCGTTTCCGCCACTAAATAAAAAAATAAACAGAGTAATTGCGACTTTATCTCAGAATTCTGACTTTTTTTCTCACAATTGCGAGTTATAAAGTGGGGAGAACAAGATTTTGCAGGTTTTCCTACTTACAAAGCATGTAGAGGTCTGTAATTTTTATCATAGGTACTCTTCAACTGTGAGAGACGGAATCTAAAACAAAAATCCAGAAAATCACATTGTATGATTTTTAAATAATTAATTTGCATTTTATTGCATGACATAAGTATTTGATCACCTACCAACCAGTAAGAATTCCGGCTCTCACAGACCTGTTAGTTTTTCTTTAAGAAGCCATCCTGTTCTCCACTCATTACCTGTATTAACTGCACCTGTTTGAACTCGTTACCTGTATAAAAGACACCTGTCCACACACTCAATCAAACAGACTCCAACCTCTCCGCAATGGCCAAGACCAGAGAGCTGTGTAAGGACATCAGGGATAAAATTGTAGACCTGCACAAGGCTGGGATGGGCTACAGGACAATAGGCAAGTAGTTTGGTGAGAAGGCAACAACTGTTGGCGCAATTATTAGAAAATGGAAGAAGTTCAAGATGACGGTCAATCTCCCTCGGTCTGGGGCACCATGCAAGATCTCACCTCGTGGGGCATCAATGATCATGAGGAAGGTGAGGGATCAGCCCAGAACTACACGGCAGGACCTGGTCAATGACCTGAAGAGAGCTGGGACCACAGTCGCAAAGAAAACCATTAGTAACACACTATGCCGTCATGGATTAAAATCCTGCAGCTCACGCAAGGTCCCCCTGCTCAAGCCAGCGCATGTCCAGGCCCGTCTGAAGTTTGCCAATGATCATCTGGATGATCCAGAGGAGGAATGGGAGAAGGTCATGTGGTCTGATGAGACAAAAGTAGAGCTTTTTGGTCTAAACTCCACTCGCCGTGTTTGGAGGAAGAAGAAGGATGAGTACAACCCCAAGAACACCATCCCAACCGTGAAGCATGGAGGTGGAAACATCATTCTTTGGGGATGCTTTTCTGCAAAGGGGACAGGACGACTGCACCGTATTGAGGGGAGGATGGATGGGGCCATGTATCGCGAGATCTTGGCCAACAACCTCCTTCCCTCAGTAAGAGCATTGAAGATGGGTCGTGGCTGGGTCTTCCAGCATGACAACGACCCGAAACACACAGCCAGGGCAACTAAGGAGTGGCTCCGTAAGAAGAATCTCAAGGTCCTGGAGTGGCCTAGCCAGTCTCCAGACCTGAACCCAATAGAAAATCTTTGGAGGGAGCTGAAAGTCCGTATTGCCCAGCGACAGCCCCGAAACCTGAAGGATCTGGAGAAGGTCTGTATGGAGGAGTGGGCCAAAATCCCTGCTGCAGTGTGTGCAAACCTGGTCAAGAACTACAGGAAACGTATGATCTCTGTAATTGCAAACAAAGGTTTCCTTACCAAATATTAAGTTCTGCTTTTCTGATGTATCAAATACTTATGTCATGCAATAAAATGCAAATTAATTACTTAAAAATCATACAATGTGATTTTCTGGATTTTTGTTTGAGATTCCATCACTCACAGTTGAAGAGTACCTATGATAAAAATTATGATAATCTACATGCTTTGTAAGTGGGCAAACCTGCAAAATCGGCAGTGTATCAAATACTTGTTCTCCCCACTGTATGAGTAGTGATATATGAATAGTGATATATGAATAGTGATATATGAGTAATGATATATGAGTAGTGATATATGAGTAGTGATATATGAATAGTGATATATGAGTAGTGATATATGAGTAGTGATATGAATAGTGATATGAATAGTGATATATGAGTAGTGAGATATGAGTAGTGATATATGAGTAGTGATATGAGTAGTGATATATGAGTAGTGATATATGAGTAGTGATATATGAGTAGTGATATATGAATAGTGATATATGAATAGTGATATATGAGTAATGATATATGAGTAGTGATATATGAGTAGTGATATATGAATAGTGATATATGAGTAGTGATATATGAGTAGTGATATGAATAGTGATATGAATAGTGATATATGAGTAGTGAGATATGAGTAGTGATATATGAGTAGTGATATGAGTAGTGATATATGAGTAGTGATATATGAGTAGTGATATATGAGTAGTGATATATGAATAGTGATATATGAATAGTGATATATGAGTAGTGATATGTGATATATAAGTAGTGATATATGAGTAGTGATATATGAATAGTGATATATGAGTAGTGATATATGAGTAGTGATATATGAATAGTGATATATGAGTAGTGATATATGAGTAGTGATATATGAATAGTGATATATGAGTAGTGATATGTGATATATGAATAGTGATATATGAGTAGTGATATATGAGTAGTGATATATGAATAGTGATATATGAATAGCGATATACACTCACCTAAAGGATTATTAGGAACACCTGTTCAATTTCTCATTAATGCAATTATCTAATCAACCAATCACATGGCAGTTGCTTCAATGCATTTAGGGGTGTGGTCCTGGTCAAGACAATCTCCTGAACTCCAAACTGAATGTCAGAATGGGAAAGAAAGGTGATTTAAGCAATTTTGAGCGTGGCATGGTTGTTGGTGCCAGACGGGCCGGTCTGAGTATTTCACAATCTGCTCAGTTACTGGGATTTTCACGCACAACCATTTCTAGAGTTTACAAAGAATGGTGTGAAAAGGGAAAAACATCCAGTATGCGGCAGTCCTGTGGGCAAAAATGCCTTGTTGATGCTAGAGGTCAGAGGAGAATGGGCCGACTGATTCAAGCTGATAGAAGAGCAACTTTGCTGAAATAACCACTCGTTACAACCGAGGTATGCAGCAAAGCATTTGTGAAGCCACAACACGCACAACCTTGAGGTGGATGGGCTACAACAGCAGAAGACCCCACCGGGTACCACTCATCTCCACTACAAATAGGAAAAAGAGGCTACAATTTGCACGAGCTCACCAAAATTGAAGTTGAAGACTGGAAAAATGTTGCCTGGTCTGATGAGTCTCGATTTCTGTTGAGACATTCAGATGGTAGAGTCAGAATTTGGCGTAAACAGAATGAGAACATGGATCCATCATGCCTTGTTACCACTGTGCAGGCTGGTGGTGGTGGTGTAATGGTGTGGGGGATGTTTTCTTGGCACACTTTAGGCCCCTTAGTGCCAATTGGGCATCGTTTAAATGCCACGGCCTACCTGAGCATTGTTTCTGACCATGTCCATCCCTTTATGACCACCATGTACCCATCCTTTGATGGCTACTTCCAGCAGGATAATGCACCATGTCACAAAGCTCGAATCATTTCAAATTGGTTTCTTGAACATGACAATGAGTTCACTGTACTAAAATGGCCCCCACAGTCACCAGATCTCAACCCAATAGAGCATCTTTGGGATGTGGTGGAAAGGGAGCTTCGTGCCCTGGATGTGCATCCCACAAATCTCCATCAACTGCAAGATGCTATCCTATCAATATGGGCCAACATTTCTGAAGAATGCTTTCAGCACCTTGTTGAATCAATGCCACGTAGAATTAAGGCAGTTCTGAAGGCGAAAGGGGGTCAAACACAGTATTAGTATGGTGTTCCTAATAATCCTTTAGGTGAGTGTATGAGTAGTGATATGTGATATATGAGTAGTGATATATGAGTAGTGATATATGAATAGTGATATATGAATAGTGATATATGAGTAGTGATATATGAGTAGTGATATATGAGTAGTGATATATGAATAGTGATATATGAATAGTGATATATGAGTAGTGATATATGAATAGTGTAGCATTTAAAAATACATTTAAATACTCTCCTCCCATAAAGTCTGAAAGGGAAATTCCTACAAATACATATGCAATAAGGTCAGTGGCAAAAATAACCCTGTCCACGCTAGGGATGGGCGATATCTTATCGTTTGCGATATACCGGTAAAAATTCTCCCCACGATAAGAATTTGTCTTCTCACGATAATAACGATAAAGCCTAGTTGACGCGACCCATTCGCATCTCACGTGCAGAGCGAAAACAACTATGGCGGAAGCTGCAGAGGAGTTTATCGCTAAACGAGGAGCTACCGCTACAATCTAGAACCTGTACACACAAAAACATGGGGAATGGTACTACATTTATCGTCATTGATATCGTTATCGCAATAAATACCAGAAAATATCGTGATCAATTTTTAAGTCCATATCGCCCATCCCTAGTCCATGCCTTTTCAGCGCTAATTTTTCACTGTGTGTCTTTAGTAAATCCTGACAGTAGTTTTTTGATGCCAAAAGAGGGTTTGCACTGACACAAGCTGTTAGTAAAGGCTGATTTATACTGCCGTAGCCTCTACGCAGTAGTCTACAAGTTGATTTTCATTTATATTTTTGCGTCGTTGTCCGCGTTGACGTGTAATTACACATGCAGATGGGGCATGATAACTCCTGAGGGAGGGGTTCTGGCAGTCCAATCACAGCGCTTGCGGTCCGCAAAGAATTGACACGTTACATTTTTGGAGAGGTGCACGTCAGGCTACACATGCTACACACAGCCTATGACGTAGCTACGGCGTACACTCGACGCAGAAGTGTAAATTGGGCTTAAATCTGGCCGTAGCAGACATAGGGGACATTCATGCCAGAGGAACATTCATAGTTCCTATAACTATTGGCGGACGTAGTGTTGTCACGATACCAAAATTATGACTTCGATACGATACCAGACTAAAATACCTCGATACCGATACTGAATCGATACCACAGCAAAAAAAACAAAACAAAACAAAACAGTAAAAGTAATTGAATAATGTGACAGAACTATTCATTGTGCGCGTGCTTCAGGTCAGAGTTTATTTACTTTATTTTCTCATGCATGCATGCATCTGTTGCTTATATCCAAATAGAAAACAATTATTTTAAATTATAAAAATACTTCGCAATATTACTGTTTTTGCTGTATTTTGGATCAAATAAATGCAGCCTTGTTAAGCAGAAGAGATTTTTTGAAAACTTATCTAAAACTTAAAACTTTTGAACGGTAGTGTATACTTGGATTTACACATGAAACAACACATAGTGGTAAAAAAAAATACAGCGTAAAAGAGACATTCAGGGCAAAAGTGCAAACAGGGACAGTGCAAGATGAACGAAAACTAATTAGTCTCTCTATTTGAGCGCGTTTGTCGCGCGTCTACATTTAAAATAACGAACTTGAGCGCGCAAAAGACGCAACATATGTGAACTTAGTCAGTGCATGGAATAAATTTTTTACCTTAAAAATTCTCATGTTAAAATCTCGTTCTTCTTCTTGCGTGTCTTCCGAACTCGATGAAAATCAGAAGAATGATGAAGCTGATTCTTTGTTTTGAGGTGATGGGGAAGTTTACAGGTTTGCGTTCCATCCTCGTGGACGATTTGCATGTGAATCGCTTTGCACGCGCGTGGGTGTGGTCACATTAAGATAATGAGGCTCCGCTGGAGGAACTGTACCTCTCGCTGTTTTCATACGGATTACATAAACAGAGAATATTTGTTTTTTATATAAATGACTTCCTTTAAAAGTAGACATCCCAAGCTTTATAAAGAGATATCTGTCGTGTCTGTGTGGCAAGTTTTCTCTGAGTTCTGAGTTCATTTTCAGACGCATTTCAGAATGGACATCACAGGGAGACAGACGGGAGAACGCGCATCTTGTTTGTTTTCTTTATTTAGCGAAAAGCACAACATTTAGTTTTTAAGTGTACATAAATAAAAGTAGACACTTTAAGCTTTGTAAAGACATATCGTTCATGTCTGTGAGGCCAAAAATGACGGAGTATTTTACGTTGTTTTACACGGTCATGAGGAAAAATCCAGCATAACGCGCAGGCGCGTTCTTCGGGTTCAGAGGGTTAAAGGGCACCGCAGAAAGACGACAGGAAGACAAAAAGACGCTATATTGTTTATTTGCAACACAAGTGTTCAAACGTTTTAGCAAGTGCCCCACAAGCCACATACAACAGTACTTACGGTAGAACCGTAATGACGATACTACCATTTAAAAAACACAGTGGTACCGCCAGTATTTTGGACCCTTAGTATCGCGATACTACCGTAGTACCGGTAAACCGTGCAACCCTAGTAACGAGTACATTAGGTGTTATGGGAAGTGTTCCTGGTTCCGGCTGACCTAGTTAATGCAGCCTAACAATCATTTAACTGATTTGAATAATATAAATTGATAATGTTCTATGTGTATGCCATAGTAAAGAGATGTGTTTTTAGTCTAGATTTAAACTGACAGAGTGTGTCTGCTTCCCGATCAATGCTAGGAAGACTCTTCCAGAGTTTAGGTGCTAAATAGGAAAAGGACCGACCGCCTGCAGTTGATTTTGATATTCTAGGTATTATCAACTGGCCAGAATTTTGAGACCGCAATAGACGTGATGGATTATAATGTGTTAAGAGCTCGCTCAAGTACTGGGGAGCTAAACCATTTAGTGCTTTGTAAGTAATTAGCAAGATTTTAAAATGTATACAATGTTTAATAGGGAGCCAGTGCAGTGCTGACAGAACCGGGATAATATGGTCATACTTCCTGGTTCTAGTAAGAACTCGAGCTGCTGCGTTTTGGACCAGCTGCAGTTTATTTATTAAGCGAGCAGGGCAACCACCCAGTAGAGCATTACAATAATCTAGCCTTGAGGTCATGAACGCATGAACTAACTGTTCAGCATTTTGCATTGAAAGCATGTGCCGTAATTTACAAACCCGATTCCAAAAAAGTTGGGACACTGTACAAATTGTGAATAAAAACAGAATGCAATGATGTGGAAGTTTCAAATTTCAATATTTTATTCAGAATACAACATAGATGACATCAAATGTTTAAACTGAGAAAATGTATCATTTTAAGGGAAAAATAAGTTTATTTTAAATTTAATGGCATCAACACATCTCAAAAAAGTTGGGACAAGGCCATGTTTCCCACTGTGTGGCATCCCCTCTTCTTTTTATAACAGTCTGCAAACGTCTGGGGACTGAGGAGACAAGTTGCTCAAGTTTAGGAATAGGAATGTTGTCCCATTCTTGTCTAATACAGGCTTCTAGTTGTTCAACTGTCTTAGGTCTTCTTTGTCGCATCTTCCTCTTTATGATGTGCCAAATGTTTTCTATGGGTGAAAGATCTGGACTGCAGGCTGGCCATTTCAGTACCCGGATCCTTCTTCTACGCAGCCATGATGTTGTAATTGATGCAGTATGTGGTCTGGCATTGTCATGTTGGAAAATGCAAGGTCTTCCCTGAAAGAGACGACGTCTGGATGGGAGCATATGTTGTTCTAGAACTTGGATATACCTTTCAGCATTGATGGTGCCTTTCCAGATGTGTAAGCTGCCCATGCCACACGCACTCATGCAACCCCATACCATCAGAGATGCAGGCTTCTGAACTGAGCGCTGATAACAACTTGGGATGTCCTTGTCCTCTTTAGTCCGGATGACATGGCGTCCCAGTTTTACAAAAAGAACTTCAAATTTTGATTCGTCTGACCACAGAACAGTTTTCCACTTTGCCACAGCCCATTTTAAATGAGCCTTGGCCCAGAGAAAACGCCTGCGCTTCTGGATCATGTTTAGATATGGCTTCTTTTTTGACCTATAGAGTTTTAGCCGGCAACGGCGAATGGCACGGTGGATTGTGTTCACCGACAATGTTTTCTGGAAGTATTCCTGAGCCCATGTTGTGATTTCCATTACAGTAGCATTCCTGTATGTGATGCAGTGCCGTCTAAGGGCCCGAAGATCACGGGCATCCAGTATGGTTTTCCGGCCTTGACCCTTACGCACAGAGATTGTTCCAGATTCTCTGAATCTTTGGATGATATTATGCACTGTAAATGATCATAACTTCAAACTCTTTGCAATTTTTGAGAAACTCCTTTCTGATATTGCTCCACTATTTTTCGCCGCAGCATTGGGGGAATTGGTGATCCTCTGCCCATCTTGACTTCTGAGAGACACTGCCACTCTGAGAGGCTCTTTTTATACCCAATCATGTTGCCAATTGACCTAATAAGTTGCAAATTGGTCCTCCAGCTGTTCCTTATATGTACATTTAACTTTTCCGGCCTCTTATTGCTACCTGTCCCAACTTTTTTGGAATGTGTAGCTCTCATGAAATCCAAAATGAGCCAATATTTGGCATGACATTTCAAAATGTCTCACTTTCAACATTTGATATGTTATCTATATTCTATTGTGAATACAATATAAGTTTATGAGATTTGTAAATTATTGCATTCCTTTTTTATTCACAATTTGTACAGTGTCCCAACTTTTTTGGAATCGGGTTTGTAGATATATTTTTAAGATGGTAGAATGCAGTTTTACAGATGCTAGAAACGTGGCTTTCAAATGAAAGATTGGTATCAAAGAGCACACCCAGGTTCCTAACTGACGACGAGGACTTGACAGAGCAGCCATCAAGTGTTAGACAGACAGACAGCTTCCATTGTTTAATGAGTGTAAACAGAGCTCTGCACACACATCCTGACTCCTGCTGTCACACATCGACGCAAATTAAGAAATACTGCTCTTATTAGAGTGCTGTCCTTCTTAAAGTACTGGTACTAATACAATTTCATATCGTACCGTTTTTAATAGCAGGGTATCGCAATACTTTTCTAAGTTTCGTGCAACACTAGGCGGACGTACCCACTTTTTGGAGTGTTCGCACCGCAGGAACTGGGAATGATTTTAGTTATAAGAACACCTTTTTGGGGAACTAAATTAGCTTCTACTTCAGAGTTGGGTCTAACCCAGCACAACAGGAACTACCAGTGACGTAAGTGTATGTTTATTGGCTGAACACATGCAAAACACCGACACCCACCATTTTTTTAAAAAGCCGTGCAAACACACAGTTTACAGTCTATGTATTTATATGTGAGTAAAAAGTTTCCATCTTTGGATGACCTACTCTTTTAAGTCCCCAAGACCTGGGATGAATAGGATCGTTTTCCAAGCTGCCCGCCATTTCGACCAGGCCAAAGCGGGTCGTAATACCCCGCCAATCTGCTAAATTGATGTCCTCTCAGGAGGAAGAAATCTTGTCCTGGAGCGAACTACAAGGCAAAGGCAGGTATCTGGTGTCCTGACCTAAGCACCCAGCTCCCCGCTGCCCACAACCACAGGGCCGCCCATTGTTTATCGTCCCTCCTCTTTCAATACAGCCACAGATACAGTTAAAAGCACCAGCCAGTTAACGTGATTAAATTTCTCTGTATCAATCATTCTAACACAAAGTGTTCGATTGTGTGCCTCCGAGTTGCTCACAATGGACAATGCTCCTCACAGTTGAACTGTTCGTGGTAGAAAAGGTGTCTAGTGCGCTGTTTTTGTTGCCTGCTCTCTAGCCTGTGAAAGCAATCTCACATCAAAGAAATCCATGCAGGTAACACAATGCCACATCAGTGCTAGCATGATGGCGCGCTGTGTTTTCGCCGCACATGCACGTATGTGTGTCCTTCGTATGATGCGACGACCCCGTACGACTCAGAACATCAAAACGAGCCGGTCAAAGCCACAACAAGCCATTGTTCTGACGAGATCTCGAGAATCTACACACTTCTGAGGGGAAAAAAGACAGATAAAATGACATTCTACCTCTCTACACGCCGGGGACAATCAACGTTTACAGATCGCAAAGATACGAGAGGGGGATATTTTCTTTTCTCCGCCCGAACACAAAAGGCTCCAGTAGTTATTTTAGACCGCTCGCTTACATGGGTAATCTTGATGTGTGAAAGAAAGGGTCCGGTGCTGCGACCCGTGACCCGCGCCTGTACCGCTGGGGTTATGCAGTAACAGTGAGAAAGACACAGATGTGTGCGAGCGCACCGTTGCAGCTCAAACATGCTGTGAAAAAACACTTTGTAGTTACGATTGGCTTTGCTGCTTCACTGCAGAACTTGACCGGACTGAGCAATAATTTCCTTAAAAGTTTTCATTGTCCTCCCACAAAGAAAAGAGACGCTGACTCGGTTCCAATACATTAAAAAAAAATGAATGATCAGATCTGTTACCACAACTTAAATGCATGGTTGCAATTTAAAAATTCTAATTTATTGAATTAATTAAACCTTTTAAGTTGCATTATTATTTTGATGAGTTCTGTTGACATAATAATGTTGATCAGTACATTAACTTCTTATATGTGTAATTTAAACTCTTAATTTAATTTAATAAAAAAATTCTGAGTTGATTAAAATGATGTTGTAGTAACCTAAAGAAATTGTCTTGAAAACATGCTTTGTGTACAGTGTTGGGTAAGTTACTCTAAAAAAGTAATTAATTACTAGTTACGGATTACATATTCAATAATGTAATTAGATTACTGTACAAATTACTCTCTCCAAAAAGTATTTAATTACTTATTACTAATTACTTTCTAAATCCTATATCAACCTCGACTAGTTAAGTGATTTTAGTGCTGTCAATCGACAAAAAGAAAATTAAGTAATCACATTTTTTTCTGTAATTAATCGCGATTTAAAAACAGTTTTTAATATTTTTATATTGTAATAAGTTTACAGTTACTCTCCAAAATAATGTAGAAACAACTTAAAGACAGTATATTTTAAATATTTGTTGTAATGGCGTATTTTTATGAATGGCTGACACTAATACTGCTACTGATGTCTCGATGAAATTGATTTTTTTTAAACATTAATGATAGACATTCAACATTACAGTATAATTTAAAGCTATCAATTTCAACATTTATTAGGCTTTAAAAAAATAACAACTTTTAATGTAAGTGAACTTAAAACAATCTTCACATAAACCCATTATAATAAATGTCATATTTACCTGTGGCCTTCATATATAATCAATATACAGAAATGGAATAAAGTTATCAAACACTTTACAGTCTTAACTGCATAAATAATAAATTAAATATAGATTAAATCTTATTAAAGCTACCATTTTTATACGCGCGTCCAAAGCGAATTGGACGCGCGAGTGGATTCAAAATGTTCAAGCGTCCAACTAGACGCGATAGAAGCGAATTTGACGCTCAATTCGCGTTTGGTGTGAACGCAGCATTAAAGTTCTGCATAATTAAGGGCGTGGTCACTTGAGTGACAGGTGGATTGCCACTAAGGTTGCGCTAGGCGGGCGTGGTTTCAGCAAACAGGCACCTCAGCTCCACCCACGTCCCGCCTCTTTGCCCATTGTCAGTTATCCGGGAGTGACGCACGGTGACGCGCTGCCAAGATGGCAACGGCCGACTTTACGTTTCAAAAATGCTCTTCAGAAACCAACGGGTGTCCATATTTTTTTACAGTCTATGGTTATGTCTGACATTTAAAAAGTTTGTTATGTTAAAGATACCATTGTGCTGAAGAGTAGTGCCCATGGTTAGTTTGTTAAACAGCACAAGCATTTAAAGCAGCAGACGACAAAACTGCAGCACATGCTTATAATAAACAACGTTATTGTGCATTGCTGAAATAGTTATCGTCAGTTATCTTTGTAGTTATCATTCTTGGTGCGAACAGACCATGTAAAAGCTTTATATTTGAGTTGCTGCTTATATAGATCACACCGAATCGCTCACTTTTGAGGTTTCATTTTAGCTGTGATGCTCCTTAGAAGGTTGTTGCCTATGTAGACAGCAAACTATAGTGAGGTTAAATGGGGTTTAGAACAGAGCCGTCATCTTTTCAGATCAGTTCAGGACACATTTGTGCTCATAAACGGTCTGTTTTTGAATCTGAACTTTGAAGAAAAGCACTGATAACACAATGTGTGTTGGTGAGGGGGAAAAAACAACAAAAGACATCAAACTTGGAATTTTTCTCCCACCCAGACTAAGCAATTTTTATGAGTTTAAGTGTGGGATTAGGGTCAGGGTCAGGGTCATTGCTGTGGACGACGGATGTGAAAAAACCTTTAATAGCAGAAGCTCATACGTCAGAGATCTTAAGCTCCTATCTATATTATATTTACTATTTTCATCTGTTTTTATTTCTCAAGGTTTTGTAGGAGCAACTTTTGAGACAAAGTTGAAGGCTAACTAGCTCTTTACCCTAACGAAAAAAGTTTATTCAAGTGTGCTATTAGTATACTTCTTTTAAACTAAAAATAAGAAAGTATACTTTGTCTACTTTTTATATACTTCTCAGAAATATACTTAAAATTGCACCTAAGTATACTGACAGAAAAATCTAAGTATATTTGGCCTATACTTGTACTCAATCTAGATATACTTAAAAGTATAATTAAGTAAGTATACTTGGCTTGTAGTTGTGTTTAATCTTTTGATGTATTAGCCTATTAAATATATACTTTTTCCCACATAGTTTTACAAACAGTCTTATAAACTTACATTGTTTGAAAGTACTGATTTTTAAAGAAAACAGATATGTTCCTAATTCTGAGTATCTTAATTCTTGTGTAGGCTCGTCCACTGGTGGTCGTATAGGATCAATGAATTAAATGAAATGAATGAGTCCACTGGTAGTGTACATAGGAATTTACTTCAAATCTACTTTACTCTTTCGGAAAACATTCCAGGATTTTTCTCCATATAATGGACTTCAATGGCAACCAACGGTTGAAGGTCCAAATCAATGCAGTTTCAGAGGAAGGGCTTCAGAGGCTCTGCACGATCCCAGACGAGGAATAGGGTCTTATCTAGACAAACCATCGGTCATTTTCAAGAAAAGATAAACATTTATATACTTTTTAACCTAAATTGCTCATCTTGCGCTGCTCTGCGGCGCGCCACGGATTGCATAATCACGTCGGAAAGGTCACGCTAGACGTAGGCGGAAGTACCGCCCCAAGCGAACGTGCGAAGACTTATACAAATGCCCTTTACAAAAAAACTCCATCTCCAACTTCAAAATCGTCCGACATCGTTGTTTAACCTTTTTTTGCTAACGGATGTTTGTATTAGTCTTCGCACGAGCGCTTTGTAAACACGGGTGCGGTACTTCCGCAGGAAGGACTCCCCTCAGGAACCTCAGAACACCTGTCCTCAGTTTGAACGTATTCTACGTTTCAGGATATTGCAGTTACTCCGCCAACAAGGGATGGATCTAAGAAAGTTTGCCTTTAGTAGTACTGCGAAGGGTCTGAGACTCAACGACGCGGCTCTTAAGGACCTTTTTAATTATGCCCTTGATAAACCGTTTGATTGGGGGTTGATGAGAGCTTTGAATTCGAGCTCTTTTCAGGAGGCTGTGGACTATTTAGCTTGCAAGGCGGCTAAGGACGCTACTATACCTTTGGAGGCGGCTGGAGAGACTGCAGAGGTCTCTGTTCCGGTGGTCCCTATTCCGGTGGTCCGAAGTCTGGTGGTCCCAGGTCCGGTGGTCCCGAGTCTGGTGGTCCCGAGTCCAGTGGTCCCGAGTCCGGTGGTCTCTATTCCAGTGGTCCCTGTTCCGGTGGTCCCGAGTCTGGAGGTCCCGAGTCCGGAGGTCCCGAGTCCGGAGGTCCCGAGTCCGGTGGTCCCGAGTCTGGAGGTCCCGAGTCCGGAGGTCCCGAGTCCGGTGGTCCCGAGTCCTGACATGGCCAGGAGGGCTGTGCTGGGGTTTTTTGTGGTGGCAGTCCTACGTGCCTGGGAGGAGCACAGTGCTTCCTCCAGACATTCGGGGACGGTTACGGAGCAACCCGCAGTCGTTGCGGAGGAGTGTCCTGAGCCGCCTAAATGTATTGCCTTGCCGTGGCTAACCCGTGCACTGAGTTCCTGCCGGGGATCCGGTCCCGCCCTGGTCTGTCCCTCCCGTCCCGCCCTGGTCTGTCTGTCCCTCCCGTCCCGCCCTGGTCTGTCTGTCCCTCCCATTCCGCCCTGGTCTGTCTGTCCCTCCTGTCCCGCCCTGGTCTGTCCCTCCTGTTCCACCCTGGTCTGTCCTTTTGTTCCTCCTGGGTCCCCTGGTGGAGCGTCTGGTAGCCGCTCCGTAGGGAGGGGTAATGTCACATGTCTGTCCTGTCTTGTCTAGCACATGTGGTGTTTTGATTTATTTCAGTGCCATGTGTGTTCTTGTCCTCAGTCTTGACCACACCCCTCGTTATCTTATTATTGGATTAATTTTTCCCACCTGTTGTTCCCTAATCACCTGCCTTGTTTGTCCCCTATTTAACCTCCTTGCGTTGTCAGTCTTGTGCTGGTTCGTTGTCTTCGTTCATGTTGGTGTCTCGTCCTGATGTCTCCGGTTTCCCTGCTCCTTGTTCCTGACCCCGGTGTGTGTCTTTATTATGTTTGATTTTCCCCCTCGAGGGTATTTGTTTTGTGGTTCTGTTCATTTAATAAATCTTTTGTTCCTCTGCAATTGAGTCTTCATTCCTTTTCTACCCGTACGTAACAGTAGTAGTGGTATACTTAAAGTGCAAAAATAATATACAAGTGCAAACTATACGTATGATGTTATGTTCACCTAAATAAAACTTACAAGTATACTTGCAGTATAAAACTACTAAACTAGTTTACTGAGAGTATACTTTCATAAACTAAAAAAAAAATGTACTACTAGTAAAATAGTAAACTATTTATAAGTTCACTTGTAGTACAGATGCAGTACAAATGAGAAACGTAGTTGTGAACTAATTATGCACTTAAAGTTTACTACTGTTACACTTATAGTGTACTTGAATGTATACATTTTATATACTAAATTTGGGCCAATTTAGTCCAAAGCAGTATAGAAATAGTACACTTACAAGTTTACTACTAGTACGTTGATATGAGTATACTTAAAAATATACTTGAACATTACTTAAGTATACTTCATAAAATGAACTTTTTTCTTAAAGGGTTAGTTCACCCAAAAATGAAAATAATGTAATTAATTACTCACCCTCATGTCGTTCCAGACCCATAAGACCTCCGTTCATATTTGGAACACAAATTAAGATATTTTTGTTGAAATCCGATGGCTCAGAAAGGCCTCCATTGGCAGCAATGACATTTCCTCTCTCAAGACCCATAAAAGGTACTAAAGACGTTGTTAAAAAGTCCATCTCACTACAGTGGTTCTACAATAATTTTATGAAGCGACGAGAATAGTTTTTGTGCGCAAAAAAAACGAAATAACGACTTTATATAGTGATGGCCGATTTCAAAACACTGCTTCATGAAGCTTCGGAGCGTTATGAATTAGCGTATCGAATCAGCTGTTCGGATCGCCAAAGTCACGTGATTTCAGCAGTTTGGCGGTTTGACACGCGATCCGAATCATGATTCGATACGCTGATTCATAACGCTCCGAAGCTTCATGAAGCTTCGCCTTTTATTTCATATTCCTGAAGACTAGCGCATTATGGTGGATATTTGCAGAGGCATTAATGATTTATTTAGGAAAATGCTGTCTGGAAATGTGCAGTCCTTTGTGCTGCGACTCATGAATTTTTACTACGGAATTTCAGAGAGAAAAAAATCGAGAGCAGACGCATGAAATAAACAAAGAATAACAACATAAATAATATATATATATATATAAACAGGCATCTTATATATACCTGCTGCTATATACACTACCAGTCAAAAGTTTGAGAACGGTAAGATTTTTTAATGTTTTTAAAGAAGTCTCTTCTGCTCACCAAGGCTGCATTTATGTTATTAAAAATACAAAAAAAAGCTGTAATATTGTGAAATATTATTAAAATGTAAATCAGCTGTTTTCTATGTGAATATATAGTAAAATGTAATTTATTCCTGTGATCAAAGCTGAATTTATCATCATTACTCCAGTCTTCAGTGTCACATGATCCTTCAGAAATCATTCTAATATGAGGATTTGATGCTCAAGACACATTTATGATTATTATCAGTGTTGAAAACAGTTGTGTAAAACATTTTTTTTATGATTCTTTGATGACTAGAAAGGTCAAAAGAACAGTATTTACTGAAATAGAAAGCTTTTCTAACATTGTACTACCGTTCAAAAGTTTTGGGTCGGTAAGAATTTTATTTTTATTTTTTTGGGGGGAAAGAACTTAAAGAAATTAATACATTTATTCAGCAATGATGCATTAAATTGATCAAGTGACATTATAGACATTTATAATGTTGCAAAAGCTTTATATTTCAGATAAATGCTGTTCTTTTGAACTTTCTCTTCATTAAATAATCCTGAAAAAAAACTGTTTTCAACATTGATAATAATAATAAATGTTTCTTGAGCAGCAAATCATCATATCAGAATGATTTCTGAAGGATCATGTGACACTGAAGACTGGAGTAATGATGCTGAAAATTCAGCTTTGATCACAGGAATAAATTACATTTTAAAATATATTCAAATAGAAAAAAAGTTATTTTAAATTGTAAAAATATTTCACAATAATACTGTTTTTGCTTTATTTTTGATCAAATAAATGCAGCCTTGGTGAGCAGAAGAGACTTCTTTCAAAAACATTGAAAATAGTACAGTTAGTAGTGTATATATTACAGCTTTGCATTCAATAATGCATAAAACAAGCATGTAATTGATAATCTTGTGCATGTTGCTTTGGAAATCGATGTTTTGTGTCCCAGAACATTGATACTCTGACAGCAAAAGGGAAATTCATGGCGTAATTCATGGAGGCAGATTGGTTTACAATGTGAAGATATATGAAAGGGTGTGGTGTGGATTCTAAATTACAGGTGTGACCCTGCGCCGCTCATGTCTTGCATGATTTATTGGGTTTGTCCGTCACTAGAAAGAGTTCAAATATGGGAGGTCTGAACTTCCTGTTATCTTTGCCCTCAGCTGACCCCTCGTGAAGAGAGCTCGTCTGCTGTGTTTCAAACGCACAAAGAGCCTCGTGGACCTGTCCGGAAACTGATTAAAACAGCTGCTTAAATCAAATGCATGCTGTATTTTTACTGCGACGCTTAAAGATGTCACAGACGGGCAGCTCAGACTGAATCGCTGCTAATACTAAATCTTGCGCACTTGATCTAACATCATGAATTCCAAGAATCAATAATGGCTTAATCTTAGCAATTAATCTGATAAGAAGGGTTTATTTCCCCTGGTTTAGCTGTCAGAGGGTGAGCGCTTAATTAATCTTCCTTGTGTTTTTGCACGCGTCTGTTGCGCCAGCTCAGTGTTGACAGTAGTTTAATGGCAACATTACAGACTTTAAAAATGTTTTGTGCTTAAGTCTGAAGGTGATAAATCATAAACAATAAATGCAAATGACTAATATATAATTTGATGCAAAGATTGCATGCATTATTCATTTTACTGCATGTTGCTTTTCAGGTATGCTCAGTCAGATTGTGTGTAAATGCATGCATGTATCTGGGAGTGTGTGTGCACATGAATGCTCACCAGTGTAATTTCAGTTTTATGGTTTTAGTTTAGTTTTAGTCTGACTCTCATTAAGCGGCTCTTAATGGAAGTGTTGAAGAAGCTGCTCATCTCCACCTTCAAACGACCAGTGGGAGGCAGACGTCTCCTCACACACATTACTGTAACGGAAGCGCTGCGTACTGTAAACAAATGTGGATTACGTAAACACCGAGGCGGTGGTGGGCACAAGCGGGGGGTTTTTGGGCGGGTCACAGGGTTAAGAACCTGCTCGCGGGGCCCCCCTCGTTGTGCTGCGTGCAGCTAAAACAAAAGCCTCTAATTCCGATTTAGTGTTTCAATCCTGCGACACATTTCTGAATGATTTGACAGGTCAACAAGCAGGGGGCAATCTGTTCACCTCGAGATGTGTTTGCCTCGTTTTACAGCGGCTACAGCAGTACAGGAACAGTTCTACAAATTTCTAACATATTAATAATTTGATTGAGGTCATATCAATTGGATCAAAGTCCCTGTTTATACCTGGTAGGGCCAATGGGGCTAAAGGCACACCTTAAGAAAAATGTGCTTTTCACTACTCCCATAGTGTATGATTGCTGAAAAAGTATATATGTGTGATATTAAACATTGATGGAGCAACAGATTTTGTGTGAAAATAATCACAAAAGTGGTTTATTTTATTTAAAAATCGTATAAATGTATGAGATGGCAAGGTGGGCCTTTTACCCGGGGTCAAAAGACACACAGTATTGATACAAATAGGTACAAATTTACTGTATAACGTGGAATTTCACAGAATTTGTCAAATTTTTGATGAATAAATAAAACGCATTGTCATGCATTTTCAGAAGTGGAGCCGTGGGGAAAGTTACAAAAAATGACGCCCGACCACACCTTCGTGCTCGTGCCGACGCAGCGAGTATAAACCAAGCGAGCATATAGCAAAATGAGTTCTCTTTAGCTGCTAATTGCACTTTAACGGTTTAAAATTTAACTTAATAAACTTAAAAACGATAAGCTTTCGTGACCGCACAGCACAGCAACATCACCATTGTATGTCGCCCACACCTATGCACAAAATGTTCTCACCATTCCTGATTTCTAACACACACTCACCACTTTTGCACCTGAATCTGATCTGAATTCAGTTTCAAGTCCAGGTGCAATGTGAACTCTTTTTTTTTATTTATTTTTTTTATTACTTGTAAGTCCATTAAATGGTCTGAGTTTGGTTCTTCTTTTAAAGATACCTCAAGTGAACTCAAATTTCTTAGAGAATGCATGCACTGATAAACTGTTTGCCTTGAATACAATATAAAAGCTTCTGCCAAGTGCATAAATGTAAATAAGTGTAAACACCCTAAAAGCTTTTTTAATTGGCAGCAGAGCAAAACATGAAATAAAAGCAAAGCATTAGTTTTTGCTCACCCTTTTGTCCTTTTAAATATGATTTGAGGCCTGATACATTTGAATGTTGTGGCACAAAACGAGCGTTTATTAGTGCTGACATCCAAGCAATCAGCACCATGTTAAATATTGAAGTTCAAATCTAAATATTTGCCAACATAATCACAGCATAGCGTAGTCCAGCAAGTTTGGATGATTACAGTGTCACAAAGTGTTAGTAAGAAGGGTTAACAAGTTGAAAGAGGAGTCTTGCCATAAGCCAGTTTATGTGTGGCATCTTGAATTATCCTGTTTCTTCAGGGATATTGCGGGGCGTCTTTAGGTCCCCTTTCCCTGTAAGTTTTGGTCTTCATTATTTATACTCGGTGAGACTCACTCATGGTTCTTCTAATTCCCTGCTTCTTTTTCCAGTATTGCTAGAAAATATTAAGTGAAAAGGTTAGTGTCTTTAATAATAGAGGTCAGAGGTCACTAATCTACATCATGTTGCTACAGGTAAAAGTCTAGTCCATATTAGGGCTGCACGATTTGGGGAAAATATCTATTTGCGATTTATTCTGGTTAAAATTGCGATTTGCGATTTATTATTTTTTTTACAAATGAAAAGTGTGTATGTATGTGTGTGTGTGTGTGTATATGTATATATGTATATACACTCACCTAAAGGATTATTAGGAACACCATACTAATACTGTGTTTGACCCCCTTTCGCCTTCAGAACTGCCTTAATTCTACGTGGCATTGATTCAACAAGGTGCTGAAAGCATTCTTTAGAAATGTTGGCCCATATTGATAGGATAGCATCTTGCAGTTGATGGAGATTTGTGGGATGCACATCCAGGGCACGAAGCTCCCGTTCCACCACATCCCAAAGATGCTCTATTGGGTTGAGATCTGGTGACTGTGGGGGCCATTTTAGTACAGTGAACTCATTGTCATGTTCAAGAAACCAATTTGAAATGATTCGAGCTTTGTGACATGGTGCATTATCCTGCTGGAAGTAGCCATCAGAGGATGGGTACATGGTGGTCATAAAGGGATGGACATGGTCAGAAACAATGCTCAGGTAGGCCGTGGCATTTAAACGATGCCCAATTGGCACTAAGGGGCCTAAAGTGTGCCAAGAAAACATCCCCCAAACCATTACACCACCACCACCAGCCTGCACAGTGGTAACAAGGCATGATGGATCCATGTTCTCATTCTGTTTACGCCAAATTCTGACTCTACCATCTGAATGTCTCAACAGAAATCGAGACTCATCAGAGCAGGCAACATTTTTCCAGTCTTCAACTGTCCAATTTTGGTGAGCTCGTGCAAACTGTAGCCTCTTTTTCCTATTTGTAGTGGAGATGAGTGGTACCCGGTGGGGTCTTCTGCTGTTGTAGCCCATCCGCCTCAAGGTTGTGCGTGTTGTGGCTTCACAAATGCTTTGCTGCATACCTCGGTTGTAACGAGTGGTTATTTCAGTCAAAGTTGCTCTTCTATCAGCTTGAATCAGTCGGCCCATTCTCCTCTGACCTCTAGCATCAACAAGGCATTTTCGCCCACAGGACTGCCGCATACTGGATGTTTTTCCCTTTTCACACCATTCTTTGTAAACTCTAGAAATGGTTGTGCGTGAAAATCCCAGTAACTGAGCAGATTGTGAAATACTCAGACCGGCCCGTCTGGCACCAACAACCATGCCACGCTCAAAATTGCTTAAATCACCTTTCTTTCCCATTCTGACATTCAGTTTGGAGTTCAGGAGATTGTCTTGACCAGGACCACACCCCTAAATGCATTGAAGCAACTGCCATGTGATTGGTTGATTAGATAATTGCATTAATGAGAAATTGAACAGGTGTTCCTAATAATCCTTTAGGTGAGTGTATATATATATATATATATATATATATATATATATATATATAATGTATATATATATATGTATATGTATATGTATGTATGTATATATATATATATATATATATGACTAGTAATAATAATTATGATTATTATTATTGCTAATAATAATAAAAACTCCTGTACACTGGAGAAAAACATATGGATTGTCATATACATTTATTTAGAGAAGTATTATTTTTCCTATTTTTTTTAGCCAAAATAGGATGGAGTGAGCAGTGCTGGGCACTAAACACACTCATGTTTCATTCATACTGGAAGCCAGAGGGCGCCCTCGAGCAGAAACGCCACATTTGCCTCAGAGAGAAGTCATATAATGACGCTTCAGGAAATCCCTAATGTGAAGCTAGCGCTGTAGCTGAATAAAAAGAAGATAGAAACGCTTTGATTAAACATCAAGACAATAAACACACGATATATGGTGTATTTGAGTTCTTCAAGCCGTCTCGGGTATTTTCATAATAATAAAGTATATTATAATGCAGTGCTAATCGACATAGACTTCATCACTGTATCACAATCGTCTGCCTCATTCTGTGATCAGAAGCCACATCACCTCACAAACACTCGACTGACGATATGAAGTGTTAAAACATGTTATTAAATGTTGTCTTTTTTTATTTTTTTCAAACGCACGTTATAAGCCACTCAAACTCGCAGTGTTTTCAGACGGAGCAGCGTTTGCTCCTGATCACAGAGCCGCTCTTCACTGACACACTGGGCATATATTTATTTCATTAAAATCGCAGCCTTTGCGCTTTCATAATCGCACATAAGCCAAATCGCGATTGCGGTTCGATTTCGATTAATCGTGCAGCCCTAGTCAATATTGCAGCTTTTTCTGATCAGAAGCCGCCCACTTAGACCGGATGAGACCATCTGACAAGCATATAAAATGGCCAACCACATTCTGCTTATTTTAATGTAAGTTTCACAGCTAGAGGTCGCTTATGCAAAGCAAAAACGAGACGTAGCGTGAGGATGCAATGATGGAGCGTGGAATCATGGGAGTTGTTGTGTTCACCTCCACAGCCGTTTTCGCTTTATCTTTGGCAACAGAACCCACAGCAAACGGTAATGAATAATTGTGGTCCGTCACGAATGTGCAAAACAAACAACTGTGGCTTGCTATCACTACCAGAGATTGTCCGCTTTGACACCACAACTACTGCTTCCGCATTTTTTCAGGAAGTACACTTTCTGTGGTTTCTACCTTTTTCTGGATTTAAACATTGTTGGAAACATTTGGGATAATGCAAACACAAGTCAACAAAATATATAACATTGTTCTAGTGGTTTTTGGATATTTTAATGCATTTAATTGTACCATTAATGTTGAGTCTAATAGAATCAAATGTGCTGATAACAAAGCACCTAATTTTTTTTATGTTGCAGTGCTAATTTTGGCGTGTAGCAGTATAACGTGTCATAATATCTCGCAATTCAAAAACGCAACTATGTGTATCGTGTATAGTTCACCAAAAATGGAATTTTAGACATACAGTGGGGAGAATAAGTATTTCATACACTGCCGATTTTGCAGGTTTTCCTACTTACAAAGCATGTAGAGGTCTGTCATTTTTATCATAGGTACTCTTCAACTGTGAGAGACGGAATCTAAAACAAAAATCCAGAAAATCACATTGTATGATTTTTAAATAATTAATTTGCATTTTATTGCGTGACATAAGTATTTGATCACCTACCAACCAGTAAGAATTCCGGCTCTCACAGACCTGTTAGTTTTTCTTTAAGAAGCCCTCCTGTTCTCCACTCATTACCTGTATTAACTGCACCTGTTTGAACTCGTTACCTGTATAAAAGACACCTGTCCACACACTCAATCAAACAGACTCCAACCTCTCCACAATGGCCAAGACCAGAGAGCTGTGTAAGGACATCAGGGATAAAATTGTAGACCTGCACAAGGCTGGGATGGGCTACAGGACAATAGGCAAGCAGCTTGGTGAAAAGGCAACAACTGTTGGCGCAATTATTAGAAAATGGAAGAAGTTCAAGATGACGGTCAATCTCCCTCGGTCTTGGGCACCATGCAAGATCTCACCTCGTGGGGCATCAGTGATCATGAGGAAGGTGAGGGATCAGCCCAGAACTACACGGCAGGACCTGGTCAATGACCTGAAGAGAGCTGGGACCACAGTCTCAAAGAAAACCATTAGTAACACACTACGCCGTCATGGATTCAAATCCTGCAGCGCACGCAAGGTCCCCCTGCTCAAGCCAGCGCATGTCCAGGCCCGTCTGAAGTTTGCCAATGACCATCTGGATGATCCAGAGGAGGAATGGGAGAAGGTCATGTGGTCTGATGAGACAAAAATAGAGCTTTTTGGTCTAAACTCCACTCGCTGTGTTTGGAGGAAGAAGAAGGATGAGTACAACCCCAAGAACACCATCCCAACCGTGAAGCATGGAGGTGGAAACATCATTCTTTGGGGATGCTTTTCTGCAAAGGGGACAGGACGACTGCACCGTATTGAGGGGAGGATGGATGGGGCCATGTATCGCGAGATCTTGGCCAACAACCTCCTTCCCTCAGTAAGATCATTGAAGATGGGTCGTGGCTGGGTCTTCCAGCATGACAACGACCCGAAACACACAGCCAGGGCAACTAAGGAGTGGCTCCGTAAGAAGCATCTCAAGGTCCTGGAGTGGCCTAGCCAGTCTCCAGACCTGAACCCAATAGAAAATCTTTGGAGGGAGCTGAAAGTCCGTATTGCCCAGCAACAGCCCCGAAACCTGAAGGATCTGGAGAAGGTCTGTATGGAGGAGTGGGCCAAAATCCCTGCTGCAGTGTGTGCAAACCTGGTCAAGAACTACAGGAAACGTATGATCTCTGTAATTGCAAACAAAGGTTTCTGTACCAAATATTAAGTTCTGCTTTTCTGATGTATCAAATACTTATGTCATGCAATGAGATTGCAAATTAATTACTTAAAAATCATACAATGTGATTTTCTGGATTTTTGTTTTAGATTCCGTCTCTCACAGTTGAAGAGTACCTATGATAAAAATTACAGACTTCTACATGCTTTGTAAGCGGGCAAACCTGCAAAATCAGCAGTGTATCAAATACTTGTTCTCCCCACTGTATATGGTAAAGCCGGAACGACACACATTTGAGTTAATTATTATTATTATTATTATTATTATTATTATTATTATTAATCAACTAAAAATAAAATACATTTTTTAATAACACAATTTTTAAATGTAGTCAGAGACAGTGACAGCATATCTGACATAATTCTGTATTTTTAGCTAAGCTATTGTCCAAGTCCAATCCTGATGCAATACCAAATTTAGCAGTATTTTTGTTAATTGTTTATCATGTCTTAGAAGTAATAATTTTTATCAAATGTACCATTTTATTCTGGCTTTTTTTGAAGTATTGTAAGAGCATCATATTGCGAGATCAGTACATTTTTAATTGGATTTGTCTGATCAACTACATTTTCATATACTAATGCACTTATGTTTCAATGTGTTTTGATGTTACATATTTATTGTTTTAATTTTATTTTTGAATGCAGCACACACCAGGATCCCACCGCTGACTTTTACCTCTCCGCCCCTCCCTTTAAAGAGGCCACTGCCATTCCCATCCCACCTGCAGAGAGCAATATCCTAAATCCATATTAGTGTGCTTCCCAAAGGCTTTGGCCAACACATGGTTCCTCAAATCCCCTGGTTTCCTCCGAGATGGGACATGTGTTCGTAAAAACACTCAAATTTCTTCTCCAGGATGGATTGATGTTTTTACTCTGAAAACTACCCAGGGGAAAATGTTATTGCTCTTTTATAGCTTAATGGAGCTCTCGATTATAGTGTCAAATTTGAGATGGCTCTCCTAAAATTTGTGAGGTGAGATGAAAACAGTCAGTAGTTGTCATAAAGTTTGAAGGTTTAAAATAAATGTGCAGAGGCCATTTGATGAGAAATGTTTAGATTCATAATGAGTAACTTGCAAACTTTGGTATCTTGGCACAGTTTGATGCCCAGTAAACATTGTACGGTTTTGGCCTGTCCCAGACGAAAGATGACCAATCGTGGCGATTTCTTTGGTCGTGGCTCCTAAACGGTGATCCTACGTTGTACACTGAGAGAGGTTCAAAGACGGATGTCGTCACAGTCTTGCGACCAAAGATAGCCTGTGATCATTTTCAGAAATTTAGCATTATCATCTCATAGGCCGCATTTACACTGCAGGTCTTGATGCACAATTCCGATTTGGTGACTATATCCAATTTTTTTTTTTGACAGCCCGCTTACATCATCTTTTAAAAGCGACCCGTATCCGATATTTGCATTTACACTGTACACTGGCGAAACAGCCCAAGACGTTCTGACCCGGAAAAGGAAGTAAAACGGTGCGAATATTCAATGGACGCAATGGATGCAGACGAAATGATTATTCAATGTTTTGCTTTCCGCACTATCTTTAAAGGTCAGCAAAACATTGCTCTCGTAAGGCGGAGAAAAAAGAGGAGAGCCATTAGTGTCATGTGATCGCAGTTCGTGTCCACCTGAGTTGACGTCATTCACCTCCGTCCCTTTTTCAATGACGTACGACTCGCATTTACTGGGGAATATCGGATTTGACCGCTTACATGGCAGACGCAAATGCACGTATCCGAATCATATCGGATTTATTACCACATATGAGTGAGGCCTGAATCCGATCTGAGGATATCGGAATTCATGCGTTTTTTTTTTTTCCTGCTTACACGTTCACATGTCATATCCGATCTCTGCCACATGAGAGGGAAAAATCGGAATTGGGTCACTTGAACCATGCAGTGTAAATGGGGTCTACTGACTAGCCAATAAAAATGCAACATGAAATGGCGTATTGATCAACATGACATGGCGCTAAAACTTTAAACGACTTACCTCAAGCTCCATTTTTTTCAGCGCACTTGCCAAAGTGCAATTCATCTTGCCTTTTTTTGTTTAGTGCATGCTGATGACGTTTTATTCTTCTATACTAAATTGCATCGTAGCCTATGATTCAATAGGTGTCATCATCGTACAGTCTGCATGTCGTACCCAAGTTTATTAGATCCATGTCGTACAGTGTGATTTGTAATGATCTTATAGGATTGCCGAGATTCCACAGTCTGTAGCAGGCATTAAGTGTTGGCGATGGATAAGGAGATGCATAAGGTTACTGGGATTTTCTCAAGAGAAACATCTGAGAAGCAACTCCTTTCATCTCATCGCTGTCTAGAATAAACAATTGGGATCTTATTTGCCAATTTGCAGATTTCAGAAGTGAACGGTTATGGATTTGATCTTTGTTGCAATGATGTTGAAAACAATGCCACCATATCGGTATCAGCCGATATATATGTATATGTATGTATCCGTTGGCGTTCTTCTTATTATTCTTCCGCTCTGGAAGTCTATGGCAGCCCATAGAACCACTTGTGGGGAAGTTAGGAAATTTGGCACACTGATAGAGGACAGTCCCAACATTAACTACATCAAATTTGGTGTCTCTAGATCAAACTCTCTAGCGCCACCACTTGTCCAAAGTTTCACTCATGTTTGCGCTAATAACTTTTGAACCATAAGGGTTAGAAACAAAATTTTCCTCTGATTCCTTTGCTCAGTACGATTCATTAAAGCAACGCTCGCGAATATCTTCCGAAACCGGAATCATAGGTCGTTGGCCAAATGTTACAGCCCTAATGCCAAAATTTTGATAGTGGCAAAAAAATGCAACCAAAGTCGTGCATGGGTCTAAACAAAATGAGATATTTTCACCAAATTTGGCACACTTATTTATGGGCACACTCTGAGGACATAGGCGCTCATGAGGCGCTATAACTGAACAAAGTATTAAATTGCCACTAATTACAATAAAGTATATTAAATAAAATTCTATATTTTACTGATGATTTTACTTCTTGCTTACTTCTTTGTGCTTGGCCCCTTAATGGCTGATTGCAGCTATATTTTTTTTATGTTATCGTTATTGGCCCGATAAAAAAAAAAAAACATATTATAGCCGATAAATAATGGATTATTTCCTTCAGATGCGCACTGTTTGCCACGATGGTGTTGAATTGCTTGAAATATGATTGGAATCACTTCAAAAAAAGGAAAATACAGTTCAAGTGAAACATGCAGTGCAAGTCTGTCATATAGACTACATAAAATTATAATGAGAACATCATAATTGTGTGCTTGGGACATGGCTTTTAATGGTGAGTATTTTGTTTTTGTAATCAGTCTCTCAAAAATTGTATAAAAATTTGGAATTGGATTTATCGGCCAATATATCGGCTTTCAAATATAAAGAATTATCAGTATCGGCTAAAATTTTCATATCGATGCATCCCTACCGATTTTTCTTGTTTTGCAGGTACATTGTGAAGTTTCATGTATCTTCTCTGGACAGGTGATGAACACATTGAGGTTTTTTCAGCTCTCGGGAGTCCCGGTGGTCTCTCGCACTTGCACTTGAGTTTGCGTCTGGAGTTCCTCATGTCTCTCCTTCTGTCTCCCCCCGAACACAGTTCAGTCTCCCGTACCTGTGCCATCAATCTACAGCTTTGACTCGTTGTTTGCAGATATCTGAAACCATCATGTCCCTCACGCAAACTGACAGCGGTCATTTCACAGGTCATCCGTCACACAGCGGAGCCTGTTTTACTCATTACGTTTGTGGCACCTTTTCCACCAAATCAGTGCAAATCCTGGTTTTGATGGAAAAGAAGTATTGATGTAATATGGGGATTGCGACAGCTTGAAGTTTTCTTTTGGGGGTCGTGCGTGTTCTCCTGACATCTGAAAGGATGGGACTTGAAGTCTGACGGCTATTGTTTCATTAGTCAAGGGCCACAATATTGAGCTGGGACTGATTCCAACCTCAGACATTTTCTCTTTGTCTCCCATTATGATAATCTCAGATCTTGGCTCGGAAAACACTTGTCTGGGTCTGCTAAAATTCCCACTGGGCTCCGTGCAATTTCCCCACGGATACCTCTGCAATTCCCTCCCATGCATTCCTTCCCCCCCCCCGCCTTTTTTTTGGGGATGAGGGCGCATTTTTTGCCATGGTCGGTTGCATTTGTAGAAGAATCTACTGGGCCTAAAGCAACTTCTGAATTCATGCCATGCAGCAGAGAAGAAATCTTGTCTAGAGGACCTACTGAACCACATTTGGTTTGAGTTGAGTTGTAGGATAGTAAATCTGCAGTATGACTCGAGGACACAAGGGTTTCTTTACAGTCTGTGTAGTTTAATCACATCCAAAATTGGCCTCCTCGCTCTCTCAGGGACATTTTTAATGGCAAACTTGATGACTGGCCTTTCCGCGGAGAGTTCTGCGTTTTAATCAGCGCAGGCCGGTGAATTGTGCCGCCGCGTTGACAGGCGTAATGGGACGTGATTGAGTTCTTCAACAGGTTGTGTTGGGTCAAGGCATCTGTTGTGGCCCTCAAGCCAAACCCAATCAATGCCACCATTGTCCTCACCCGGCGGCCTTAAGATGCAAAAGTTGCCATTGTGTTGTTTCTAGGTCAGCTGATACACTTTGAATACGAGATTAGCCTTGGAAAAAATAATAATACGTGTTTACACATTGTCTGTTATTCACTACGAAGGGTGTTAGTTCTGCATTGCTGCACTAATAATGTACACTCTAAAAGTTCCCTTCTTTGCTAATTACTTAACAATTAGCGAAGGAAGTCTGGCATGCATTCCTTCATACTTAGGGTCTTTGTGGCTTCCATTAAAATTTAGTATGATGTCATCATGTTTCCATTGCCTTGTCATCATGTGGGCCAGTGTTTCTAGACCGGTTTTGCTTCAGGACACTGATTTTGCAGTAACACTTTACAATGAGGTAATTTGTTAACTTTAGTTAATGCATTAGCAAACTAAAACTAACAATGAGCAATATATTTTCAAAGCGTTTATTTATTTTTTAGAAATGTTAGTGAAAATAAATTGTTCACTGTTTGTTCATGTTAGTTCCCTTTCGTTCAGTCACTCCGAGTAACGTCAGTGACTGACGAATGGGGGTTTCGCTTAGAAGCCTATCATCTTCGAGATCTAAAAAACGCCCAATGGCAGCGCCAATGCCATGGGCATGCGGAATTTGCATAGCGTAACTCCGCCCCACAGCGTGGGTATATAAGGAAGTACGCTGGCAACATCGCATTATGTTTCTGCTTCGGAGCCAAGAGTATCTCTTCACTCCTCAAGCCTTCTGAGTATCGTCAGCTTCTTCGAGACGAACAGCTTTCCAGTTGGTGTTGGTGTGACGGCGTGTTCCAGCGATCGTTTACTGCCTGCCTGCTGATCTGTGCAGTGGTCTGCATTCAGCCGGTATTCGGTCCCTGGGCGCTTCGGCATCACTGCGAAGCTTCCTCTCTTAAAAGAGCTCACACTTGGCACGTCTTTTTCAAGATGTCTCGCCAGTGTGCTTCTGGGTGCGGTCGATATCTGCCGCCCTCTGATGGGCACAATCACTGCCTGATGTGCTTGGGCTTTCAGCATGCTCAGGCAGCGTTTGTGGATGAGACATGTTCCCACTGCGGGGACATGCCCATCTCGGTGCTGCGGTCGAGACTCAATGAGCTCCGTAATAGAGTGAGAGTCCCCTCTGCCACACCCCAATCTGCGGTCTCTACGCGAGGCAGCACTTTGGCTGGTGGCCAGGGTGACCTGAGGGTGACGGTGTGGAACAAAGCCCCGACGCTCATGCCTCGGACCACACCCCCCTCTAGCGCACCGTTCCCGCCGTGCGCTCAGACTGAGACACCGGAGCCGGCTCCTGCTGTTCCGAGTGTGTCGTTTGGCGCCGCAGAGGACGAGCGAATGTCGATCGCCGCATCACAAGGTGGGCTGGAGTCCTCCGAGGATGATGATTCGGCTGTGCTGCCGCCTTCCGGTGTGCCAGCATTGTCCGAGTCGGACCCGGAGTTGACAGCCATGCTTTCCCGGGCAGCCGCGAGTCTCGGGTTGGAGTGGAACCCTCCACCCCGTCCTGAACGCTCGCGGTTGGACGATTGGTTTTTGGGGGCGCCGCGTTCTGACACCCGTCAGACCACGCCCCCAATACCTTTTTTCCCGGAGGTGCATGAGGAGGTCACGCGGTCCTGGAAGTCCCCGTTGTCTTCCCGTGACCGATCGGCGGCCTCCTCCACCTTCTCTGCCCTCGATGGGGCCGCGGCCAAAGGGTACACTGGGGTTCCCCCGGTTGAACGCTCTGTTGTGATGCAACTGTGTCCGCAGAGTGCTTCAACGTGGCGTGGCGACCCTAAGCACCCCTCCAAAGCCTGTAGTTTCACATCAACCTTGGTGGCGAAATCCTACAGAGCTGCGGGGCAGGCTGCCGCCTCTTTGCATGCCATGGCCATCCTTCAGGCCTACCAGGCCCGGATGCTCAAGGACATGCACGAGGGTAGAGCTGACCCAGGGCTCAGAAATGAGCTGCGTGCCGCCACCGACCTCGCCCTCCGGGCGACGAAGGTGACCGCACGCTCCCTGGGCCAGGTGATGTCCACAGCAGTGGTCCAGGAGAGACACCTATGGCTCAACCTGGCTGATATGCGGGACGCCGAGCGGACTCGTCTCCTCGACGCTCCCATATCCCAGGATGGGCTATTCGGCGGCGCGGTTGAGAACTTCGCCCAACAGTTCTCAGCCGCCCAAAAGCAGACTGAGGCCATCAAGCACGTACTGCCCCGGCGGCCAGCTGCTGCTTCCACCCAGCCGCCGGCACAGTTGCCTCAGTCTGCTCGCCGCCGAGGGCGCCCTCCCGCGGCTCCCGCCCCTCCCGCGCCACCCAAGCAGCAGCCTTCACCTGGGCCGCGCCGTGGAGGACGCCGTAGGAAGGCGCCCCAGTCCGCTCCAGCCCCGCAGCCCGCCAAGCGCCAGGCTAAGCGGCGCTCTTGACGCGGACAGCTCAGGGATGGGCAGTTCTTTCCAGGAGATGGTAGCAGGACCACTCCTTCCCCCGGTGGAGGGCCGGGGGAGAATCCTTTGTTCCGCTGCTGGCCCCCGGGTCAGCAGCACCCCTTTATGGTTAAAGAAAGAACTGACTTACCCATCCCTGAGCGACCAGAGACCGATGGCAGTGTGCGCCGCCCCCGGGCCACGCCACTCTCGTCCCTCTCTGACGCCAGTCTCCTCTCAGAGCAGACCCCAGTGGAACGCGCGTCCTTCCCTGGTCTCCTCTGTCAGGACGCGGCTGATGACCGTGCCCCCACACCGGGACGCTACGCCTCCCACGTCTGGGCCGGTCACGCCGCCTCGCTGCCCCACCCGGGGTACGTCTATGGTTCGCATGACCCCGCTGGTGCAGTTTCTGGGAGCCTGGCTTCAGCTCCCTGGACTGTCCCGCTGGGTCGCGAAGACCATCAGGCTCGGCTATGCGATTCAGTTCGCTCAGGCTCCTCCTCGTTTCCGGGGAGTCCGATTCACCATAGTGGGGCCCAATGCCCCCCTCATGCGTGCGGAGGTTGCTACCTTGCTGGCGAAGGGTGCGATCGAGCCTGTCCCTCCAGCCGAAATGGAGTCCGGCTTCTACAGCCCTTACTTCATTGTACCCAAGAAAACCGGTGGGTTACGACCGATCCTGGACCTGCGCGTCCTGAACCGATCCCTTCACAGGCTTCCGTTCAGGATGTTGACAGCGAAACGCCTTTTCGAATGCGTTCGTCCAGCAGATTGGTTTGCAGCGATCGACCTGAAGGACGCCTACTTCCATGTCTCCATTCTTCCTCGACACAGACCGTTCCTACGGTTTGCTTTCGAGGGGCGGGCATACCAGTACGCGGTCCTCCCATTCGGGCTAGCTCTGTCCCCTCGCGTCTTCACGAAGATTGTCGAGGCAGCCCTTGTGCCACTCAGGCAACACGGGGTTCGCATCCTGAACTACCTCGACGACTGGCTGATCCTCAGCCACTCTCGAGAGCAGGTGTGCGAACACAGAGACCTGGTGCTCCAGCACCTAGCCCGTCTGGGCCTTCGGGTCAACTGGGAGAAGAGCAAACTCTGCCCAGTGCAGAGGATCTCTTTTCTCGGTATGGAAATCGACTCGGTCGCCATGTGTGCGCAGCTTACGAGCGAGCGCGCGCAGTCACTGCTGACTTGCCTTCGTCAATTCGAGAGCAAGAGTGCGGTTCCACTGAAGTTATTTCAGAGGCTCCTGGGGCATATGGCATCTGCAGCCGCGGTAACGCCGCTCGGTTTGCTTCATATGAGACCGCTTCAGCACTGGCTTCGCGATCGAGTCCCGAGATGGGCATGGCAGTCGGGCACGCTCCGGGTCCCAGTGACTCGGGCCTGCCTGCAGACCCTCACCCCGTGGTCGAACCTCAGTTTTCTACGGGCCGGTGTGTCCTTAGAACGAGTTTCCAGGCATATTGTTGTGTCAACAGATGCCTCCACCACGGGCTGGGGTGCCATGTGCAATGGACATGCTGCCGCGGGCTCCTGGACAGGACCCCAGCGCCTCCTGCATGTCAATTGCCTCGAGTTGCTGGCAGTACGGTTCGCCCTGCACCGCTTCCGAGCGCTGCTCAAGGGTCAACACGTGCTAGTCCGGTCAGACAACACGGCCACAGTAGCGTACATCAACCACCAGGGTGGTCTGCGTTCCCGCCGCATGTCTCAACTCGCCCGCCATCTCGTCTTATGGAGTCAGAAGCACCTGAGGTCCCTTCGTGCCATCCATATCCCGGGAGTCCTGAACCGTGCAGCCGACGAGCTCTCACGGCTTCAGCCACTTCCTGGAGAATGGAGACTCCATCCCCAGACGGTTCAGCTGATTTGGGAACAGTTCGGCGACGCACAGGTAGATCTGTTTGCCTCCCACGACTCTTCCCATTGCCGCCTGTTTTATTCCCTGACCGAGGGCCCCCTCGGCACGGACGCTCTGGCGCACAGCTGGCCGCGGGGCCTCCGCAAGTATGCGTTTCCCCCAGTGAGCCTTCTTGCACAGCTTCTGTGCAAGATCAGGGAGGACAAGGAGCAGGTCATTTTGGTCGCCCCGTATTGGCCCGGCCGGACCTGGTTCTCCGAACTCGTACTCCTTGCGACAGCCCCTCCCTGGTCGATTCCTCTGAGGAAGGACCTCCTTTCTCAGAGACGGGGCACCCTTTGGCACCCGCGTCCCGATCTTTGGAACCTCCACGTGTGGCTCCTGGATGGGACGCGGCAGGTTTGAGTACCCTACCACCTCAGGTGGTGGCTACCATCACTTCCGCTAGGGCCTTGTCTACTCGACACGCCTATGCGTTGAAGTGGAACCTCTTCGTCACCTGGTGTTCTTCTCGCCAAGAAGACCCCTGGAAATGCCCGATCGGGTCCGTGCTCTCATTCCTCCAGGAAGGGTTGGAACGAAGGCTGTCTCCTTCCACCCTCAAGGTTTATGTGGCCGCTATTTCTGCCTACCACGACCTTGTGGAGACGAAAAAGGTAAGTCAGCACGACCTGGTCATCAGGTTCCTGAGGGGAGCGAGGAGACTGAATCCTCCTCGCTCTCCCCTCGTACCCTCTTGGGACCTCGCAGTAGTCCTAAGCGCTCTGCAGAGGGCTCCCTTTGAGCCATTGCGGTCAGTCGAGCTTAAGTTCCTGTCTATGAAGACAGCGCTCCTGACCGCCTTGGCCTCCATCAAGAGGGTAGGGGACCTGCAGGCATTTTCGGTTGACGAAGCGTGCCTGGAATTCGGGCCGGCCTACTCTCACGTGATCCTGAGACCCCGGCCTGGATATGTGCCCAAGGTTCCCACCACTCCCTTCAGGGACCAGGTGGTGAACCTGCAAGCGCTGCCTTTGGAGGAGGCAGACCCAGCCTTGGCACTGCTCTGTCCAGTACGCGCCCTCCGTGCTTACGTAGACAGAACGCAGTGTTTCAGGACCTCAGACCAGCTCTTTGTCTGTTATGGTGGGAAGCTGAAGGGAAAGGCTCTCTCCAAGCAAAGGTTGTCTCACTGGTTAGTGGACGCCATTGTTTTGGCTTACCAAACGCAGGGGCGCCCATGCCCCCTTGGGGTCAGGGCTCACTCCACCCGGAGTGTGGCCTCCTCTTGGGCTCTAGCGCATGGCGCCTCGCTGACAGACATTTGCAGAGCTGCAGGCTGGGCGACACCCAACACATTCGCCAGATTCTATAATCTCCGAGTGGAGCCAGTGTCCTCTCTTGTACTCGCCTCTACTAGTGGCCGGTAATGGACTAGGCTCAGGTGTCTTCGCTTGCTCGCCATTCCACTCCGCGGACTGGATACGTGCGATATTTTCCTCAGGTAGTTTCCCTGAAGCCCTGAGTTCCTCCAGCACTGTTGATGCCGACACCAGTACGTCTGCCCACTCGCTCAGGCCCTCGTGTTGGCTAGGTGCCACCGTGTGCATGGTTCCCCCGTTGGGCGACCCCCACATGTGTATTCCCACTGTAAGTCTCCCTGAGCAGGTGTCTTTCCCTTGGCAAGCCCCTTGCCACCCCTGGGGGTAAAATTCTTCCACCTTCGGCTGGTTACCCCAGAGTTTCCCATATGTAGCCCTGAGCGGGTCATATGTGTTCTTAAGTCCTCCCTACGGGTAGGCATTTGGCGCATACTTCCACCTGGAATATGCTTCCCAGTGTACCTTGGTATTCCTGTGTTAAGTGGGAGTCCTTCGTCCGTACTAGCTTACGACAGGGAGCTCACGCTTACGCAGGGCACTGGATGACAGCCGAGTGGCGTGATTATATTGGGACCCCCATTCGTCAGTCACTGACGTTACTCGGAGTGACTGAACGAAAGGGAACGTCTCGGTTACGTATGTAACCCTCGTTCCCTGAGGAGGGAACGGAGACGTAACGTCCCTCTGCCACTTCCGCTGTACCGCTGGAACAGCCGGGAGTTCAGTCTTGGCTCCTCAGCAGGTAAACATAATGCGATGTTGCCAGCGTACTTCCTTATATACCCACGCTGTGGGGCGGAGTTACGCTATGCAAATTCCGCATGCCCATGGCATTGGCGCTGCCATTGGGCGTTTTTTAGATCTCGAAGATGATAGGCTTCTAAGCGAAACCCCCATTCGTCAGTCACTGACGTTACGTCTCCGTTCCCTCCTCAGGGAACGAGGGTTACATACGTAACCGAGACGTTCACTAAGCTTGTTTCCGCCACAGGATAAAACATTTTAAAAGATAATTGCAACTTTTTATCTCACAATTGCGAGTTTACATCTCGCAATTCTGACTTTTTTTTCGCAATTCTGACTTCTTTTCTCTGAATTGTGAGATATAACTGCGAGTTATAAAGTCCAATTCTGAGGAAAAAAGGACTGACTTTTTTTCTCGGAATTGCGAGTTTGTCTCACAATCCTGACTTTATATCTCAAAATTGTCTTATAAAGTTAGAATTGTGAGATATAAACTCACAATTCTGAGAAAAAATTCAGAATTGCAAATTATTTCTTGCAATTGCGAGTTTATATCTTGCAATTCTGACTTTATAACTCGCAATTGCGACTATATCACGCTATTGCGAGGAAAAAATTCTGAAATCAGAAAAGTCAGAATTGTGAGATATAAAATCAGAATTGCGAGAAAAAGTCAGAATCGTGAGATAAAAAGTCACAATTACCTTTTTTATTTTTTATTCTGTGGCGGAAACAAGCTTCTATAGTTCACAGTGCATTAAATGATGTTAACAAATTCAATGCATTAATAAATGTTGAAAAATAACATTGACTAAGATACACTACATTGCCAAAAGTATTTGCGACACCCCTCCAAATCATTGTATTCAGGTGTTCAATCACTTCCATGGCCACAGGTGTATAAATCAAGCACTAGGCATGCAGACGCTTCTACAAACATTTGTGAAAGAATGGGTCGCTCTCAGGAGCTCAGTGAACTCAAGCGTGGTACCGTGATAGGTTGCCACCTGTGCAATAAGTCCATTCGTGAAATTTCCTTACTACTAAATATTCCACGCTCAACTGTTAGTGGGATTATAACAAAGTGGAAGCAATTGGGAACAACAGCAACTCAGCCACGAAGTGATAGGCCACGTAAAATCACAGAGCGGGGTCAGCGCATGCTGAGGGTCACAGTGCACAGAAGTCACCAACTTTCTGCAGAGTCAATAGCTACAGACCTCCAAACTTCGTGTGGCCTTCAGATTAGCTCAAGAACAGTGTGTAGAGAGCTTCATGGAATGGGTTTCCATGGCCGAGCAGCTCATCCAAGCCTTACATCACCAAGTGCAATGCAAAGCGTGGGATGCAGTGGGGTAAAGCACGCCGCCACTGGACTCTAGAGCAGTGGAGACGTGTTCTCTGGAGTGACCAATCACGCTTCTCTGTCTGGCAATCCCATGGACGAGTCTGGATTTGGCGGTTGCCAGGAGAACGGTACTTGCCTGACTGCATTGTGCCAAGTGTAAAGTTTGGTGGAGGGGGGATTATGGTGTGGGGTTGTTTTTCAGGGGTTGGGCTTGGCCCCTTAGTTCCAGTGAAAGGAACTCTTAATGCTTCAGCATACCAAGACATTTTGGACAATTTCATGCTCCCAACTTTGTGGGAACAGTTTGGGGATGGCCCCTTCCTATTCCAACATGACTGCGCACCAGTGCACAAAGCAAGGTCCATAAAGACATGGATGAGCGAGTTTGGTGTGGAGGAACTTGACTGGCCTGCACAGAGTCCTGACCTCAACCCGATAGAACACCTTTGGGATGAATTAGAGCGGAGACTGCGAGCCAGACCTTCTCGTCCAACATCAGTGCCTGACCTCACAAATGCGCTTCTAGAAGAATGGTCAAAAATTCCCATAAACACACTCCTAAACCTTGTGGAAAGCCTTCCCAGAAGAGTTGAAGCTGTTATAGCTGCAAAGGGTGGGCCAACGCCATATTAAACCCTACGGATTAAGAATGGGATGTCATTAAAGTTCATGTGCATGTAAAGGCAGACGTCCCAAAACTTTTGGCAATATATTGTATAATATAATATATAGATATATATATAAATAAATGCTGTAAAAGTGTTGTTCATTTTTAGTTCATGTGAACTTATTTAGATACTGATAACTAATGTTAACAAATCCTTTAACAAACCTGATTGCAAAGTGTTACCGAATTTACTTTGTACATGAGGTGGTGACCCAACACAGTACCAGAGTTGATTATTGAGAAAAAAAAACATGTGAACAGCTGAATAGTAAAAGGATAATTTTGTAAATGCGCAAACAGCAGCACAAATGGGATTTACCCGTGAACCTGTATTTAATGTAGTCTGGGTTGTATTTTCTTTGACCTTTTGTTGTTTTTTTTAGGATGAGGGCATCACACAACCTGTCCATGTTGACTTCAGTCTAAATTGACTAGCTTCTACCAAGTGACATTTGATTGGATGCACAACCTTTGGTAAGTACGTTATTTTGTTATCCTAACTATCCATCATATAGTTAGTTGTATTTTATTTGCATTAAGCAGTTTTTCCCCCTTGCAGTCATGTGACCCTGACAGACCTCACAACAGACCTATGACCCATTTTTTGGGGGTCACAGCCCACTAGTTAAGTGAACAAGCCATTATTTCAAGCCAGACGGTGGTAAGTTGATGTTTAAATAGCAAGTTGTCACATAAAGTCACATCATGTTTGAGTGAGCTTAAGCGATAACCAAATGATTATTTATTTTAGGTAGAACTAGATGCACAAGTCAAAAATGATGTGAATTAATTTGCTTCTGCCAGACATCTCTTTTTTAGGATATCAAAGGCTGCATAGAAATCAAAGGAGATTTGATGTTATAATCATTTAATCATCAATTTTGTCTCTAAATGTCATAAAAATAGACACAAACGAGTCAATAGCTGGCATATAATAAGAGTATAGAGACTTTTGCTGGAACTTTTCTGGGACGTCATTGATCTGTTCTGAAACTATAGAGAAAATGTCTCATTTGTCCTCTATTGCATCTCATTGCTGTCTAAAAATTGCAATATTCCTCTGCAAACGCTGCTGTCATATTTTTGATATGTAAATTTCTACGACTTCTAAACTATCAACATGATCAACAAATCCTGTTGCACACAATCTACTACATGCCTTCTGTCATCTAATATTTCAAGATGAACACTTACTTGATTATGATTTTTTTTTTTTTTAGAAAAAAAATTCTGTTTAAATATGAGTATCAAATATGATCATCAGGCTTTTGAGGAACGTTTATTTGTTCATCTTAATAATCATTGTATTGCATTGCATAAACTACAGAGCTTTGATCATAAAACTAAGCATTTAAATATCATCTTACTAAGACTATTAGTAAATTATTGGCAGATATAGAGTGCCGACTGATATTTATGTGCATGTTATGCCAGTAGTCTGATAAAGATCATTGATTTACATTACAGGCATCAGAAATTCATCTTTCTTTTTGACCATATAAATATCGCTAGGCACACTAGATATATTTTTGCTTAGTTTGAGTTGTTTTTTCCCCTCCATGTTCAAACTATATCATACTATATAAGCCAAAAAAGACTGATTATTAACAAAAAACATGTGCAACATGCTTTTTTAGGTTTTTAATATTTTCTGAAAAGGGGCAATTCCATGCAAAGGTCATCCTTACCATGAAAAAATAAAGTTTTTACCAAAAGAACAAAACCCTTTTTAAGTTGTCCATTTAGGTCTGTAATATACTGTATTAATGTGCTGTAACAGAAATTTTAAGAACATTGCCTTGTTTATCCACCATATGAGATGAGCAGCAATGCTAAAATTACATTTTCCACCAACGATATTTCATGCTTTCAAAAGAGGGATCAAAGACCCCCGTTTTTAAACTTCATTTTAACAGTAAGCATTTTGCAGAAAGATGGAGGCATGCCTGAGAAATAAATAGTGATTTTGTCATAACAGCACTTCCTGTTGAATTTATAAGGGCTATAATTAGGAGGTCATGGCGTGTCAGTGCTGTGTCACGTCCATAACGTTTTAAAGGTTATACAAATAACTTGAAACTTTATATACAAAGCTAAATTATGTCTATGCTTATTAGGATTGACAATTCATCTTACTACTTTGCTCTGAACAACCATAAAAATGCGTTACGGACGTGACCGTTACGGACGCTTCATATTAAATCATATGCATATGACTATTAGCCTACTGTGCTCTGTTTCAGGCGTACCGTATATCCGTGCATATCCAATAATCGCAGTAATCTTTGTGCTTTGTTAGTTTTAATACAGAAAAAGGTCTCAACTTTTAAGCTCAGTCGATTTTATAACAAAATGCAAACAATAGCCTAGATGTCGCGCTCTTTAATAAAGCGTGAGTGTAGCGCCTCAGCGTAAGCGGCAGATCACGCGCACATGAACCGATCTTCTCTTCTTCTTTGCCAGTTACAGAACGAAATATGAATGTCAGAAGGAAGGCTATATGATACAGTACAACTTACAGAAGAGCATTGTGTCTCATAGGACACTCAGGATATCACGTTTTTCCATCTTGGTTAAAAACATGAATAGGCCTATTCATCATAATCCCGTGATCAAGCTGACAAAATAATAATGATGACATTGCAATCATTTTTAAATGTTTTAAAATAAAATGCGATCATTTTGACTTACGACTTGTACTTTGAACTGCATAAACTGGCCAAAAACCGTGCGATCATTTAGACAAAACATAAAACTGACATGATTGCGAGTGCGTCTCACACCAATAGTGTCCTGTGGGCGAAACCTGCGATTTGAACTCCTGTATGATGAACATTAATATTTCTTTATGAATTTTAGCAAGCAGTTGTGTTAGAAGGAAAATCATGGTCTCTAAATTGAGTCTTGAAAAACGCACACGCTTGTCAACATGAATAATCCATAACGTATATTTCCCTCATCTAAAATATAAAACGCAAGTGTAGACTGAATTTTTTTTAATGTCTGGGCACCTTTATTAAGGGACTATGAATATATATAAAAAACTGTTCAATATATTGGTATTAAATGCATTCTATAAGAATTTATATTTCAAGTTTTGACTGCAAATGTCACGTGCATAACGCTGGAATTGCCCAAAGGTTAATAAACTGATCCATGTAAATAAAATAAAAAAGATTTTTCTAACTATTATGTCAGGCTTTACAGGGTTAAAGTGACCTCAGTTGTGATATATGACCCAAGAAGGCCTTCATAGCAAGTTGCAGTATTTTGGGATGGCACAGGTGTCTGATCTCTAATTCCTCACACCTGTGCGGTGCCGAGCGGGACGCCACCCCAGACGGCCTTTCTGGAAAACCTGTCAACAGCATCATCAAAACCCACAACTCTGAATGGAATCAGGAGAACATGCATACCAAGAAAATGCATGATTGTCCTCAGATCAAAGTGGCATTTTCTTTACATCTTTGCTGGCACGCATGGCACAGATGGCTTTGAACGGTAAACACCCCGCCTCTAGAAGATGTGTCATAATATTCCTAAAGCCTCGCTGCGGCTCAGGCAACATGTTGCACGCTGCGGGATGCCTATTTTTCCACCCTCGACAGCGCCGTGACCTTTGCGAGAATGCGCCACTGTCGCGCAAACCTACAAAAACAATGTGGCTCTCCTGAAAAGCACAGACACATTCTGTGTCGAGGTTTTTTACGAATCGCTCCTCATTAATAAGTCATTTTACGACACGTCTGCGATGAGGGGAAGAGCCGGCGTGCCACTTTAAGGATGCATGAGCTGTAATCGGGTGCTGTTTTATGGTCCAGAGGATGAAGATTTTTGGGGCTTGTTGCTGCATGAGCGCGCCGGTGATTGCTCTCTGAGTCTGATAGGAGCACAGCGGGAGGGCGCAGGGATGGCGTGTGTTTGTTGGGCAACTGCACTCAGGACTGCAACAGCACATTAAGAAGATGACCTAAAGACCACACACACACATACACACACAGAGTCCGGCTGTTGTGCTCCTCTTGCTGGACACGCATTGCTCCCAATCTCCTTCTCTATGGCGTTACTCATCCGATGAATGCTGGTTTTTCTGTGTTTGTGTCTTTGGAATCAGTTGGTACACTCTCAAAAATAAAGGTTCCAAAAGAACTATTTTTGCAACATTTTGAAAAGTTCCATGGGTGATAAAAGTTCTTCATGGAACCATAAAAGCCAATAAAGAATCATTATTTTTAAGAGTGTTGCGGTGCTTTGGCTTGAAGGATCCATTAAAGTGAATGATTTTCATTATGTTCATTAGATGTGAGTATGTGTGAGATGGATAATGTGTGTTGATGAGGATTCTGGGGTGGTATAATGTGAGCGAGTGAATGGGTGTGTGTGTGTGGGAGCCATATGGTGTGTGTGTGCGCGCGCGCGCGCTGATAGGGGTTTTATCTGGTCAGTGTCCTCACATGGCTTTAGGTGCTGTTTCACTGGCTGCTGTTATGCTGTTTTTCACAATGTTTTGGCATCTTTTTGCTCCGTTTTTCAAATTAATGTTTGATTTCGTCAACAATAACTTTTATTCTAAATGTGACTAATGAAAATGAATATGGATTTATTTGGCCATGCTCCCAGGATGTTAAATTGGAGTGGAATTTACTGAATTTTAATTTCAAGAAATTCATGCAACATCCATTTGTCTAACATGACAACAAAATTGTCAATTCTGTATTCGATTTGCTTACAATTACGCTCTAAAAAAGGCTGGGTTGCTTCAACCCAAATTTGGTTCAAATATGGACAAATCCAGCCGTTGGGTTAAATGTTTAAATTAAATTTTAACCCATTGATTGGGTTTGTCCATACAACCCAGCATTTTTTTAGTGTACATTGTATTTATTGTTTGTTTGTTTTATTATTCATTTTTTTTAAATTATATTTAGTGTTCACTATTATTATTTTATTTTAGTTTTATTATTAATATAATTTTTTACCATTTTAGAATGGCAAAATTTTATAGAATATATGTTTATTTTTGTTACTTATTTTATTTATTTATTTATTTTTTTGTTGGTGTTAACTAATACAAATTACAAAAACACACCTAAAATTCACATTAATAAAAAGAACAGAGTACAGTGCATTCATAAATAAAGAAGATGCGAGTGAATATGCAAAAGAGTTTCCGAGAGCCCCGCTAATGGGAAAATCATTTCATCCGTAAATACATAAAGATTGAAGACAGATGCTGATACTCTTGATTCGGCTTTTGTTTTATCAGAACAATGAGAATGGAGGGGACGGCGGTGAATAGAGCGGCTTTTAAGCGCATCTGTGCACACGGGGTCCCGCCGGCCGTGCCAAGAGTCCTGCTTCCACTTTCACACTGTCACCACCGGCCTCCGCTGGTTTTTTGCCTGATAAATCGGCAGATAACAGGCATAGCCGGTGGCCATTGTTTCGCCGGGGTAAAGTGTTTAAAATGAATTTACCCGGTGAGTGCGGCGAATTCATTTCACATTACGCTTGTCGCTGATGTACAAGGGGCCCGCTCCAAAAAAATGGATCGGGTGGCATGCCAAACTCTGTAATCAGGGTTTCTCGCAGGGCTTGCGGCCTATACAAAGAAGCACAGACAATCAGGTTTGTTAGCTATGCATGCCAATCTGTTACCGTGGTTAAGGGGCAACAGTCGGGGGGGACCGTGCCACGCAGGGGCAACAAGCACACAAATACAATTACTGCTCACGCACCGACTGCTCGCTCACTGTCAGGTCAGCTCGCCTCGCCCTCGCTGCCCACCAGAGAAACAACGAGAGAGCCGATTCCGTGAACTTTATTACTTGACTTGCTCATGAATTGCATGCTATTGCATAAGAAACTGGCTGAGATCTGCACTCGTGTTAAACCTCCGACTGACCAGCAAGAGCATCAGAGAGCTGCAACCAAACTCTTACCTGTAATAAGAGAAAAATCTCTTTAACTCGGTTGTTTTCCGTAGATGGCCATGAGATTACATGCAATGTCTCCTGTTTCTCCTGAAAAAGATACCAGTGGTGTCACATATCTTAAAAATGGTGGTTCCATGAAGAACCTTTAACATCTTTCCATTCCAGCTTCTCTGGAAAAAGGTTATAAAAAACGGTTCTCAAAAAACTGTTCACTGAAAGGTGAACCTGAAATGCTTCTTCTGTGGCATCGCTGCGAAAACCACCATTTGCAATCTTTATATTTGAGAGTAGATTTCACAAAAGATCTCAGCAATGTCAATCAAAAGTCTCAATATGAAATGATCTGAGCTGCTGTGCACTTTAATTTTTTGGCTTTAGAAGTTTTAGGAAAAACACATAAGTTAAATTAATCATAACGGACAACTCCTGCGATATGATGAAAGAACAATACCATTTTTGGTAACACTTTATTTTAGTGTCCTTGTTACATACAGTATGTAACATGTAGTTACTGTAGTAATATCTATAAATTATGTATAATTACATGCAACTAACCTTAAACGCACCCTAACTCTGCTATAGTGAGTACATTTAGTTAATTATTATTACTCTGTACTTAAAGGGGTGGTTGATTATGATTTGACTTCTTTAACTGTAGTTAGTGTGTAGTGTTGCTGTTTGAGCATAAACAACATCTGCAAAGTTACAACGCTCAAAGTTCAAAGCAAAGGGAGATATTTTCTTTTACAGAAATCGCTTTAAGGACTACAACAAACGGCTGGTAGGGACTACAACGAGCTTCTTCCCGGGTTAGTGACATCACTAACCCTAAAATTTACATAAATCCCGCCCCCGGGAACACGCAACAACGGCCATGTTGAGAAGAGGAAGAGTTGTTGTAGTCGAGCACATTTGGGAGTCGCTCAAGCTGTCATCCGTCTTTCACATTTATTGCAATACAGTACGAACACAAATGCAGTAGCATGTCATAAAAGCAAGATGACAACATAAGTTATAACCGTAATTAAACTAAACTATCCCTGTTCTCTCTTCATGCAGCAGATATTCTCTGGCTCATCTTACAACAGTTCCCACAGCAGCCATTTATAGATTATCATGACAGAACATGCTAATCAATGACTTGAAGATAGTTAACTCGTAACTAATAAATTCATCAACTAACCCTTCAGAAACGTCCTGTCTCATTCTACATGTTGTCTCTTCTTCTTGAGTCTCTCCATCATTGTCAGACTCTGGTTTGAACATAAAAGCCTGAACAGTTTCTGACATTTTCAGTGTGTGTCTGCGTGAGGTAATCAGAGCTGCTAACATTAGCTCTTGAAGCTCCGCCCTCTTCTGGAAAGGGGGCGGGGAGCAGCAGCTCATTTGCATTTAAAGGGACACACAAAAACGGCGCGTTTTTGCTCAGCCTCAAAAAGTGAAAATTTTAACAGGCTGTAAAAAATGATCTGTGGGGTATTTTGAGCTAAAACTTCACACACACACATCAGATACTTATTTTACATCTTGTAAAAATGGGCATTATATGACCCCTTTAAATGTATTTTTAAACACTGTAACACCTTAAAATAAAGTGTAGCAAATTTTCTTCTGGGTTACTATACGATGCTGAAAGACCTGCTTAGCATTTTCTTTTTAACATTTTTAACATAAAAGAAATGTTAGAAGAAAGTATGTAGACTTTTGCTCACTTGCAATATTTTGCTTTTGGTTTAATAATAGTAGAGTGATTAAACACAAATGAAAGTCTGGGAATAATGTAGTGACTAAGATGAAAACTCTTTCATTTGAGCTGCTTCTTTGTCTATATTTCTGCTTTGGACATTCATCAACCAACTGAAGGAGGAACAAGTATGGTGAGCACTAAAATAGTCATTCATCATTACACTGATTTTTGTCAAGCATTTTAAGAATTAGTTCACTCCAGAATTAAAATTTCCTGATAATTTACTCACCCCATGTCATCCAAGATATTCATGCCTTTCTTTCTTCAGTTGAAAAGAAAATAAGATTTTTGAGGAAAACATTCCAGGATTTTTCTCCATATAGTGGACAACCAACGGGTTGAAGGTCCAAATTGCAGTTTCAATTCAGCTTCAAAGAGCTCTACACGATCCCAGCCGAGGAAAAAGGGTCTTATCTAGCAAAACGATGGGCCATTTTCTAAAAAAGAAACAAACAAATTTATATACTTTTTAACCACAAAGGCTCGTCTTGCACTAGCGTCCACGACTTCAGTGCACGCATTACGTATTCACGTTGGAAAGGTCACGCGTGACATGGGCGGAAGTACTGACCCAGTGTTTACAAAGTGCAAAGACTAAGTCAAACGCCCTTTACAAAAAAAGGTAGCGATATCGGACACGATGTCGGAGAAAATTAGATTTTTTTATCCTTCCGCCTACTTCCTTTCCAACGTGATTATGTAATGCGTGAAGTCGTGAACGCTAGTATAAGACGAGCATTTGTGGTTAAAAAGTATATAAAAAAAATATTTTTTAGAAAATGGCCAATCGTTTTGCTAGATAAGACCCTTATTCCTCAGCTCGAATCGTGTAGAGCTCTTCGAAACTGCATTGAAACTGCATTGATTTGGACCTTCAACCCGTTGGTTCCCTTTAAAGTCCACTATATGGAGAAAAATCCTGTAATGTTTTCCTCAAAAAGTCTTTTCGACTGAAGAAAGAAAGACATGGACATCTTGGATGACATGGGGGTGAGTAAATCATCAGGAAATTTTTATTCTGGAGTGAACTAATCCTTTAAGCAAAATGCAACTGTTGAGCGGAAGTGTGGATGCCTGAAATTCATCATTCGTTCCTGTTTGCTTTCCCACAGATTTTAAAAAGCAGGTAGACCCGTGAATCCTGTTTTAAAGCTAATTCATCCTATATGTACACGCACGTCATTGTTCTAGTGGTAATTTGTTGACCCAGAGGGCTATAGACTCCCTCTTTCACCAGCAAAAGAGCCCCTGATTTGTAAACCCTTTCAGTGGCTAGTAGGAGTTGTACCGCGGTAAAGGCCAGAGGAGGGATGGGGAGGCCGCTCATAATGGACTGCTGTGTATGGGAGGGTCGTGGGAAAAGCATCGCCATGCTGTTATTGTGATATTTCAACCAGGACTCGGGACTGACCCTCCTAAAGACACATTGTGGTAATGCCGTGCTAATGGGGGAGCCGCTGGCTGAGGCCACAATAGACGCATCTCCACAAGGAGGCCTCCCCCACCTCAGTGGCCTGCGCTGCATGCGGAGGTCGCGTGAGGACAGGCTGATTTTAATGCAGTTAGGAGGTGAATGGGTTTGTGCACTCGCTTAATGGACGAACTGCATCATTAGGAACATCGGACGTGGTACTGCGTTTTGGCCACTTAGGGTCTGCGCACTAAAGCCTGTGCTGTTGTTAGTAGGTGAATGTGGCTTTAGCCAAGAATATTAATGTTAGTGATGTGATCAATATATATATATATAATTTATTATTATTATTATTATTATTATTATTATTATTATATTAGGGGTGTAACGGTACACGTATTCGTACCGAACCGTTTCGGTACAGGGCTTCCGGTACGGTGCACGTGTGTACCGAACGGTCCGAATGCAATCTTTAACAGTAAAGAGTCGGCTTGTTTTACGCGCGGAACACACTTCAATCCGAGTTCCCACACGGACATATTAAGTATTCTGTCCATTTTATCACGAAATTCAAATGATAAATGCCGCTTTGACGCTCTTTAATGTGACGTGACTGATCACTGTATAGGCGCGTCAGTTCAAGCGGCGGCGCGGCGCGCGAGTGAACGCGATCATCTCTTCAGTCAAAGAATAAACATGAATTAATATCTTAAGGTATGTTGAGGATACATTACAACTTACTGAAACGTATCATATGTCGTGTAATCGCTCAATCAGTGTTTCAACGGCGGAAAGACGTCAATAAAACAGCTTGTAAACAATGTCACGTAGCATCACATTTCCCTCAGAAGTCATTCAGTGTCCACAGCTGTGAGTTCACTAGAGAAATCAACTCTTTCACTGAATATATGACCTATATTAGCCTATATATTCATTATATTCTACTAACCTGTTAGTGATTATTTAACGTATGTTTAAATAAATCTGTCATGAAAATGACAGCCACTGTGTATGATTATATTTCAACAACGAATTGGAGAAAAAACATAATTTTATAATTAGATTTAGAAGTTAATGAAGAACTGCCTTATGTGAAGTTTACATGTTTGCATACAATGTGTTATTTGAGTGTTGATTATTATATCTAAAAATAAATAGCAACTGAATTCAGGCTAATAGTTTGGGCTCTGTTGTTAACCTTTAATATTATAGTAATGTGCGAGTAAGGGCTCCCTATATAGTTTACAGCATTATCTTTAAGAAACTTTTAGTAATAATTGAATTCATTTAAGGACAGACACAATTTTTTCAGTAAACCACTGTTTAATTAAAATAAATAAAAAGCAATTTTGTAAAACTGCTGTACCGAACCGTGACTTCAAAACCGAGGTAAGTACCGAACCGTCAGTTTTGTTTTGTGTACCGTTACACCCCTAATATATATATTAGTGTGCAGGCAGGGCTTGACATTAACACTCGCCAAACCTCCAAATGCGTGTGTATTTCAGCAGTGGCGTGTAACACAGTCACTCCTACTAGCCACTTCGGCGGGTTGTTTTATATATAATATAATTTTTTTTACTTAAAGGCTGAAATATATGAAATGCTTCCAATACTCATTTTCCACAGAATAGACACATGATACCAGCTGCTCTTTCTCTCTCTCATCTCTCCGACAGTGAGTTACACAGAAACCCGCCTCCTCTCACTCACTTGTTTCATTTGCTCCGGATGAATATTGTTGCTGTTACAGCACTTGAATCGCGCCGTGGTATTGCGCATAACTGTACTCATTCCCGCACATTTTGTGCTCAAACACCCAAAGTGCATGCACATAAAGCCGCCTCTCAGAACTAAATTGAGTTCTTTTTCACTGCTTATTGCGTTTAAACAATCAAATACACACAAAATAATGTCAAAATGCGAGTGGCAAGTGAACATAAACATCCGTGCTTCAGTTCTTAAAGTGACAGCAGCCTAATATTCCTGCTGCCAAATTATAAGATAATATTAAAAATATCTATATGGCAGGTTTTCCCCATGGTATCGTTGTCAAAATTGTGGCCTGTAAAAATAGTGGCTGGTGAGCAAAAAAGTTAATGTCAAGCCCTGTGTACAGGGCATTTCTTAAATACAGAATAATGAATATGCTAAAGACTTTCTGTGAGCTCTGCTAATGGGAAAATCATTTCATCTGTAAATACATAAAGATTGAAGACAGATGCTCTTGATCGCTTTTGTTTTATCAGAACAAGAACTAAATAGTTCAGCATTTGCGTCGTCCTGCAGCCTTTTTTGTTTCCTCAAATCATGTCTTGTTGATGAGAGGTGCGCTGTTGCTTTACTTAGTTGATTTTTATCACCTGGCAGATGATAAAATGGACATAGAAACCTTCAAACACACTTGTGGGTGAATGCTTATGCATAAGCTAAACATCTCAGTGGTTTTTAAACATTGAATGTGCTGGAAAACGAACAAAGAGAATCTTTTTGTGATGCATACCGTCGTTGATCAGCATGTGGATATAGTTTTTGTTGGTCTAAAGTTTAAGTATGTGTTAGGTGTCGTGTTAATGTGCTGTCGTGTGATACTGTTTGGGTGAAGTCGCACCGCTCCAGCAGGAGTTTGAGCCGCGGCAGGCAGGGTGGTAAGTGTGAGGTCACCGTGGGTGCCCTTTCTGCATTGTCCCGTGCGCTGACTTTTTGACCTCTCATGTCTCTTCCTCACCATTTGACTCTCTCGTTTCCCCATTGCCACACCCGCCCTGCTTTACGCCACATTGTCCGTGTCCAAATCTTTAGATCTCCTTGACAAATGCACTAGTACATTTACAAGTCCAAAAGTGATTGAGTGGAGCAGGACCAAGAAAGGGCGTATCCACGCCTGAGGGTGGCCATATTTCTGTGAAAACCACAGGCACAGACATCCCATGTGTCACAGTTCTCTCTGTGTGCAGAAACGGCTTTGGGGCAAAACTCATTCAAGGTCACTTACTGACGGATGAAACGCCTCCTTGCCCATTTTTCTGACACTGAATTCCACTGCTGTCTGTGTAAATGTTTATATATAAAAGCACATTGGATATACATGCATGCATACAGTTTGCTTGGATGAGCTGCATTTAGAGCTGTTGCAAAATGCAGGTGATAAAAACATGTATTTTTTGTGTGTAACTTATTGGAAAGATTGTTTAGTCTTAATTTATTATTATTATATTTATCATTAGTAGGGCTTGACTGTGGCTAGTGGTTTTCCAAAGTGACTAGCCACTCAGCATTTTCACTGGCCACAATTTTGACATCGATACCATGGGGAAAAACTGCCATATAGGTATTTTTAATATTATCTCATAATTCGGCAGCAGGTATATTAGGCTGCTGTCACTTTAAGACTTGACACACGGATCCATTACACTGTTACACATGCGCTTTCTTTCTCAACTGTTTACGTTCACTTAAACAGACTGCCATTTTGACATTATTTTGTGTGTATTTGACTGTTTAAGCGCAATAATCAGCGAATAAGAACTACATTTAATGCTGAGAGGCGGCTTTATGTGTGCGCACTTCAGGTGTGAGCACAAAATCTGCGGGAATTAGTAAAATTATGTGCAATACACACAATCCCACGGTGAAATTCGTGCCCTATAACACCAACAATACTCATTGGGAGCAAATGAAACGAGTGAGTGAGTAGAGGCGGGTTTGTCTCGCTGTCGGAGAGATGAGAGAGTCAAGTCACCTTTATTTATTATACAATAGAGATTGTTTCAAAGCAGCTTTACAGTAATAAACAGGAAAATTATGCATTTCGGCTGTTGTTCAGCTGAAGTCAGTTCAGTGTTGATTCAGTTCCGTTGTGAAGATCATCAATTATTTAATTCATTAATTTCATCTATAAAGTAGTTCTGCAAAAAATTAGTCATCGGTCCAGCTCAGTTCAGTTCTCATACAGCAGCATCACTACAGTCAGATCAATTATATTGTTGAATATTAAAGAGTTAGTTCACCCAAAAATGAAACTTCTGTCATTAATTCCTCACCCTCATGTCGTTCCAAACCCGTAAGACCTTCGTTCATCTTCGGAAAAACAAAGATATTTTTGATGAAATCCAAGAGCTCTCTGACCCCTCCATAGACAGCAACGTAATTAACACTTTCAAGTCCCAGAAAGGAAGTAAAGACATCGGTAAAATAGTCCATGTGACTCCAGTGGTTCAACCTTAATGTTTTAAAGTGACGAGAATACTTTTTGTGCGCAAAAACAAACAAAAATAACGACAACAATCTCTTATCTTCCGTGCTAGTCTCCTACTCGATTCACGTAAGCACCACAACGCATGCATGTGATCATGGGATCATGCTCGGCCAATAGTGAGCCAGCGTTTTGCCGTAAAACCCGGAAGCGCTGCACTTTGTGAACAGCGTAAGAGAGTGACAGGGAAGAGAAGACATTGTTGAATAAAGTCGGTAGTTTTGTTTGTGTTTGCGCACACAAAGTATTCTCGTCACTTCGTAACATTAAGGTTGAACCACTGGAGTCACATGGACTATTTTACCGATGTCTTTACTTCCTTTCTGGGACTTGAAAGTTGCAATTTCGTTGCTGTCTATGGAGGGGTCAGAGAGCTCTCGGGTTTCATCAGAAATATCTTCATTTGTGTTCCGAAGATGAACGAAGTCTTACGGGTTTGGAACCACATAAGGGTGAGGAATGACAGAAATTTCATTTCTGGTTGAACTAATAGTGTTCCATTTATTCTATCCACCAGATAGAATAGGATTCTAACAGTATCTATAATTTCGTCTATCATTCTGTCGTTCTAGCGATGATTCTGTCGATCTGCCATTCTCTCGTTCTGACTATCGGTTTAAACTTTTTTTTTTTAAATTTTAAAACAAAGTTTTTGCCTGTGACATCTGCGCTTAAGGCCACTTTCTGTATCTCTGTTCACAGATACGAAGCCCTGACGGGTTCCATGAGAGAGAACTATAAATGGCCTTGTGTTTTTAGATACGTCTGGTGAAGATAAAACTGAATCTACAAATATTAAACACCTGCAGTCTGAGAACCTCCAGATGTCGTACCAAGTTTGTGTTTATCAAAACTCATTAGAAATAAACTAGAACAAGTTTACATGATAGCTTGACAAAGCCTTGTCTGAAGGTTTTTGAAATTAATGATTTAAAAGCTTTTTAGAAGTTCTTTTTCATTTGCCGTTGAATTTGGTTTAACATTGGCCGCTCTGTAATCCTTCACGCATCCTACAAGCAGCAGGGTCAATATTTATGGAGAAAACTGTCTGATGTGGCTTTGAATGTTATGATTCTGACCTTGGCTAAACTCTCGGCCGACGTGCCTTAATATAAGCAGTGCCGCAGGAGTCTGACCCCAGAGGTCAAACATATGTCAAGGATAATTTGAGGTCAAATGAAGCTGACCTGATGTAATCTGCTTTAAAAAGCACCAAGCGTTTGCTGCGTTTAATGATGCTGAGTCCGAAGAAACACTGCCACTCAAAAGGGGTTTATTGGACTCTTAATGCTGCATAAACTCGCTTGAAAGACTCTGCAAACACACACCTCCTTCAAGACAAGACAAGACAAATCCGTCTCATTAAGAGAGGAACGTTGGGCGCCAAGGACACCGGCGACAAAATCAAGTGTTTCAGTTACAAACAGTCACCTTTTATGAAGTTAAAATAGAGCAGGCAAGTTAAAGTAGACCATTAAACTGAATATTGGGAAATGTGTAGCGCTCTGCATCATAGTGTTCACAGCTGTGTCTAAAATCTTTCTTACGCCCCTCCCGTCTGTTCCCTGATCTGGACACTCACTTCTATGGACTCAAACCAAGCCATTGCACTTCTGGTCCAGGACTTTGAGTGACAGCTCAGCTTAATATGTCCTTTAGCCTTTATCTAAAGAGTCAGAGGTCAAAGGATTAGTGTCCCAGGTCAAGTATAGCACCTGTGCGTCAATATAAACCACACAAAGGGGTCAGTCTGCAAAAAGAGAGATTTTTTTTGGGTGGAATGCACTAATGGTGAGGACAAGCTGGGAGATGAAGTTTCTGTATTTGTTGAATGTACCGCTTTCTCTGGTGTCAGTCTAAAGACATTTCAATAAGTATGTGTTTTGAAAAGTAAGCTGAAAAAAAAAAAAGCATTTTGAAATTGCAGAAATTGCTAGTAAGTTTCACAAATAATTACACATGAAGACTGAAATAATATTTTCTTGTAAAAAAAAATTATCCAATAAACTTTACAACTTCAAAAAATATTTTTACAGTGTAAGATGAAAGGAATTCTACGAAGCCCCTAAAGGGACATGGTGAAGAAATAAAATATGAGATGGGAGGAAAAGTTATTTGGCACTCCTTTTACGTTGTCTCGCAAATGTTTGCATTCACCTGAGAAACTTTGGTTTGCTCGAAGCGTTTGTCAAATGCTTGTGAAAACGTTTGTGTTCGTTCACAAAATGTTTGTGTTCCCCTGAGAAACTTTGCGATCGCTCGCAAAAATGTTTGCGTTCGCTAGAAACTTTGCGTTTGCTTGTGAAACGTTTGCGTTCCCCTGAGAAACTTTGCGTTCGCTAGAAACTTTGCGTTCGCTAGAAACTTTGCGTTTGCTCGCGAGACGTTTGCGTTCCCCTGAGAAACTTTGCGTTGGCTTGTGAAACGTTTGCGTTCACTAGAAACTTTGCGTTTGCTTGCGAAATGTTTGCTTTCCCCTGAGAAACTTTGCGTTTGCTTGCGAAATGTTTGCTTTCCCCTGAGAAACTTTGCGTTTGCTCGCGAAATGTTTGCTTTCCCCTGAGAAACTTTGCGTTTGCTTGTGAAACGTTTGCGTTCCCCTGAGAAACTTTGCGTTCGCTAGAAACTTGCGTTTGCTCGCGAGACGTTTGCGTTCCCCTGAGAAACTTTGCGTTCGCTTGTGAAACGTTTGCGTTCGCTAGAAACTTTGCGTTTGCTTGTGAAATGTTTGCGTTCCCCTGAGAAACTTTGCGTTTGCTTGTGAAATGTTTGCGTTCCCCTGAGAAACTTTGCGTTTGCTTGTGAAACGTTTGCGTTCCCCTGAGAAACTTTGCGTTCGCTTGTGAAACGTTTGCATTTTCTACAAACTTTGCGTTCGCTAGAAACTTTGCGTTCGGTAGAAACTTTGCGTTCACTAGAAACTTTGCGTTCACTACAAACTTTGCGTTCGCTAGAAACTTTGCGTTCACTAGAAACTTTGCGTTTGCTCGCGAAACGTTTTGCATTCCCCTGAGAAACTTTGCGTTCGCTTGTGAAACGTTTGCGTTCGCTAGAAACTTTGCGTTTGCTTGTGAAACGTTTGCGTTCGCTAGAAACTTTGCGTTTGCTTGTGAAACGTTTGCGTTCGCTAGAAACTTTGCGTTTGCTTGTGAAACGTTTGCGTTCGCTAGAAACTTTGCGTTTGCTTGTGAAACGTTTGCGTTCGCTAGAAACTTTGCGTTTGCTTGTGAAACGTTTGCGTTCGCTAGAAACTTTGCGTTTGCTTGTGAAACGTTTGCGTTCGCTAGAAACTTTGCGTTTGCTTGCGAAATGTTTGTGTTCCCCGAGAAACTTTGCGTTCGCAAGAAACGTTTGCGTTTGCTTGTGAAATGTTTGCGTTCCCTGAGAAACTTTGTGTTCACAAGAAACGTTTGCGTTTGCTTGTGAAACGTTTGCGTTCGCTTGTGAAACGTTTGCGTTCGCTAGAAACTTTGCGTTTGCTTGTGAAACGTTTGCGTTCGCTAGAAACTTTGTGTTTGCTTGTGAAACGTTTGCGTTCGCTAGAAACTTTGCGTTTGCGTTCCCCTGAGAAACTTTGCGTTCGCTAGAAACTTTTGCGTTTGCGTTCCCCTGAGAAACTTTGCGTTCACTAGAAACTTTGCGTTTGCTCGCGAAATGTTTGCGTTCCCTGAGAAACTTTGCGTTCACAAGAAACGTTTGCGTTTGCTTGTGAAATGTTTGCGTTCCCTGAGAAACTTTGCGTTCGCAAGAAACGTTTGCGTTTGCTTGTGAAATGTTTGCGTTCCCTGAGAAACTTTGCGTTCACAAGAAACGTTTGCGTTTGCTTGTGAAATGTTTGCGTTCCCTGAGAAACTTTGTGTTCACAAGAAACGTTTGCGTTTGCTTGTGAAACGTTTGCGTTTGCTTGTGAAACGTTTGCGTTCGCTAGAAACTTTGCGTTTGCTTGTGAAACGTTTGCGTTCGCTAGAAACTTTGTGTTTGCTTGTGAAACGTTTGCGTTCGCTAGAAACTTTGCGTTTGCGTTCCCCTGAGAAACTTTGCGTTCGCTAGAAACTTTTGCGTTTGCGTTCCCCTGAGAAACTTTGCGTTCACTAGAAACTTTGCGTTTGCTCGCGAAATGTTTGCGTTCCCTGAGAAACTTTGCGTTCACAAGAAACGTTTGCGTTTGCTTGCGAAACATTTGCGTTTGTTTATAAAACATTTTGTGTTTGCGCGTTCGCTCGCTAAATGTTTGCGTTCCCCTGAGAAACTTTGCCTTCACTAGAAACTTTGCGTTTGCTCGCGAAACGTTTGCGTTCCCCGAGAAACTTTGCCATGTCCCCTTAGGTGCTTCGTAGAATTATTAGTACGAATGTCATTATTTTCTCACCCTCATGTCATGTTTTTTCCTATAGAATTCGAAATTCTTTTTTTTTGAAGAATCGCCATGAAACACTTTGATCACATTTTCAAGCTCCAAAAGGGACAAAAACCAAACAACACCAAACAACTTCTATTACAACTACCAACTATGATTACTGAATTTATTTTCAGACCTCTTCAGATTTTCTCATCATGTGTTTCGTGGAAGAGATCTAAACACATGAGTTTGTAACTACATGAATCACTCCTTCAAAAGTGTTCAGCGAGACAGGAAAACTTGCATGAACCTTGCGAGTCTGACTAGGGTTACCTTTGTGTGTGTACCTTAACTTAAAGAAACTTTCCCACCCTTTGTTTGGACACTCTGAATTAAGGTGGGCATAGAAACTGGCGAATGTACTCAGTGCCTTAACGCAAGCAGCCATATCCATTCAGGGCTCTGAGAGGGTGTCTCTGAGGGGAAAGGGTTATCAGATATGGACGGTGGGGAAAGTGAAAGCCTTTCTGTGTCTATGTGAGCGAGGCACTCTGGAGGCTGAATGGATATGGCTTTTAAAGGCCTAGATTACAGTAAAGCTGGCCTACATGCTCTTTTTATCGGTCTGTGTCTCCTCAATCACTGGCATCTCTTCTCTCTCGCCCTGTGAGGCCTTCACTGCTCCGGCTTGTCGGCCAGTCAATAGGCTTTGTCCCGGCTAGAATTTAAACAAGTGCTTCGGCCCTCCTTTTCTTCTGCCTTTGTAGGGAGAAGTCGGAGGTAGAGAGCGTGGATCATCTGTAAATCCCTGCAGAGAAGATGAGCTCGACTGAAGTGTCTGATATGAATGTTAAAAACAGAAGACAGTGACGGTCTTTGCTGGAGAGCGCTTTATGTAGAGGTGGAATCAGGTGCAGAATTTGAATTGGCCATAAAACACAGGAAACTGACTTGTAATGACAGGAAGTGGGATTTACTGACTTATAATTCAAAGAAAGTTAACAGCAGTATTGCATTCTGGGAAATTAAGTGTTCTTCTGCCCTGGTCCATAAAAGTTTATTTATTAAATATGATGAAATGTATTAACAAAATTCTTTATTCTGTTCTATCACTATCTATATTTATGTATACATTCTGTATAATGTTCTGTCTGTCTATCGTTCTGTATTGTTGTTTCATTCTGTTCTGTCTGTCTGTGACATATCTATCTGTCATTATCATTCCATGTTGTTCCATCCATCCATCCGTCTGTCCAATAGTCTGTCTGTATCCGTCTATGTATCTGTCCATCCATCCGTCTATCCATCTTTATGTCTGTCCATCCATCCATCCATCCATCCATCCATCCATCCATCTGTCTGTCGGTCATTCCATCCATCTATCCAACAGTCTGACTGTCTGTCGTTCTATTCATCCATCTTGTCTGTCTGTATGTCCATGTGTCCATTGTTCTATCTGTCTGTCTGTCGTTCCATCCATCCATCCATCCATCCATCATTCTGTCTGTCTGACCGTCCGTCATTCATCCATCTTTTCCGACTGTCTGTCGTTCATCCATCTTGTCTGACCATCCGTCGTTCATCCGTCTTGTCTGTCCATCCATCCATCCATCCATCTTTATGATTCATCAGTCTGTCTGTCTGTCCATCCATCCGTCCATCTATTCATCCATCTGTGTTCTTTTATTATTCATCTTTGTCGTTGAATCTATATCTGTCTATCGTTCTAATCATCTAATATTTGATCAGTCTATGATTCTATCCATCCAGTAGATAGTAGATAGATTAGTATATTATAAATGTCTTGACAAACTTTGTTTTTCTAGTTAAAAATGAGATTTAATTCATTTCAATATACAAACCCGATTCCAAAAAAGTTGGGACACTGTACAAATTGTGAATAAAAAAGGAATACAATAATTTACAAATCTCATAAACTTATATTTTACTCACAATAGAATATAGATAACATATCAAATGTTGAAAGTGAGACATTTTTAAATGTCATGCCAAATATTGGCTCATTTTGGACTTCATGAGAGCTACACATTCCAAAAAAGTTGGGACAGGTAGCAATAAGAGGCCGGAAAAGTTAAATGTACATATAAGGAACAGCTGGAGGACCAATTTGCAACTTATTAGGTCAATTGGCAACATGATTGGGTATAAAAAGAGCCTCTCAGAGTGGCAGTGTCTCTCAGAAGTCAAGATGGGCAGAGGATCACCAATTCCCCCAATGCTGCGGCGAAAAATAGTGGAGCAATATCAGAAAGGAGTTTCTCAGAGAAAAATTGCAAAGAGTTTGAAGTTATCATCATCTACAGTGCATAATATCATCCAAAGATTCAGAGAATCTGGAACAATCTCTGTGCGTAAGGGTCAAGGCCGGAAAACCATACTGGATGCCCGTGATCTTCGGGCCCTTAGACGGCACTGCATCACATACAGGAATGCTACTGTAATGGAAATCACAACATGGGCTCAGGAATACTTCCAGAAAACATTGTCGGTGAACACAATCCACCGTGCCATTCACCGTTGCCGGCTAAAACTCTATAGGTCAAAAAAGAAGCCATATCTAAACATGATCCAGAAGCGCAGGCGTTTTCTCTGGGCCAAGGCTCATTTAAAATGGGCTGTGGCAAAGTGGAAAACTGTTCTGTGGTCAGACGAATCAAAATTTTAAGTTCTTTTTGGAAAACTGGGACGCCATGTCATCCGGACTAAAAAAGGACAAGGACAACCCAAGTTGTTATCAGCGCTCAGTTCAGAAGCCTGCATCTCTGATGGTATGGGGTTGCATGAGTGTGTGTGGCATGGGCAGCTTACACATCTGGAAAGGCACCATCAATGCTGAAAGGTATATCCAAGTTCTAGAACAACATATGCTCCCATCCAGACGTCGTCTCTTTCAGGGAAGACCTTGCATTTTCCAACATGACAATGCCAGACCACATACTGCATCAATTACAACATCATGGCTGCGTAGAAGAAGGATCCGGGTACTGAAATGGCCAGCCTGCAGTCCAGATCTTTCACCCATAGAAAACATTTGGCGCATCATAAAGAGGAAGATGCGACAAAGAAGACCTAAGACAGTTGAGCAACTAGAAGCCTGTATTAGACAAGAATGGGACAACATTCCTATTCCTAAACTTGAGCAACTTGTCTCCTCAGTCCCCAGACGTTTGCAGACTGTTATAAAAAGAAGAGGGGATGCCACACAGTGGGAAACATGGCCTTGTCCCAACTTTTTTGAGATGTGTTGATGCCATTAAATTTAAAATCAACTTATTTTTCCCTTAAAATGATACATTTTCTCAGATTAAACATTTGATATGTCATCTATGTTGTATTCTGAATAAAATATTGAAATTTGAAACTTCCACATCATTGCATTCTGTTTTTATTCACAATTTGTACAGTGTCCCAACTTTTTTGGAATCAGGTTTGTAATTTAGTTTTAATTCTGCTTCTACATTCAAATTTAAGAACTGAATTGAGACCCAAAAGGCATTTTCAATTCATTTCTGAATGCTGCACACCACTAAGTGGAATATGGAGTCTGATTTACCTTGTAAATCTACACATTCTTGCATTTGTGGAAAACCTATCTGAGACCTCCATTAAGTGTTGTGAGATATGAAAGAGCAACCTCTGCGCAATGAAACTTTCCTCTGGGAACGCTCCTTGTTGAGATCAGGTGGGTCAGTGAAATATCTCCTCTACAGCCCGTACGTTCTCCAAACAAAACCCGCTCATCACAACCTCGCTTTCTGAAGGGAGGGTTTTTGGATCCGTAAGTAGTGCAGAGAAAAGCATGATTTTGAAAAGGGAGAAAGAGTCTAAAGGGTGTTCTGTGAGTCGTAACCTTTGTTCTGTTTGGAAGGGGGCTAATGTTCTCCAAGCTCTCCCATAACAATCAAAAGGGGAGCTGCCCTTCAAGCAACCGGGGCCTCCTTCTCCTCCTGCGTTTCTGTCTATTCTAGTCCCACTCCGCTCGGAGAATAATGCCGGCCTTTGACACATACAGAATCTTTACCAACCTATGAGGTTGTAATTGACTAGTAGTGGGGATCCCTTGGGAGATGGGCGATTCCTGGAGGATGAATTAAATTACCAGTTAATTGATTCCTTTATTGATGTTTTTGTTAAGGGGGTGAAAGCAGAGGCGCAGTGAGATGTCAACAGTTGTAGACTTTGCTGCGATCTGACTGGAGCTTTTCTCACAATAAAGAGACGGCGAAGCGCTTTTGAAACCTACCAAAGTAGCAGACTTTGATAGCCATAACAACATCACTTGTAGGCAGTGTTGGGTGTAATGCATTACTAAGTAATTAATTACTGTAATTGAAAAAGTAAGGGATTACTCTTAATTTAATTACAGTTACTTCTGATCAGGGCTTGACATTAAACCGCCAACCCAATGTGTGTGTATTTCAGCAGTGGCGTGTAACGCAGTCACTCCTACTAGCCACTTTGGCGGGTTGAATTTTATATGTAATATATACCTTTTTTAATTGTAGTCTTTTAAAAGGCATCTGAAATAATAAAGTGCAATGTAGTGTTGTCAAAACATATCGATTTTTCGAAACATATTGATACTGAAATATCTAAAACGCTTCAATACTCATTTTCCACAGAATAGACACACAATACCAGCTGCTCTTTCTCTCTCTCATCTCTCCGACAGCGAGTTACACACAAACCCGCCTCCTCTCACTCACTTGTTTCATTTGCGCCGGATGAATATTGTTGCTGTTACAGCGCTTGAATTTCGGCGTGGGATTGCGCGTATTGCGCATAATTTTACTCATTCCCTCAGATTTTGTGCTCACGCCTAAAGTGCGCACACATAAAGCCACCTCTCAGCACTAAATTGTGTTCTTTTTCGCTGATTATTGCGCTTAAACAGTCAAATACACACAAAATAATGTCTAAATGCCGGTCTTGGCAAGTGAACGTAAACAGTTGAGAAAGAAAACGTGTGTAACAGTATATTGGATCTGTGCGTCAGCTCTTAAAGTGACAGCAGCCTAATATTCCTGCTGCTGAATTATGAGATAATATTAAAAATATCTATATGGCAGTTTTTCCCCATGGTATCGTTGTCAAAACTGTGGCCAGTGAAAATGCTTTAACTTTGGAATAGCACTAGCCACAGTGGCTGGTGAGCAAAAGAGTTAATGTCAAGCCCTGCTTCTGATGTAACTGAATACAGTATAGACTAGAACAATTCTATATAAAACAATAGTGGATTTAACAGCTAAATGTAATGTCTAATGATAAAATTTATGATTTTAATATAATCTTCTCCCTTTAAATACTTTGGTCATTTCAAGATTAATTTATGCAATTTTATATTGTTTATTTGCAAGAATTAAAAGAGCTGTTTCATGTCTATCCTTGTATTGTTTAATTGGTCAAGGTTGAAATCATTGTAATCTTTTGAGGTTTTTGTAAAGTATTGGATAGTAATGACTCAAGTGTTACTACATCCTTCTAAAGGAATTACTAATTATTTGGATCTGTATTCTAAAGGTGGGGACACACCAAACCGACGCCAAAGAACTAGCGCTGATGAAAGCCGACTGTGTTGTCGCCTCGCGTCGCCTGCATCGGGGGAAAAAAACAGCACCTGAACACACCAAAAGGACTGCAGTTCTCTCTCTCACCAAAGTGGAAAACTGGCAAAGTGGAAAACTGTTCTGTGGTCAGACGAATCAAAATTTGAAGTTCTTTTTGGAAAACTGGGACGCCATGTCATCCGGACTAAAGAGGACAAGGACAACCCAAGTTGTTATCAGCGCTCAGTTCAGAAGCCTGCATCTCTGATGGTATGGGGTTGCATGAGTGTGTGTGGCATGGGCAGCTTACACATCTGGAAAGGCACCATCAATGCTGAAAGGTATATCCAAGTTCTAGAGCAACATATGCTCCATCCAGACGTCGTCTCTTTCAGGGAAGACCTTGCATTTTCCAACATGACAATGCCAGACCACATACTGCATCAATTACAACATCATGGCTGCGTAGAAGAAGGATCCGGGTACTGAAACGGCCAGCCTGCAGTCCAGATCTTTCACCCATAGAAAACATTTGGTGCATCATAAAGAGGAAGATGCGACAAAGAAGACCTAAGACAGTTGAACAACTAGAAGCCTGTATTAGACAAGAATGGGACAACATTCCTATTCCTAAACTTGAGCAACTTGTCTCCTCAGTCCCCAGACGTTTGCAGACTGTTATAAAAAGAAGAGGGGATGCCACACAGTGGTAAACATGGCCTTGTCCCAACTTTTTTGAGATGTGTTGATGCCATGAAATTTAAAATCAACTTATTTTTCCCTTAAAATGATACATTTTCTCAGTTTAAACATTTGATATGTCATCTATGTTGTATTCTGAATAAAATATGGAAATTTGAAACTTCCACATCATTGCATTCTGTTTTTATTCACAATTTGTACAGTGTCCCAACTTTTTTGGAATCGGGTTTGTATTTGGCATGCTAAATATCTGGACCTGGATTCAAAATCCTGCTGTGTGAAATGAGTTCTGACTGAAAAATACAGCGGCGATGACCTACAGCCACTGAGAGCAGGGCAGCTGGAGGTTCAGGGAGGAGTTATAGACCAGAATATCAGTATTTTAATAGATATATTTACAATTGTATCAAACAGAAACAAAGCACAAACATTTGCTTGACCAGCCGCAACAGCAGCACATTGCAAAATTATGTATTTACCTCAAACTGTCTTTGCAGAACACAATCATTGCTCCCTGTGTCTCCCCAACCATTTTCTCCACCATAATCTTTTCTTTCTTTCTCCTTTTCGCTGCAAATCAGCGGACAGACAATTTGGATCACAAACTTTCTGCAGTTTATCATTTTTAATAACAATTCCAGTCTCGTAAGATGGTTTTGTTACATCCATGGCATACCCAAAGAAGTTGTTTTTTATTATTAAAACAACTTTAGTTGTTATTAGCTGGTCCTCACCCCGAGCACATGCTCTACACGTCTAACGGTAACCTCCAAAAACACTAACATACCAGAATCTCTTTTAAATATAAAAATAAAAGAACATTAACAAGTCTCCCAATTTTTTCATCTTGATGGGAAAAAACGCATACAATAACATTTTATTTCAACATTTACTCTCCGTATCCAGTCCTGTGCAAAGCATGATGGGAAGGGGAAATCCTGTCCCTGGTTTCTATAATGCAGTTTTAAAACAACTAAAATCATTTATGTACTCTCAACTCAAATGGATTAAGTAAAGTGGTCGAGAAGAATTGTGTTGGATTAACTTAATTTACTTGAGTAAATTGAACAAGCATCAAATGTTATTTTCGGCCTACTTAACTGAAACATGTTCTTTCAAAATGAAAATATTGAGTTGAGCTAAAACGCAACTGTTTCAAGTCAGTTTAACACAATGCAACTGTGTTTGAATGAGAAACCTTATACAATGGTGTTAAATGAAAATTATTTTTTAAATAAACTGAACAGTATCGAAAAAACATTTTTTTGAGTGTAGATAACATTTGTAAATGTTGTAAAAATTGTATTTCACTAAATAAAAATAATCAATTAAACTGGATTACTTGTTTTGGTTTTTGTTTGATATTAATTTTAGAATAATTAAACTTAATAGTTTTGGACAAAATTAAGAATGTTAACCTGATTCAACTAAATGGCATTGAATTAACCTTATGTAAAAAACTTAAGTTTACTGAAATGAACAATGTTAATTAAATTCAACATAACCCAGTTACGTGGAACCTGTTGACATAAAAAATAGTAAAAAAAAAAAAAAAGTAAATCCAACGTATCATTTTTTTGAGTGCACTAAAAACAGCGGGACGCTTAACGTGAAAAACACTATAAGGGTGAGTTGCACCAATAAGGATTAAAGTTTAACGCTAATCAAGGATTTGTTGATCTTTTATTTTAAATCGAGTTTAACACAGATTAACTACACAGAAAGACCGTTAGAATTAAAGGGCTGATCGGGATGAACCGACGCCAGGCTAAAGAATCATTATTAGTTAATATATAAGTGCCTTAATGTACTAAAACAGTGATATTAAAAGATTACATTCAGTTTACACCTTTTTGATGATGCATACTATATACAGGTGAGCAGATGAGCCAAGAATATGAACGCAACGCGTTTTCTTTATAATGGTTTTCGATGGGAAAAACACTTAACGAGAAACCTTGTGTTGCATTAATATTCTGTGCTCATTTGCTTGCCTGTGCAAAGTATGCAACATCAATAAGGTGTATATTGAATTTGGTCTTTTAATATCACTGGCTTACTACAAACCCGATTCCAAAAAAGTTGGGACACTGTACAAATTGTGAATAAAAACAGAATGCAATGATGTGGAAGTTTCAAATTTCAATATTTTATTCAGAATACAACATAGATGACATATCAAATGTTTAAACTGAGAAAATGTATGATTTTAAGGGAAAAATAAGTTGATTTTAAATTTAATGTCATCAACACATCTCAAAAAAGTTGGGACAAGGCCATGTTTACCACTGTGTGGCATCCCCTCTTCTTTTTATAACAGTCTGCAAACGTCTGGGGACTGAGGAGACAAGTTGCTCAAGTTTAGGAATAGGAATGTTGTCCCATTCTTGTCTAATACAGGCTTCTAGTTGCTCAACTGTCTTAGGTCTTCTTTGTCGCATCTTCCTCTTTATGATGCGCCAAATGTTTTCTATGGGTGAAAGATCTGGACTGCAGGCTGGCCATTTCAGTACCCGGATCCTTCTTCTACGCAGCCATGATGTTGTAATTGATGCAGTATGTGGTCTGGCATTGTCATGTTGGAAAATGCAAGGTCTTCCCTGAAAGAGACGACGTCTGGATGGGAGCATATGTTGTTCTAGAACTTGGATATACCTTTCAGCATTGATGGTGCCTTTCCAGATGTGTAAGCTGCCCATGCCACACGCACTCATGCAACCCCATACCATCAGAGATGCAGGCTTCTGAACTGAGCGCTGATAACAACTTGGGTTGTCCTTGTTCTCTTTAGTCCGGATGACATGGCGTCCCAGTTTTCCAAAAAGAACTTCAAATTTTGATTCGTCTGACCACAGAACAGTTTTCCACTTTGCCACAGTCCATTTTAAATGAGCCTTGGCCCAGAGAAAACGCCTGCGCTTCTGGATCATGTTTAGATATGGCTTCTTTTTTGACCTATAGAGTTTTAGCCGGCAACGGCGAATGGCACGGTGGATTGTGTTCACCGACAATGTTTTCTGGAAGTATTCCTGAGCCCATGTTGTGATTTCCATTACAGTAGCATTCCTGTATGTGATGCAGTGCCGTCTAAGGGCCCGAAGATCACGGGCATCCAGTATGGTTTTCCGGCCTTGACCCTTACGCACAGAGATTGTTCCAGATTCTCTGAATCTTTGGATGATATTATGCACTGTAGATGATGATAACTTCAAACTCTTTGCAATTTTTCTCTGAGAAACTCCTTTCTGATATTGCTCCACTATTTTTCGCCGCAGCATTGGGGGAATTGGTGATCCTCTGCCCATCTTGACTTCTGAGAGACACTGCCACTCTGAGAGGCTCTTTTTATACCCAATCATGTTGCCAACTGACCTAATAAGTTGCAAATTGGTCCTCCAGCTGTTCCTTATATGTACATTTAACTTTTCCGGCCTCTTATTGCTACCTGTCCCAACTTTTTGGGAATGTGTAGCTCTCATGAAATCCAAAATGAGCCAATATTTGGCATGACATTTCAAAATGTCTCACTTTCAACATTTGATATGTTATCTATATTCTATTGTGAATAAAATATAAGTTTATGAGATTTGTAAATTATTGCATTCCTTTTTTATTCACAATTTGTACAGTGTCCCAACTTTTTTGGAATCGGGTTTGTACATTAAAACTTACTACAAACCTGGTAAAAATGACTGGCGGGCAATGGAGGAAAGCCTTGTTTTGCCCTCCAGGTGGGTGTTGAAAACTATGAATATTAGAGCGTTATCGTGTTTTTCACTTTATAATACTGATCCAAATAAGGATTTGGTGATACTTGAGTCATTACTAGTGGGTTACCATGACCTTCACTTTAGAATTAATAATACATTATGCATTATTCATGTTAATTATGTATATAGTAGTTCTTAGTAGGTATGAAAATAATAGTAGTTATTGATTAGCTAATAGTGAACTACCTCATTCAGCTGAGCACTATTACGTACTCATTTATTAGAGTTTCTTGTTAGTTAATAGAAAATACTAGAATGTTAATAGTGCGTTACTCATTTGTTCCTGTAGTTATTCATTAATGTCGGAACATTATTCTAAAGTGTTACCAATAATTATTTTGTTGTGCATTGGACATGTTGTTGTTGTTGCTTGTTTGATCAGATTTGCTATGCATTCTCACGAAACACAGAGACTGTCATTGGTCCAGCGTCTGTGCTCGTAATGTATTTTGACAGACAGGCTTTTATCGCCGTGATTCTTTTTCTCACACTTCCCACGTCATTTCTCACCTCGTCTACAAACGTGCGGGTGTTTATCTTTGTTTCTCATGCTTTCTGTCTGCATTCGTTTGTTGGATTTGTTTTTGGAGAAGTTTGGTTTGTTTTGACTGTCACTTGGTATCTGGCCACTGCGATTCTTGACCTTTATGTGAATTTAAACCAAGGCAGAAAACAATTATGTGAATTCAGGGTGATTGGGACATGTTTGCATTGAGATGACTAGGGGAAAGTGTCCCTATCAACCTGAACTCAGCCCTATATCTGCACCTTATACAGACAAACCTGTTCAGTATCAGAGAGCATTGTTGTGTACTTTATATTTTCCCTTAAAGCTGTACGCATTTAAAAGGTGAAGCTGGTTAGAGATCAGTGTTTACCAACACACTCAAGAGTGTCCAAGCGTCCATTTCAAACCTCAGATAATCCCTAAAACTCATTAAACATGACTGCATGCCGTGGTCGTAGTGTTTTTGACTGATTGGAAAGGAGAGTTTCGTTTCTGTATATGCACTCTAAAAAATGCTGGACAAACATTTTTTTGAAAATGGACAAACCCAGCAATTGGGTTGTTTTAACCCAGTGGTTGGGTTAAAAGTTTGCTTAAAACAACCCAATTGCTGGGTTTGTCCATTTTCAACCCAACTTGGGTTGTTTTTAGCCCAGCATTTTTTAGTGTGATTTGGTTGGTGATGGAGACTCTCAGTGTTTATGGTTTGTTAGTTGCATTTGCCGCTTCTGAGCGAAAGACAAATAAAGCGCATTACTTGGTGGTTTTGCAGGATGGGCCACATGTTCAGATTTCTTCAAACTGTGCCACATGAAATGCGTTCAGAATGTCTACGAGACGTTCCCACATGTGCTTTGATTTTGCAGTCCTTGTGTTTTTCTCTCAGCAGCTTCTCTGATGTGGACGTCAGTGATTTTGTCTCTAGTGAGCGAAGAAATTGTTGTTTTTTTTATTGGCTGATGCCGATATCTACAGAGCTGCACGGCCAAGGACAACGGTAAAGAGCTTGAGGTGAAATATGAGAGAAAATATCACGTGAACATAATATTTTTTATTTTCTGTCATTTCCAATCAAGCTGCAGGTTTGTCAAATGATGTGCAAAAATGTGAAAATATTACATATGCTTAGGTTGCATAAAATGCATTTTGTTGTGTAAAACAAGACAACGAAATCAGCCATTTTATTCCAGAATATTTTTTAATGTAATTTTCACCACAGAATAGGGCTGCATGAATAATCTAAATTAAACTGAAATCGCAATATAGAAAAAATCAAAATTTGATGGATTAAAGTTTGACCATTTAAAATGAAGGAGCTATAAATATTAGTAGGCCTATTTTAATTTTACAGTACTTTAATTTTACTACTTTTACAATGAAAGATTACAATAGTGTTGTATTTATTAATTTTTATTAGTGCTGTCAAATCGATTAATCGTGATTAATTGCATCCAAAATAAAAGTTTGTGTTTACATAATATATGTGTGTGTACTGTGTATAATTATGTATATATAAATACACACACATGCATGTATATATTTAAGATTTTTTTTTATATTTATATATAATATAAATTATATAAATAAATATATACACTGCCAGAAAGTTTGGAAACTGTACTATTTTCAATGTTTTTGAAAGAAGTCTCTTCTGCTCATCAAGGCTGCATTTATTTGATCAAAAATACAGCAAAAACAGTATGATTGTGAAATATTTTTACAATTTAAATTAACTTTTTTCTATTTGAATATATTTTAAAATGCAATTTATTCCTGTGATCAAAGCTGTATTTATCATCATTACTCCAGTCTTCAGTGTCACATGATCCTTCAGAAATCATTCTGATATGATGATTTGATGATCAAGAAACATTTATGATTATTATCAGTGTTGAAAACAGTTTTCAGGATTATTTAATGAAGAGAAAGTTCAAAAGAACAGCATTTATCTGACATATAAAGCTTCTGCAACATTATAAATGTCTATAATGTCACTTGATCAATTTAATGCATCCTTGCTGAATAAATGTATTAATTTCTTTAAGTTCTTTCCCAAAAAAAAAAAAATTCTTACCGACCCAAAACTTTTGAACGGTAGTACAATGTTATAAAAGCTTTCTATTTCAGATAAATACTGTTCTTTTGAACTTTCTATTCATCAAAGAATCATAAAAAAATGTTTTACACAACTGTTTTCAACACTGATAATAATCATAAATGTTTCTTGAGCATCAAATCATCATATGAGAATGATTTCTGAAGGATCATGTGACACTGAAGACTGGAGTAATGATGATAAATTCAGCTTTGATCACAGGAATAAATTACACTTTACTATATATTCACATAGAAAACTGTTATTTTACATTTTAATAATATTTCACAATATTACAGCTTTTTTTTGTATTTTTAATAACATAAATGCAGCCTTGGTGAGCAGAAGAGACTTCTTTAAAAACAATCAAAATAGTACAGTTTCCAAACTTTTGACTGGTAGTGTATATAAATGCAGTATATACATGCAAATATTTCTTAAATGTATACATTAGTGAGTGTGTATTTATATATACATAATAATTATATTTATTGTGCATTTATATTAAATATATTTTTACTTAGTAGTGGTAATAATAATAATTTATTTTTATAATTATTATTTTTAATCTGAACTGCAATTTTTATCTGAAAAATTTTGATTTCCCCCCCCCAAATCATGCAGGCCCACAGAATGCTGTTAAACAACGAAAATATGATGAAAATGGCATTTGCATGTTCAGAAAGCATGACAGAATTATAATGTGAAGCATGTATTTACACTAGTTTAGTTTAGGCCGTTGTTTGTAGACTAATGAACTAGTAATGCGCATTTTTTGGACTGAGGCAAAATGACTTTCCCTGTTGTCCATCGCTAGTGTTTACGCTTGACATTTTCTCACAAATGAAGTGCTTCACATCTTTGAAATGTGAATTGACATCAAATCAATAGCACTGAGTGATTCATGTGGGCAGTGTCCAGGAGTGAAATCGATTGATTTTCTCTAATCTTGGGATGGAGGAACAATAGCATGTCAACAAGAGAATCGATGCACTAGTCACATCTGAGGAAAAAAGAGTTGCATTCAAAGCTCAGTTTAGTGTACCAGATCAATGGAGGGAGACGATCAAAGACATTCTTCCTGAAGCTTTAAAGGCTTTAGTGTGAAGGCAGATTCGCCCGTGTTGATATGGGATGCTTTCAGTCCTGTTTTGCTGTGTGTCGTCGCAGCATGTCAACCATAATGTTCAAAAATGCTCCTGTCAACACCCAGCCAACTGTGACTGAGTGCGTTTCTCTCATCTATTACATCTAGAGTTTCAAAAGAGTCTCAAAATGTGCGCAGATTTGCAAAGTCTGCAATCAAAAGCCAGAGATCACAATATGAACTTTCACATTTCATTTCACAGCTCTATACTCTAAAATGTATGGCAGCAATTGACTCATTTGTGTCTCTCTTTATGTAATATTTACATAAAGAGATATGCAAGTCAAGTCACATTTATTTCTATAGTTTTTTATACAGTACAGATTGTTTCAAAGCAGATTGACAGTAACAAACAGGAAAATAACAATGTTATAAGCAGCTCTACAGATGATAATAGTGTCATTATTCAGCTCAATTCATTTCGATGTTGATTCAACTCAGTTCAATAACAGCGGCAATGTCGGTAATATTTCTGAATATTAATTGTCTTTTAAAGTCCCACGGAAGTGCCTTGAAATGTGCAGCATTATTCAATGTGTGACGTAACTTACACTGAAACAGGAAGACAGGGCGGGACATACACTATATTGCCAAAAGTATTTGCGACACCCCTATTTGCGACACCAAATCATTGAATTCAGGTGTTCAATCACTGCCATGGCCACAGGTGTATAAATCAAGCACTAGGCATGCAGACGCTTCTACAAACATTTGTGAAAGAATAGGTCGCTCTCAGGAGCTCAGTGAACTCAAGCGTGGTACCGTGATAGGTTGCCACCTGTGCAATAAGTCCATTCGTGAAATTTCCTCACTACTAAATATTCCACGCTCAACTGTTAGTGGTATTATAACAAAGTGGAAGCAATTGGGAACAACAGCAACTCAGCCACGAAGTGATAGGCCACGTAAAATCACAGAGCGGGCTCAGCACATGCTGAGGGACACAGTGCACAGAAGTCACCAACTTTCTGCAGAGTCAATAGCTACAAACCTCCAAACTTCATGTGGCCTTCAGATTAGCTCAAGAACAGTGTGTAGAGAGCTTCATGGAATGGGTTTCCATGGCCGAGCAGCTCATCCAAGCCTTACATCACCAAGTGCAATGCAAAGCGTGGGATGCAGTGGGGTAAAGCACGCCGCCACTGGACTCTAGAGCAGTGGAGACGTGTTCTCTGGAGTGACCAATCACGCTTCTCTGTCTGGCAATCCGATGGACGAGTCTGGATTTGGCGGTTGCCAGGAGAACGGTACTTGCCTGACTGCATTGTGCCAAGTGTAAAGTTTGGTGGAGGGGGGATTATGGTGTGGGGTTGTTTTTCAGGGGTTGGGCTTGGCCCCTTAGTTCCAGTGAAAGGAACTCTTAATGCTTCAGCATACCAAGACATTTTGGACAATTTCATGCTCCCAACTTTGTGGGAACAGTTTGGGGATGGCCCCTTCCTGTTCCAACATGACTGCGCACCAGTGCACAAAGCAAGGTCCATAAAGACATGGATGAGCGAGTTTGGTGTGGAGGAACTTGACTGGCCTGCACAGAGTCCTGACCTCAACCCGATAGAACTCCTTTGGGATGAATTAGAGCGGAGACTGCGAGCCAGGCCTTCTCGTCCAACATCAGTGCCTGACCTCACAAATGCGCTTCTAGAAGAATGGTCAAAAATTCCCATAAACACACTCCTAAACCTTGTGGAAAGCCTTCCCAGAAGAGTTGAAGCTGTTATAGCTGCAAAGGGTGGGCCAACTCCATATTAAACCCTACGGATTAAGAATGGGATGTCATTAAAGTTCATGTGCATGTAAAGGCAAACGTCCCAAAACTTTTGGCAATATAGTGTATCAAGCAGCTCCTCCCCTTTTTAAAAATAGCCAATAGCGTTTAGTTTATATCATAGCTCGGCCAGAGCCGTTGAGCTCGGTAAAACCGCAGTTTCATTCTGTGCAAAATTCAAATGGGTTCGATATGTTTTCTGGTCTGTGGCGACTCGATCACATGATCCGCTCTGTGCTATCGTGTCTCTGGACGGAGCTGTGGCGGTTCACTGACACTAATGTGAAACCAGACTTCATTCGCCCCAATGCCTTTAAAGTCAGCGTGAAAGAGAAGTTGCATCTTTTCTTCTCTATTGTGCCATATATCCGAGTGAAACACTTCCCAAACAAGAACAAATTTAGGGCGGGGCTTGATTTTGTCCGTGGGGAATTGATTGGATGGTTGTGGTTTGCTATTGGTGGATCTCATGTGAGTGACAGGTTGCCCCGCCCTCAACATCAAAGAAGAGGAGGAGTTATTTTGATTCAAGATTACGAGGCACATGAATTTAAAACAATGAATCAGTTTTGATTCCATGCACATTTAATTGAAACTTAATTGAGAAGAGCAACCTTTGAGCAATAACATTTTCTTTTGGAGCTGCTTTTGTAGTAAACAGTTGTCTATTTGCAGTGTGTGTGTAGCGAGTGTGTGCGGTCCTGTTAGTGTATTGTATGCGATGATAACCGTGAGTTTTTGCTGGCTGCGACTTTGCTCCGCTGGCAGGCATGTCTAATCCTAAATGCACCTGATGTGTGTTTGTGTGCGAGTGCATCTCGGCCCACTCAGGCTGATGCAGATTGACTTGACGTGCCGGTGCCCTGCAGCGAGACTCTGGGCCGCCTGACCCCCGGCCCACGCTCCAAATTTGGGGGAACGGCAGCCGTAACAGGCACCATGGGGAGCGGTGTGTAAGGACCTTTCACATCGCCCTGGCACAGATCTGTGTTATCACCCCTCCTTCCCAACACACACACACACACACACACACACTGATGACCTCTGCCTGCACTCCTGCATGTCACATCACTCGCTGGCCAATCAAAATACAGGTTTATATATACACTACCATTCAAAAGTTACAAAATTAATACTTTTATTCAGCAGAAATACGTTCAATTGGTCAAAAGTGACATTTATAATGTTACAAAAGATTTCTGCAGACTTTCTACTCATCAAAAAATCCTGAATACACAAAAATATTAGGCTGTTTTCAACATTGATAATAATCATAAATGTTTCTTTAGCATCAAATCCTCATATTAGAATGATTTGTGAAGGATCATGTGACACTGAAGACTGGAGTAATGATGATAAATTCAGCTTTGATCACAGGAATAAATTACACTTTACTATATATTCACACAGAAAACAGCTGCTTTAATTTGTAATAATCAGAATTTTACCGTATTTTTGAGAATGAGAGACTATTCTCAAAAACATTAAACAAATCTTTCATCGACCCCAAACTTTTGAAGGGTTTATTGTAGAATAGTGTAAATTTCATATGCATTTCATAGTAATATTAAATATTATTATTTGTTTGATATTAATATTTTTTGTATGCTAACAAATTTTCAGCATATAATGTGCACTGTAAAATCTGGTTTCTATGGAAGCTTGTTTCTGCCACAAATAAAAAAATTAAAAAGGTAATTGCGACTTTTTATATCACAATTCTGACTTTTTTCTCATTGCGTGATATAGACGAAATTGCGAAATATAAAGTCGGAATTGCAAGATCTAAAGTCGGAATTGCGAGATGTTAAGTCGGAATTGCGAGATCTAAAGTCGGAATTGCGAGATGTAAAGTCGGAATTGCGAGATCTAAAGTCGGAATTGCGAGATGTAAAGTCGGAATTGCGAGATGTAAAGTCGGAATTGCAAGATGTTAAGTCGGAATTTCGAGATCTAAAGTCGGAATTGCGAGATCTAAAGTCGGAATTTCGAGATCTAAAGTTGGAATTGCGAGATGTTAAGTCGGAATTGCGAGATGTTAAGTCGGAATTGCGAGATGTTAAGTCGGAATTGCGAGATGTAAAGTCAGAATTGCAAGATGTCAATTTTATGTCAATTTTATGTCGCACGGAGGTCTGTACAGAGCAGTCGCACGCATTTGTATGAGACACTTGATTGAGCGACGTGATCACTCGTTTGTCGTTGCTTGTTTGTGTCGTAATCTAACCATAATGCCTCGTAAATGATTCGCTTGACACAGGTTACTGTTAATGATCGCATTTTGTTTTAGAAAAGCTCAAAGCAGAACAGAATGGCACAGCATTTTATCCTCTATTATTCTTCCCACAAATGCAAGGAAACCTCATACATGGGTTTTAAAGCAACATGCACCCAGACCACTACGTCATTAATCGGGGCTTCACGATTAACTCAAGTTAAGATGGAATCGCGAATTGGTTCAGTGTTGAGATCGCTAAATTTGAATTAAATATGCTAATATGCACTGACATCAGTGCATTGATCTGTTCACATTAAAGGCACAACACGTACGTTTTTGGATTAAAATATCCAAAACCACTAGAACAATGTTATATATTTTGGTGACTTAATTGTGTACCTACATTATCCCAAATGTTTCCAAGAATGTTTAAATCCAGAGAAATAAGCGATTTCAAACAGGATACGGACCGCGTCTGTGCGTCCCCATCAATGACATCATACCCGCGTTACCCTCTATTTCCAGTTTATTTTGTACAAAACATGAAAACACCAAAGACGCTTTAATATATTACGCGTTTGTTAGGTGAGCAGCTGTTTGGAGACATTCATTGACAGAAACAGATCATTGCTCAACACAGTTAGTCTTTTTGTTTTAAATCTCGTTTTCTTAAATTACAGCGAGTACCATGTTTTACCTGTCGTTGCATATTGCGCTATAAATACGCTTTATTTCCATAAAAATACTGGTTACGCCTGGCTCCGCACAAACAGACCATATATAGTAGTAATTGTGTGCTTTCGTCTTCATGTCACTCCAGTAAATATGTCTACTGTGATATCTGGATGCCTTTGTCTATTTTTGGAACTATAGAATATAGTGTTTCGTCTCACTTGGACTTTCTGTGCTAGGGCACCCCTGGTTACGATTATGAATAAAACAGAAATGTGTATTCGCGCTAAAGCTCACAACACCATATTTCGGGTATATCAAAGGTTTGTATACACAACAAGGTTCGACTTGTTATTTGACAGCAGCACTAATTTAATTCTGTACTCAATACGACCCGTTTTACATAAAGATTGCATCCCGTATAGCAAGTGAAATCGCAGCATGGGAACATAATAATTCAAATCTTTTATGAATACAGTAAGCGAGCAGAGTGCGCTCCCTTTATAAACGCATGGAAACTGTCAAATGCTTCCGTTCAGCTAAACTCCTACACTTGAAAACTGTTATAGTCTAATCTGACTACACTGCACCATGAATCTATTGCATGTTCTACTCTTCGTTGGTTGAATGTATTCACTAGCAGGCAGAATTTAGCCAGTGAACAAGCGCTGAACCACTTGATCTTGATTGTGTGTAGGGCTGCAACCCACGATTATTTTGATAATCGATTATTTTTCCGATTAATCGGATAAAAAGCCTCTTCTTTTTTTATTGACAAAACACACTATTCCACATCCTGTCCAGTGCTGTCCTTCAAACAAACATGTCAGCTGTGCTATGAAAACATACATAGTGAATATATCTACCATTACATAAATTAACCATGGTTTTACATTGAATAAAACAAAAATAATAATAACAATAAATAAATAACAGGGTTATTGTAGTTATTCAATGGTAACCACAAATTAACCATTATTTTGCTTCAAATCCATAGTTGGATCTATATGGTATTTGTGGGGTTATACAAATGGTAATCAATACAGCAAAAACATGGTTTTACTATAATAAAACCATGGTTAATTTTTGTAAGGGTATGTTTGTGCTATACATTATGTAAAAAACAAAAAAAAGTTACTAAGCAAAAGGAGTTTAAATCATGATATTAAACAAAAACAAAAAAAACACAAACTCAGTGTTACCAGATTAGACGAATGTTCTGCAGGAACACACACACACACACACACACACATTCGCTCTGGACACAGTAACCTGTTAATGTCATTTCTTTATCCTGTAAATAGGCTTCAAGAAACGTCTAACATTTATATTCAATTACACGGTTATCCCTTTACAGTTGCTACTCTCATAAAATACGTGAATTACATGTTGACTTTTAAACCTAAATTTAGCGTCCAACAGCAGATATTTCAGCTAAATGAGTGTTTTTGCGCTGAATATTTGTCTCCCTCTCGACTGCGTTCTGTCTGTTTGACGCGCATGCGCTCGTTCAGTTCAGTGAAGTTTAACGCTGCATTCACACGGGCGTCGGCGTCAACGCTTCTCATTTAATTTGAATGGGTGACGTCATGCATTGCCGAGCTGAATTGTGGGTTTCGTTGCGTCGCATCACTGCTGTTGCTCGCGGCAGAAGTTGAAAAGTTTTCAACTTTTCAAGCGCCAACGCAGGCGTTGCAAATACCCTAGCGCAGACGCTAGTCAATTGCGTTCATGCAACACCGGAAAAGTAGTATGATTGGCTGTTGTCACTATGACGGTCGCGTCAGCACCAAGCTTCAGACACGCCCTCCATCAAGCGTTGACGCAGATGCCCCGTGTGAATGCAGCGTAACACAGACTGTCAGGACGCGCTTTCATGCAAAATGGAAATACTCGCGTGAATTAGTAGCATTTACAGATGAACTACTGTTCTCTATATAGATCAGTGGATATAACATGTAAAAGAACATTTTGCACTGAGGACGCAGACGCACACACACATCTGTCAAAGCGCATGACAGGGTATGTTAAACGCTAATGCATTCGCTTGAAGCTTAAAATAAACAATTCTCATGTTTTGGGCTCTTGGATCATGTCCACTCCACCATTTCTAGATGCACATTTTGTCCATAGAAATGTGTTATTCAGTGTAATTTGGCGCGACTGGTTGAAGCTTTGCGTACAGAGGGCAGACCCAACTAATCGATAATGAGAATCATTATCGATGATTTTCACTATAGATTTTATCGATTAGTTGTTGCAGCCCTAATTGTGTGTATTCTGTGTTACGTAAACTTCTCCAATTGGGCATTGCATTCAAGCGCTCAACAGACATGTCTGTGATTGGCTATGCTCAACACTGCAAAACGTAAATGCCAACCCTCAACCGTCTTCAGAGACTAACACAAATATGCAGGGGAGTGTTTTAAAACAGCTGCCTATCAGCTGGTACCGGATATAGCATTGACTATTGACACGCAGTCTGCATGTGCTTATTGATTCCCGGGCCACACCGCAAATGACAAGGGCCCTCTCGCAGTGAGCTTTTTCTCTTCACTAAAGCTGGCACACACTGTGCGACTTTATAATAGTCATCGTTATTGTTGCTTTTCAGACTGTATGAACATGAACACGACAATGTTCATTCCAAAAAAAATAAAAATAAAAAATCCGCACGCACACAAGAACTTGTCTGGAGTTTTACATCAACCCATTCACATTCAGTGAATTTATTTCAGGTTAAAATTGTATCACAACGGTCATTGGTGAGCATGTCAAACTAACTATCAAAGACATCAGATTTTAAGCCTAGGGTCAAAGGAATCTTTTAGGATTGCGATTATTTGTCTCACACTGCCAAATCGTGGCCAAAATCGCGCAGTATGAACCTGGCTTAAGGTATCAAATGATGACACTCGCATTGATTATTCTTTTCAAAGGTTGGTAGCTTTGCAGGGTTCAATAGCTAGCTATGGTTAGCTAGTGAAGCATTATCATATAAAACATTTTTATCCTTCTGCAAGGGCATTGGCTGAGGTTTTCTTAATCGTCTTCTATCAAGCAAATACTGGTGGTGGCATGTTTTTCTCATTCATTACTACTCATCGATCCTGTTTTCGTTAGTCTCTATAGCCTTTCATGAATTTGTCTGTGGCCTAACGTGGTCTCTGTCCAGGTGGCCTATCGTAGCCTTCATCTCTATGTGGCCTTTGTCTCCATGTGGCCTACCGTGGCTTTGTCTGCGTGGCCTTCGTCTCTATGTAAAAGAAAATATCTCAAAGCACATCCGTGCACCCCTAATCATTCTGCACTTTTCATACTCCCCAACGAGTCTCCCATATCAAGAAAGTGGTTTAAAACTCATCTAGTGACAGTTCTACAGAACTGCAGACCATCATCTCATCGGTATACCGGACATTCATTCAGGATCATGTGCTGCTACAACGGCAGCCGAACGCGGGATTCCATGATGGTCAAGATTAGGAATGGGTATCGAGAATTCCAAATTCCAAATATTCCAATTTGGAATTTGGAGAATTTGGGTATTCCAAATTCCCCAGAACCGGTGATTCGATAAGAAACGCGCATTTCGGTTCCACTTATCGGTTCTTGTGAGCGCAAAAGACTCGCACGCTGTTTTCTGTGCTCTACACACATCCAAAACGTGCGCACAGAAAAGGTGATTTTAAACATTCTGTGCCACACGCACACACACACGTGCGCACAGAACGGCTTCTCGCGATAATGAACTAAGTTCACTTCCTCGTCTTTTTCCTTTACAAATTTTCTTCCATTCTCTCAATGGACGTTATTGATTTTAGCCCACGGCTCTCTCCTGACCTGATATGCTGCATTTTAAAAAAAAACCTTTAATCCAGAAGATATCAAAAATACGATGTCTCTCTGTCATCAGACACACAATAATCCCTGGTTATGAGTACAAACACACAGGAACACACTCGCTAAAGCCTTTCCAAGAACCACAGTCTGACTGTGAAATGAGCCTAACATGATGATGATAATGTTTTTTTTGGGGTTGAAGGCTTCCTTGTGAAGTTCTACTGGTCTCCTGAGCCTCGGGTCTCGAATAACCCAAATCGAGTTGGCTTGGTTGGACGGGGCGAGTCGTTCCCCGAGGCGGCAAGGTAAAAGATTTAAGGAGCTCAATGAAGTCAAGCATAACCTTTAATGCCTTTCTGCTCGCACAATCTAGAATACACATAACCGATAAGCTTTTTAGTCCACCTTGAAATCAGTTTATAGAGCAATGATGTTATATTTTCATTTGAGCTTTTCACGTCTGCATTGAATGTGAATCATATGCATGTGGAAATGTGAGTTTTTATCAGATCAGTGGCTGGATGGAGAAACTGCTTAGACTAGTCTTACCAGTTAGCCATCTATTTTTTTTTTTTTCTTTAGGACTGGTTTTAACTTTAAATCACTCACATAATAAGAGAGATTGGTCTAATTTGAAGATTGCAGTTTATGCAACTGTGCAGGAATGAGCATATAATGTAAAATATTGTATTGTAAACTATGTAAATAGTCTTGAATTTATGTTGTCTTGGTAATTACTCATAACTCATATTTGCTCAACTTTAACAAAATAAAGACAACAAATCAGGTCGTCTATTGCAGAACATGCAATGCATGTAAAAATAAAAAAATAAATAAGATAACGAAATTTCTCATGTCATGTGAGAAAGTTGCATGGGGAAAAAAACGGTTTAAACCTGCCTGAAGTGGTTTGTTGGTCTTACCCGGCCACCAAACTCTCTGGTCTGGTTTGATGGGTTTATGGGTTTTGGACTGATTAATGCTTGATTAACTGCTAATTGGTCAGATTAGTTGAGACACAGTCTTAAAATAGTGGCTGTGTTTATGCAACTGACCAGGAATGAGCATTGAGAACATACAATTTTTTATTTTAAACTATGTAAATAGTCTGGAATTTATGTTGACTTGGAAATTCATGCGAGTAAAATTGATTATTGGCAATCTCATAACTTATTTGCTCAACTTTAACAAAATAAAGATAACAAATCAGGTCCTCTATTGCAGAACATGCAATGCATGTATAAAATAAGATAGCAAAATTTCCCATGTTATGTGAGAAAGTTGCATGGTGATTAAAATGGTTTAAACCAGCCTGAAGTGGTTTGTTGGTCTTAACTGCCCACCATACTTTGATGGTTTTGGATTGATTACTGCTTGATTAACTGCTAGTTGGTCAGACTAGTTAAGACACAGGGCCCACACCCGGCGCAATGTGACAAAAGTGTTTTTTGCTAGTTTTTTGCTGGTTCAGTTTTACGTTTTCACATCCAGCGCTTAAATAGCAAATGCACTGACGCCATCTGTTTGCCCACGGGCGTGCTGGTCTGAAAACCAGGTGTGTTCAGGCGCATTGTTGGCGCGTTGCTATTTTGAGGAACGGAAAACGAGTATTTTTTGTGTTATTTAAAGGGCGTGTAAGTAATATGCGCCTGTAGGCGTGCACAAAGCACGTACACTCTGCTTATTACACACACAGGGATGCGCAGCAGCACACACACATTTTTAAATATTAAAAATAAAAGGATTCCTCTCTGGAGAAGCGTTCAGTCTTTCCGCTACTGGCTTTTAAAGGGAATGGGAGATGAGACTCTGATTGGTTTATTGCACGTTACGCCCAAAACACACCCATGACTCATTAAGATACTAGGTACAACCCTTTTGGACCATGCGCCTGGCACGCCCACCATTTTTTCCATCGTTAAACTAGCAAAAGTGGATTCGGACACGCCCTAAGTGCACCTGCGCCGTGCGCTCAGATCGTTAAAATAGTGCCCACAGTCTTAACATACACTCTAAAAAATAATGTGTTGGCTCAACAAAAAAAATTAACGCAACAGTTTGCATACATTTTTTTTGAGTTATGACAACTTTGATTGAATTTACGTTCAAAACAAGCTACACTGAGTTAGAGGAACTTAATCATTTGTAGCATAAACACCAATTTTTTCAAGTTGATTACTCAAAAAAATTAAGTTGCTTAAACTACCAGAGTTGTAGCTCTGGAACCAATTAATCTTATCAGTTCAAATCAACAGCTATCATAGCACATGCTAACATAACTTATTTAACATGTATATTTAATGAACAAGTAAGATGTTACTTGTCACTGGCATTAGCGCAGTCATTGCTTATAGAGTCAGTGTAGTGTTTACCTTCATGTATCTCTTCAGCACAAAAACTCTTTTAAATGTCAAACATAACAGCATTAAACACTAACAGGTCTTTCCCTTCACTAAAAACACATAAATTAACACTTACTTTCAACATTTATTCTCCTTATCCAGTCCTATGCAAAGCATGCTGGGAACTAGAAATCCATTGCCTAATTTCATTGTTACTACAACCTAATTAAAAAAAAAAAAAAAACGCAGAAATTTGAGTTTAAATAACAGACGATATTAAGTTGATGTAATAATCAACATTATTATCTCAACAGAACTCTACAAAATAATGTTTACAATTTAAAAGGTTTAATTAAAACAATAAATTGGAATTTTCAACTTGCGAACATGCATTTAATTAAAGGTGCAGTATGTAGGATTGACAGTGGTTGAAATGGGTACTGCAGTCCAAATTCAAAATATTGGAGAGCGTTGTTTGCCCCGCCCCCTCCTCCTCAGACTCGACGCTCACGCGGGTTGCCAGCTTGAGGACACAAAACAGGAGCGAGCGCAATTGACAATGAAATCAACACTGTAAGTTGATGCGTTGATTTATCCGAGATTTTTAGATGGATGCTGAGGCTTTTTAGGTCGGGTAGAATCTGTGATCTCTGGCCCAGTTTGTTCACGGGCTTCCATGGCAGCAATATGATGAGTTTTCCACCAACTGGAAACCTGTGGTGTCGAAATACTATTGGGATAAACTGGCAACGTGTGTTATCGCACAGACCAAAACAAAAACAGACATTCCGACACAAAACGCACATTTCAAAGTAGAATAACTGGCTCTACTCTGAGAATTTAGCATGATTCCTACATATCTGCAAGCATATTATGGTATTTTTATGCTTTAGTAAAGTGAAAAACTTACATACAGCACCTTTAAGTTGTGGTAACAGGTGCCCTGAATTACTGAGTGTTGGCTGTGTTTATGCAACTGGCCAGGAATGAGCATTGAGAATGTAAAATGTTGTATGTAAATAGTTTTGATTTGGTTATCCATGTCAGTAAAATGTATTTTGATTGGTGCCAAACTCATAATTCATATTTGCACAACTTTAACTGGTTACAAAGTGAAGACCACAAATCAGGTCAGCTATTGCAGAACATGCAATGCATGTATAAAAATAAAGATAACAAATCTTTCCATGATATGTGAGAAAGAAAATGGTTTGAACCAGTCTGAAATGCTTTGTTAACTGGCCAACAGACTGGTCAGTCTGGTCTGGTTTGATGGTTTTAGATGGGTTTTGGGCTGCTTGATTAACTGCTAGTTGGTCAGACTAGTTTTAACATAGTGGCTGTGTTTATGCAACTCTCCAGGTATGAGCATTGAGAATGTAAAATAGTGTATGTAAATAGTTTTGATTTGGTTATCCATGTCAGTAACATGTATTTTAGTTGGTGCCAAACTCACAATTCATATTTGCACAACTTTGAAGTGAAGACCACAATCAGGTCAGCTATTGCAGAACATGCAGTGCATGAAAATAAAGATAACAGATCTTTCCATGCTATGTGAGAAAGATGCATGAAAGAAAATGGTTTAAACCTTCCTGAAGTGGTTTGTTGGTCTGAACTGGCCACCATACTGGTCAGTCTGGTCTGGTTTGATGGTTTTAGATGGGTTTTGGACACTGTTCAAGTTCAAGAACAGCTGGTCGGCCAGCTAAACTGGGCTCTAAGAGCAGTAAACTACCTTAGGCTAGTTTAAACTGGTTTTTGTGAGAACTCAAGAAAGGTCTGGCATTATGTCTGATGTTTTGAGAACAATCAATTGATAGAAAATGAAGAAACCCATGGTAGTTAGCGCCGCAGCCCGTAAGTGATTCGACTATTACTTTGTCAATATTGATTGATATCTTGAATAATTGCCAGGGAGGGAGGGAAACCAGGTGCTGAGTGGAGAGCCGGGCTGGACGCTGGGTGCCGTGAACTTCATGGCGTATTATTGACGGTGAAGGAACCCGGTCGAAGCATTGAGCCATTGTTTAACTTGGCACACCGTATAGCTCCCTGGGGTTCGGCCCATAAAAGGCTTTCTGTTACTAGCTGGAGTGCTTATTGTAGAAAAATTGTCCCTCTGAAAAATTAGCATGGAGCAATGAAGAATGCGTAATGTTGGGCAAATGACAGCTGCTTTGCTGAAACAATAGATGCAAAATGGCTTTTCCTTTGGTGCTCTTCTCATGGAAATGAAGCCCCCTTCTGCTTTAAGAGGCGAAGAACATGTTCACTGTGCAACTGGTCCCATTCGAAACCAGTTATTCCCATACTTACTGTTTCTGTATAATGAAAGCTGTGAGGGAACGTTAACCGTGTTCTCACTCTACAAAGATTTTGAGGTGGTTTCTTGGGATTTACAGCACAAAGTTTGGTTTCCCGGAAGTAAAATCTCATTCATTCTCTCCATAGATAAAAATATAAACCTCTCATACTATCCAGCTTTTTCCAACGCCCCATGACGCTTTTGCGTGAATTATGGGTCAGCAAAAGGTTTGCTCTATGAATGCAATAATAAGCATTTTCAAAAACAGGGAACAACATTGGATATAGACCAATGTTAATCATTGTCAGCTCAAAGGGATAGTTTAGCTAGTTATTTTAGTATTTTAGGGATGCACTTTTATGATGGAGGGATGCACTTTTATGATGGATAGATGCACTTTTATGATGGATGGATGTACTTTTATGATGGATGGATGCACTTTTATGATGATAGATGCACTTTTATGATGGATGGATGCACTTTTTTGATAGATAGATGCACTTATGATGGATGGATGCACTTTTATGATGGATGGATGTACTTTTATGATGGATGGATGCACTTTTATGATGATAGATGCACTTTTATGATGGATGGATGCACTTTTTTGATAGATAGATGCACTTATGATGGATGGATGCACTTTTATGATGGATGGATGTACTTTTATGATGGATGGATGCACTTTTATGATGATAGATGCACTTTTATGATGGATGGATGCACTTTTTTGATAGATAGATGCACTTATGATGGATGGATGCACTTTTATGATGAGGGATGCACTTTTATGATAGATAGATGCACTTTTATGACCGATGGATGCACTTTTATAATGGATAGATGCACTTTTATGATGGAGGGATGCACTTTTATGATGGATGGATGCACTTTTATGGACTTCAAAACAGAAACAGTCATTCACTGCCATTATAAAGCTTGGAAGAGCCAGGACATTTATTAATATAACTCTGATTGTGTTCGTCTGAAAGAAGAATGTCATACACACCTAGGATGAGTTAAGGGTGAGTAAATCATGGGCTAATCTTCATTTTTGGGTGAACTGTCCCTTTAATATAAAAAAAACCTATTCCAAATAATTAAATCAACTCTTCATACACTCTATTTATATTGTATAATAGCTGCCTTTATTTGTGTGTGCGTGTTTATATAATTTGATTATAGATTAAAAAAGATCGGGTAACACTTCATTTTGATGCTCCCCAAAAGACGTTCTACTGCCTTTAAGAAACTTAACGAGATACAAGATACATTTCTAGATTTAACATTATTTATTCTTCAGACAAGTGAACCACATTTGGTTTTTTGACCATTGAAAATGGGTGAACATGGAGCCACATTGAGATCCACATATCTATGTGATTGAACCATAAACCATAAAAAGTGCAACTCTCACTGTTGGCATATAATGCAACAAAGATTGCTAAAGTCAACAGATTTTACTAATAGATTTACCAATCTCTGTGTAAAAATAAAATAAAGACACTGCCATCTTTCTAAAGTCATTTTTACCCCCTGTAATTTGGCTCCAAATCTCAGGTGAAAATAGTTTTGACCCTCTCGACAAAATAGTCAGTGAATATACATATGTGACATTTAATATTTTGGCTTTCTTCTTCATTTATGTACTACTTTCACCAGACAAAAAATGATCAAAATCAAAAAAAATGTGCCGGGGGACCTCTGAGTTGAGTTGACACGGAATGACCCAACTACATGTCATCTTATTCTACTAACCTGAACCCTAACATAACAGTCTACTAATACTCTGAGAGTTAGTTGACATGTAGTTGTGACTTATGGTAAAGTGTAACCAAAGATTGCAGTAAAACAGTAAATGACAACACACTCTATTTTTTAGTCTGTTTACTCAGACTATAATAACACTAAACCACTTATACGAAGTTATGTTTCTCCATGAAACAGCCTCCCAGAATGCAAGATCGCTGGGGTTAATGGGTCCATGAGTGATTTCTGTGTGTTTTCTCAGAGCAAGGGACTCTCAGATTAGCCGCTTTATATGCTAATGTATTCTCTCAGCTAATTTGGCATTGAGGCCTGAAACACAAAATGAGCATCATGGTGATTGCAGGCAGATCAAGTTTCAGCGGTTCACCAGATTAATCAGGCCACGTGGACGTGTGGAGTCGCTGATGCCAAATAATAGCTTTTATTGATGACTATGATGATGATGATGGACTTTGAATATTTTGCATTATGTTGCTTTATAAGATAATGGAACGTTTTTTTGATGGAAGTTTACAGATGTCTGTATATAGCCAGTTACTTATTGGGGCATATTTGACTTTTGATCTAAAGGCTTCTGCTTAAATGCTTCATGAATTGAACAAGTTTTTACCAAACTATATATATTTTTATACACCAAAAAGGCTGGGTTGTTTTAACCCAAATTTGGGTCAAATATGGACAAACACACCTATTGGGTTAAAAACTTTTAAAATGTAACCCAACGGCTGGGTTTGTCCATATTTGACCCAAATTTGGGTTGAAACAACCCAGCATTTTTTAGAGTGTATGTATGATTTGGAGAAGATAGTGAAGCAGAGAAGGTTCATGAAGTGTTCATCACATGTTCCTCCTTCACTGTGTTTAAAAGCATCCCATGATGCACCTCACATGAATGTCCAGAGCTGCAATCTAGACGAGAAGAAGCTCAAATATAAGCGAGTTTTCTTTCGTGTCACTTTTTGATCATCATTCCCAGACTTCCATTTGTGTTCCTCGCTTAACTGGTATTATAAAATGTGCAAAATAGTCATATTTGGAGGAGTAGATGTGAACTTTGCCATTCAAAATGAGAAAATGCTACTGGTTTTTGTCTGATTTTTTCAGTACAGATAACATTCTTAAATCAAGATGCATTTACTTGAGATGCAAGATGACTTAAATTTGACAAAAAACAATAAAATTAGTTTTTGTTTAATACATTACTGCATTACATGTGCCAAATTATACTAAATTTTGATAAATTTTTCAGAAAATCTCACGTAATTTTGCTTCCCACGTAAATTAAACTTGATCCAAGAATGTTTGTAGTGGAAAACAAGTCAAAAAAACACTTTTTGCTGGTCCTTCAGTACCGTAAAGTAGAGGAAAATTGTATTTTATAGTGCAGGAGACTTAATTTAGATTTCAGCTTGTCAGTTGTTTATCCGAACATTTCTAAAGGCAAAAAATAAATTTTAATCTTAGGAGAATTTGATGAGAAATGTTCACATTGATAACTTTTTATTGGCTTCAGACCTAGAATCCAAACTAAGCAGTTCAAGAGAGTTTGATCATTACATCATTCCCAATTGTACAAGTTTTCATCACTTCGCTATTATTATTACACATGCAAAATAGCAGCAATAAAGAAATTAAATGTGCATGTTTTAGTATGCAGCAGGAAATCTGAAGTATGTGAAATATTCTGTATATTTGTAAACTACGAGCGTGCACGTTTCAACAAACAGACTCAAGAGCCCTATTTGGTAGAAGAAAGCGAGGGGCTTGGCTCGAAGCGCCTCGTTTCAGGGTGTTTTCAAGTTTCGGCACGCCGGATTTAGGCATGAATTTACATTTGTTTAATTAAGTCAGTCTAAGTGGATCCCATGAAGTATTATAAACTAATTCCAGATGTCTCCAACAACAAATATGTAAGCAATTGAACAATGTTTGCAGCAGCCGCACAGATAATTACTCGCGATTACCCCTCCGAATGGACGTTAAAGCTTTAATTTGTTAGTCATATAGGCTTTCACAGATGGCATTGTGTTGGTTTAAGGCTAAACATTTGAAGACCCTCCATTCATCACCTTCATAGCTTCCCGTTAGCGCCTTTCTGCTTCCAAACAAGGGCTTTTTCTGTTCCAGCAAACACTCCAAACACATCTTCCTGGTTTTATTTAAGGCGCCCATTCATCTCTGTTGGGGGAAAATATGCATACGTTTATGTGATCTGTATGATTACCATCACAATATAGCTTTATGCCGTGCTAGGGATGTTCGTCAGAGGGCAAATGAGATGGGCACTTTTTTGAAGCTCTTTGAAAGTTGGAGCTGGCGCTGTGTGCCTTCTCATTGTTCCAGAGTCCCGGCTCGACTTGCTTGGTATTCCTCTCACAGACGGGCCTAAACTTTGGCCTGAGAGATGTGCTTCAGGAATTCAGCCTGCTGCCAGTCCAATTCACTCACTAGTCAGCTTTCCAACTCAATTTCTTTCTCTCTGCGTCTTTGTTTTTGCTAATTCTCTCTCTTTCTCCTTCTCTGCGTCTCATTTCCTCCATTTGTCGCCTTCCTCTGTTTCTCACTGTCCCGCTGCTCACTTTCAACGCTGCCTTCCAGAATAAGTTTGGGTGTTAAAACTGGAGTATGTAACTTATTTATTGTTAAACTATCTGTTGCTATTCTTGCATTGCACATGAATATATTATACTAAAAAACAAAATTGGTGTTAAAGCAATTTTCACTTAGAAATTGCTAGTATATTTCACAATTATAATGCAACTTCGCTGATTTTCAGCTCGCTTTGTATTGTTAAAGTGTCGTTGTATATGTAAATGAACAATGTTTACTTGTTCTCCAAGTTACCTGGACCGAGAAATTCATGTTTATTTCATGAAAACTACAGATTACACAGACAGTCTGATCAGCAGAGGGTTATTAACAGAACATTGTATTTTTAAGGGTTTATCACTCTTTAAACAGCATTATGATAAAAATGGAACAAGCAACCGCTTTCTTACCTGTATGTGACGCGTTCTGCTTTGGGCGGAACTGACAGAACGGCAGTTTATTTCAGTTTTATCCCCTAATTTTGGCCTAAAACACTTGCTGCGTCCCAATTCGCCTACACTGTAAACCCTAACGCTCAAAATAATGAATTGGTTTGAGTAGAGCCAACTCAAATTAAACAAATTAGTTCAAACTAATTAACTTTTATGAGCATTTAGAACTTTCTTTTTCTTTTGAGTTCTCAAAACTGACACATTTTAAGTAATCTGAATTGTTTCATTGTTTTGAGTTTTATGAACTTGTTTCTTTTAATTTAAACAAACTTAAATTTAACTGAAACTGGGCTGGGATTTCTATTTCACAGCATGCTTTGCCACCCAAAATTAGGTGTTATATTATGCTTTTTTTTGTGCAAGATTAACGTTAAGTGTGAGATTTAGTAGTGTTTAATGTTGTAGTTTAGAAGAGTTTCTGTTCAGTTGGTTTTTATGACGAGTGGAGCATGAGTTTAGTTTGAAAACAGATATATGTTAAATGTATTATATTGCTGTACTCATTCAGCAAGTGCTATGCTAATGCTACCAAAGCATTGTGTAACCAATTAGCAAGGTGGCATTTATTGAATTAGCTAGTTAAAGCTAGTCAAGTTTCCACTACTAAAAATTTGAGATTACATTATATTTTTATGTTAAATGCATGAATTAGCTCACTATTATTAGCTTATTTCAAGTTCAGAGCAATTGAAATGTATGATTACAAAATGCAAATCTGCAAGTTCTGCTTACTTAAACTTTAAATTTCTTAACTTAAAAAAATTGAGGCAACTGATTGTCTCAATTTTTTTGAGTTTTGCCAACTTATTCCGTTTACAGTGTACTTATACTATGCCCTAAAAGTATGTACTGTCTTTGTGAAGGTAAAAGTACAGACTTTTGAGTGTGTAGCAGAAGAGTAGGCAAGCTTTGGGACAAACTACTTCATCATAATCGCATCTTTAAAGGTGCATTTTTAGCCGCATCTAGCGGTGAGGTTGTGAATTGCATCCCCCCTCCCTTTCGAAGCACATAGAGAAGCTACGGGGGCCGACACAGAATAAAAAAATGTTGTCGTTGGAGACAGCAGATAGTGACTAGCGCTCTGTAGAGAATTTGTCCCTTTAGGGCTACTGTAGAAACATGACGGCGCAAAATGGCGACTTCACTGTAAGGGGACCCGCGGTGTGTGTAGATAGAAATGGCTCATTCTAAGGTAATAAACACATAACGGTACATTATGTAAGGTCTTTATACTCCACTAAAAACATAATTATGTATATTATATTGCATTTCTGTCAATAGATCCTCATAAATACTACACACTGCACCTTTAACAGACAGATCTGACGCTTAGTTGCGTGTATCCCACCCTGTCAATCATCTTGTCACAGTTAAAATACTCCACATTCAATTTAACTGTATTTCCTACCGTTTCAGAGAGAAATGTAGTCGCACGTTGATCTGCCAGTCGCGTGTCTTTCATGCGGACGTGTTTGCATTATGATGCATTTAAGAGCTAATGACCAAATGTATCTTTACAAAAGTTCTCAATGCTGTTGCAGATGAAATATAATGTGGATAATATCTTTTCGTCAGGTTAGATACTGATTGTTAATCACTCAAACCGTCTCTACTTAACAGTCAGACTTGCAGACCCACCATATTTGTAGTTTTTAACTCTTTTTATTTGTGTTTGTAGTTCTAGTTGAATGGGTTGTGGGCAATATTAGCCATTAGAGTGTGCACGGATCTGCACTTCTGATTCTAACCGGAAAAAGTAGGAATACTCATTTCAACATACTACGATTTGGGACACACACTAACTCTCATTTTGAACACTATTTAGGATGGATAGAATGCGAATTGGGACGCAGCCACTGTGTTTGTGGTCATCCAGTTTGAAATGCTGACTACAAACACTGAGGTTTTGCAGATTTCCCGTCCGTATTGACGATTCTTTGCAGCCTCCTTCACTGGAAACTGAAAGTAACTCACTCCCGCTATACGTTCACTCTTTGAATTCTTGCACCCAGGAACAAAACAAGTCGACACCATTGTGATTAAAAGTTTGCTAAGAAGTATTTCCTACTAAAGTGAGGTGGTATTTGACTCTGGTCAAGCATATTCATAGCAGACTGGTGGGCATTTTCTCATTTTCAACATTTTCTCACATTATCACAGTTTATTCGCTATAGTTTAGAAAATGGTAATAAGATATGACAAGAACTCAGAGTTAAACTGAACAAATTCATCATGATAATGTCAGATAACTTTGATAGAAAGGGATGTAATGGATTACAATCAGCTGTTAGATTTAAGGACACAGTTAGATCATACCAATTTAGGTCAACCAATGACAAGCAATGCTTCATTTTGTTCAGTCTGTGGTGTCAAAGGTCACATTAGCAATTAAAGATAAAAACACTTCAGCAAAACATGCTCAGCTCAAAGTGTCTGAATCATTTTGCTCCCAAATTTTTATCAGTTTTACTGGTAGTCACTGTATGAAGAATTTTTGGGTATAATATGTCACAGTTGACTTTATTTTGCTCTCCTCACTTACAGAAATGAACTATAGTGTCCTACACACACTAGTAAACGTTATATCTGCTGTCTGAATCATTTTTGGTTTGACTGTATAACATATTTCATGTCAAATAATGATCTTTTAAAATGTTGTTGCTAACACTTATGTCACAAACACCTTGTCAACCTTTTAATTGGGCTGATATAATCCTCTATATTTGTGACAATATCTTGCAATTGATAATGCTTGAGTCACACAGAGACTTCAACATTCAGAATGCAAAACACAACAATGGTAACAATTACATTTTATTTAAAGTAAATTATCAAGTACTCTGAGTTCTTTTTTAGTTACTAGTACTCTTGTTTAAGTGAATGTCTTGTGTAATACTATTCCTATTTCACTTTACTTGTTTTTTTTTTTAAAGGGGTCATAACACACACAGTTTCTGCCAGTCTCATGTTAATCTTGAGTATCTATAGAGTAGTGTTGATCCTTCATATCTCCCAAGAGTCTTTAGTTTTATCATATTTATAAAAGACAGATACGCTGTACCGATTCTTTCTGAAAACAGCCGAGTCCGTGGAGGCGTGCAGTGGGCGGAGCTAAAGAGACACACACACACACACACACACACTCTCTGGATAACTTTCTATTCACTATACGTTGGTGTTGTTCACATTATATGCACTTACGTGCCGATTGCCAACAAAACACACACATTTGATGCAGTTTCACTCACCGCCTGCGGTTTCCACTCATGACCGGGAACAAACACACACACTTGCAGAACTCCAGAAACACAAACTGCATCCACTGTTCCCTTAACACTGGGTTATTTGGGAAGCTGAACAAGGTGATCTTTCCCTCACACCAGAAACACACTTCTTTAGTGACATTGTTGATCTCGTGGTCTAAAAACACAACGCCAGCGCCGCCGACGGCTCCCGTAACCTGAATGAAGCTCGTTGATGGCGGCTCTTGCTCTCGCTCTGGTTGGTGTGTGTTTGTGTGTGTGTGTGTGTGTGCGCTCATCCGGGAGAAGTGCCCATACAAGGAATTCCACCCTTTATGACGTCATACAGGGCCATACTCGAAAAAAACATTCCGAAACTTGTTTGAATCCTGAAGGAGTGTATTTGGCACAGAAATACTCCGTCATACGTCCAACTCATTTTTTGAAATTTTGTCCATGTTTAGCATGAGAGTCAACTCTTTAACAGTGTAAATAAGGCAGAATGCATGAAATAGCATTAAACATCTCCTTTAAGGCAATCGATTTGCATGCTTTTTTAAAGTAAGTCTAACTAATTAGATTTTACAGTGTATCTGTACTAATAGTGATATTAAAACACATTTAGGCTTAATATTAGGAAATATGCATTGTGCAATAAAGAAGTACTCCAAATAAAGTTGAATTATAATATTTATATAAGTAGTTCTCAAGCGATACGTTATATCAGTAAATATGTTAATGGATTTGTAGTATACTTAGTGTGAAATAAATGTATTTTAAAAACATTTTGGTATAGGTTTTTTTCACTATAGGGTGATTTGCCTAAAATGTGCAAAACATCGTTCTATTTGTTTGCCGTGAGTTTCAATTGTGCCAGGAAGCAATTTAATGCGTGCAAAAAAAGTGATTTTGTTTCGTTCATCATCAGCTTTCATCCCTACAGAGCCGAGAGACGTCTCTCACCTGCCGTCTCCTACAAGATCCCTTTCACATCCGAGCTGCAGCTGCGTTCTGTAATCGTCAGCACTGATTGGACGACGGAGCTCGAGGAAAACGCAGTGATTTGTTCTCTGGACGTGTCACTTCTCTCAGGTGGTTCTCTTCACACTTCTGCTTATTTGTTGGTCAGTTGAAACCGCATCCATATTTATGCAGCTTGACACTTCACTTCAATATGATTGATGGTTAGCCACTTCTGTGACTGGTTATATGCGTTAACCAGTCAGTGTAACGTATACAAACTGATGGAAGACTTTTTGCCAGGATATAAGGTTCATTTATGCCATAAACCAAGAACTGAGTTTCGTATTTCAAATTGTATTCTTTCCAGGGTCACCGCGGTTTCTCAAAGTCTTACATTCATATACTATAAAGCATCTTAAATAGCTTAAATGATTTAACAAAAGTAATTCACTTAAATTCCTTGAATTTGGGAACTGAAAAACAGCCGGTGATCATTAAACTTCAGAAAGCCATGATTGAATTCCATAAATGTGAGATCACTGCACGTTTAATGTAATTTTAGCGATTGCTTATGATCTTTTGTTGAGGAATTATGATGATTACTTTATTGTAGATGTTTGTAAGAGTGCATATTTTATCTCCCTAATGAGCAGCTGGAAGTAGTAAAGAATTGACTTTTCAAAATAAGAGTCCTGCATTATGCATAAAAATGTTTTTTGGGTTATTATTGGTATTATACAATAAACTGTATCTGCCGTTTAATTCACTGTAAACTCTTGTAACTAAGACCATTAGGTTGCACTTTATTTTAGTTGCATGTAATTGTGCGTAATTTACTGTTATTACTGTTATTACATATGTAACATATGACACTGTAAAATAAAGTGTTACCGACCATTATTTAACATATTTAGTATATCGATTTTACTACTATTGGCACAATCTGTTTATTTCCTTTCTTGAGCTAACAATGAGAAATACTTGTTCATAAATGTTAATTTCAACATTTACTAAAACGTTAGTCAAATCTAAAGTTAAATCTGTTACTATTATTGGTAACACTTTATTTTAAGGTGACGTAGTTACACGTTACTACATGTACTTACTATAGTAATAACAGTAAATGATGTATAATTACAAGTAACTAACCCTAAACCAAACCCTTACCATAAGCATAACTCTATAGTAAGTACATGTATTTAATTAATATTACTTAGTACTTGTTTGAGTTAGTACAATGTAACAATGTAACTTACACTTTATTTTAAGGTGTCATAGTACTTAAATATATAATTACACTGCAACAGAGTAATATTAATTAATAACATGTACTTACTATAGGGTTAGGGTGGGATTAGGGTTTGGTTTGGTTGAGGTATAGTAATTATGCATAATTTACTGCTATTACTATGGTAAGTACATGTAATATAGCTAACATGATCTAACACTGAAAGGTTGTATTTTTTATTAACTAACATTTAATAAAAGATTAATAAATACCGTAAAATATATGGGCCATTTTTACAGAATTGGTTCAAAGTCTTGGAAGTCTTGAAAAGGTTTTCCACAAATTTTGTATGTATGAAAATTGTATAATATCCAAGGTACACATTTCTAGTAATCGTGCAGTTAATTCTCATGTTGTATTTTCAGAAGGTTTTGGAATATTTTTTCTCTTCCCAAATTTGTCACTACCAAAACACAATAATAAGAAGGCTTATATTGACCTATTAAGATTTTGTTAACATCTACCTTGTAAATATATTTTTTTGCTATTTTATTAAAAGGTTTTCACAGGTAATTAGAATTTTAACAATATTTCAAGTGTAATTTATCAGATTGTTCAGTTGTATTTTGAATCCAATCTTTTTTAGGCATAAAGTTTCAAAGTTATGGATTCATTAGTTTGAATATACATTGAACCAAACACTATCATAACATCTTAGTTGATCATTCGATATACTTTATTTTTGACAAAACATCCCATGTTTTGGTCGTGACTGCACATTTTCAGAAATGTTTTGGTAGCGACCACATCACAGAATTTGCATACTAAAACATACTGAAATACTAATGATTTGCATAACTGTACTAAAATGTTTATTTCCCCCAAATAAACGATTGTGTTCCCTTTTGTCACTACCAAAACGGTCACGACCGAAACATGTGGTGAAGTTTTGGTTGTGACATTTTTAGATACTTTTGAGCCTAGCTCAGAGATGCTAATCAGCACATGTTAGCTAGCACAGTTCTGAACAGTTGTAACACAAAAACTACATTTTATGGAATAACAAAAAAAGTGTGCTTAATTGCAGAAAAAGTGTTTGGAAGTGACGTTCCTTAAAATTACACACATATTTTCAGACTTTTGAACACATTCACCTCAAAATGATGGGACCGATCTATGAAAGAGGCTGTGAGAGAGGGACAGGAATATTTCCTGATCAAAAATGTAGGGGTGTGTTTAAAATCAGTCTCAGCCAATGGGCTAAAACATACACTGTTTCTGTAGTGACATGAATATGAAGGACACATTTTTTTTACATAAAGTTAAATGATTTACAAAGAAATTATTTGACCTTCCCTCTTTTTCAAAATGAAAAATAATATTTTTTTAAAAACCACAATAGAAAAAATTGCAAAAATTATTTCAATATCATTTTCATAAGTTGAAATTTAGGGGTTAGGGTTAAGTACCTAATAAATTATGATTTTATATATATTAAGCTTGTGTATATTTTAAATATAAATGTGTTTTTTGGTTGTGGGACAGCAGTTTGCACCAGTTCTGTAGAATGGCCCATATATTACTCAATGTTAGTTAATGCTTTTAACTTCAACTAATGTGGCGTTACTGTAAAGTGTTACTGTACTTGTGCAGGTCTTAAAAAGGGCCTTTAAAAGTCTTAAATCCTGATTTAATTATATAATATGGCAGTTCCTTAATATCCAGAGTGATCACATGACATTTACAGCTCAGCCGATTGGCTCCAAAACTGCCAAAGATGGCATCACACCAGTCTCGTACGTCTAGGGCGTCCCACGAAAGAGATTTCAGCAGGTATTCTGGATTAATCGCCCAATTTTCTCCGTCAAAATGATGTTATCTGATTCCTCGCAGATTAAGAGCATCGGCGCCGCTGTTGAATCTCCTGAATAATTAGATCATTTACTGTGCGCTGAAAGCTCGCTTCTTGGCAGTCGTCCATCTTGATCATTGTGAAGCGGGTTCATTCAGACGGATGGATTGGTTGGTCAGTTTGTGGTCTGAATGGCCTCGTCCTGCGTGCTGCGCTGGACATTAAGGCCTGATGGACAGCGTTAAGCCTCTCTAAACACTGGAGGATGAACACAGCTGCTGGGAGAGACACTGGCCCACTGTGTTAGCGCCTACGAATAAGTACACAGACTCTGTCTCCGCTCAGCAGGAGGCCCCTGGGGGCCCCTCGGTGCATCTCTTGATTGTGTCCATCAACAAGCATCAAACCCCAATCCACAGCTTTGTGTCTTCTTTAAACGCTGACACGCACATTCAGGAAGCTTTACAGGAAGATACGTGCATCATATGTTTGGCGATTCGCTGTATATCTTACTTGGTGGAAAAGAGACGGAGATTAGCCAGACGACTGGTCCCGCGGCTCGCTTGCCAATATTTGTTTATGTTGCAGTATCTGCGGCTAATTTAGTACGAACACAAGCTGCGAGTGCGTCCAGTAATGAACCCTCAGATTTCTAATCATTAATAGGCGGCTCGTTGAATCGGTGCCATGTGTGCCGGAGCGCTTTTTATTCCGCACGTGCAATTACCAGGTCGGTCAGCGATCAGGGACTCTGACACTAACGAGGTTAAATGACTGCATGGGATTTTGGCTCGGGCGTTTTGGCCCGCCACGGCGAACAATTAGCTATGCAAATATATATAAGAGATGTAGAAAGCAGGAGCTGGAAGGATGCAATCTCGTTTTGTCGGGCCAGAAACCAATTAATGAGAAATTTGGTTGGACGAATAACAACAGCGCGGCTGGAAAAGGGATGAAACACGACTGGCAGTCAAAGACTTGTTGTTGTTTTCTTTTTCTCCTTCATTAGACATGTAAAATAAGACATTAGCGTTCCATCTCTGTCTTGCTTCCCTCATAATCAAAGCCAGAGCTCCCGGTTGATCTCTCAGACGTCAATGCGGAACCATTTTAGATTCCCCAAAGGATCTTTCAGTGAACAACATTTTAATGTTTTTAAAGAATCTTTTGTGCAATGGAAAGGTTTTCTGCTTGTGCTTTTATTTTTAAGTGTAAAAAATACCCTGAAACTGTCTCAAAGATTTGCCTAGAGAATCTGCAATCTGCAAATGAACTCATTTAATACTTAACACTTCACAGTAAGGTTCCATTTGTTAATTAGTTAACGTTAAAGGAGACCTACAATGCAAAATTCACTTTTAAAAGGGTCATGAATTGAGAAATCAGCTTTTCCTTGAGCTTTTGATATATAAAAGGTCATCGTAATATAAGAATATCATGTAAGTTTCGGAGCTGAAAACTTCCTTGTTAGTCAAAGAAAAGCTTTTATTGACAGCTGACAGCCTCCCTGTGACGTCAGAGAGCAGCGAAACGCCGCCTCAACAGAAGAAGACCAACGCCTAATTCTGTAGCCCCACCCACCGATTCACACATGACATGTAATAGGTAAATAACATAGGCCTACGTGGAGCTAAACCGGATCGACAGTACCAAGCAATAAACATGCCGTTGAAGATTACAAAATATTGTGCAGTGCCTGGTTGTGGAAGAACACAGTTGCTGCATAAGCTTCCTTCAGTTTCCAATATTAGGAATGCGGTTGAACGTTATTTTTAATGAAGTTCCAGGTCACGTGGGTAAGACATTGCGCGTTTGTCTGCTTCATTTCACCGCGGATTCTTTTGTAAACAAGACACAGGTCGAGACTGGATTTGCAGACAGAATGAGATTAAAAAACGACAACGGCAACACACTGTTTTTTATTTGTGATAGTATTGCATTGTTACAGATCGTTTGCTATCTACTGATTATGTGTACGTGTCTACCTAAACATACGATAACTTTCCACGCTGTCACCGGCTAGAGTATCCTTTGTATTTGAGGTGTTGTTGGTTCATTGTCCTGCGATTCAGGATTAGACTCTGGGTCGAACATGTATGGGTGAATCATTCCAGTTGCCATTTTTCCACATTGGAAGTTTTCAAAACAATTCCCCACGTGTAATGATGGGGGAGTCGAAACTCATTATAGTATGCAAAACTGTTATCCAATCATAGCAGTGGGCGTTTACTTCCAAGTCTTCAATGCAGCACGCCCATAAAAACGAGAGTTTCAAGAGCTAGGCTCAAAACCAGGGTATTACTTATTCATTATGATGTTTTTGAATGTAAAAACCACGCGGACGAAGTTGACCTCAGACAACAGTATAAAAAAATATTAAAAAAGCCAGTTCATGACCCCTTTAAATAGTGCTTGAAAATAAATTTATCGGCAGTGTGTTACACAACCACCCTATAATGGTAAAAATCCACCCACTCCTTTTTTTTTTTTAATCCCCATAAATCATAAGTAGTGTCTCAGAATAAGTTTCTATGCAATGGTACGTCACATATGCTTAGGCCCCACCCACGCCTGGCACTTAGCTCCGCCCCTCATTGAGCTGTACACTGTCTGCTGTGTTCATCTCCTCACCAGGGCATTTAACAGCAGCATTTAAGTAAGAAATGTATTCTTATTAAAGCTACTAAAGAGATGCGATCTCGTTTTGTCGGGCCAGAAACCGATTAATGAGAAATTTGGTTGGACAAATAACAACAGCGCGGCTGGAAAAGGGATGAAACACGATTGGCAGTCAAAGCCTTGTTGTCGTTTTCTTTTTCTCCTTCATTAGACATAAAATAAGATGTTAGCGTTCCATCTCTGTCTTGCATCCCTCATAATCAAAGCCAGAGCTCCCGGTTGATCTCTCAGACGTCAATTCGTGAACGTGCTTTCGCTTGGAAGAGCTTTTGAACGTGCCTTTTAGGAAAGCAAACGTTTAGCCACTAATTCACAAATCCCTTTAAGAGGCTGGGAGTGTTTCGTATTCCCACCACGGCTTTACTTAAACCCTCGTAATGATAGATGTTTGGCATCTTCTGCGCCGCCGCCTTCTTGAATGATGAAGTCACTCACGCTGGTAGATTAGTGTGAACCCAGACTAGTCATGTGGGACTGACCTACAAGCTGAACACATTCTGTACTGGAGAAGAAAGGCCCAAAAGTCACGACTGAGACGTCTTTATCAGTAAATCTCAATTGTTTCAATTAGTGATGACATGAAGTCTTTGCTTCTCAGATGGTTCTTCTGCACTTTTTAAAAATAAAGCTTCTTTGTTTGCATTGATGGTTCCAGAACCTTTAACATCCATGGAATCTTTCCATTCTACAAAACGTTCTTTACGATTCTTTCGATTTTTCAAATGTTGTTCACATTAAGAAAACAGTGGTTCTTTAAACCTAAAAGGGGCGACGTATCCTGGGGGATACAGACATTTGAGAGGTGTAGGTCTCATTTCTTGGTTTCATGTTGAAAGGGTGTTTGTTGTGAATATTTAGATCTGGTGACTTTGTTCATACATTCTTTGTTTAGCTCACGGGTAACATTTAAAAAAAACATGACCACCTGTAGTGGGAAATCTACTCACCTTCAGATAAAAGTTGGTATATTTCACATATTTCGCGGCCTGACGAAGACCCTTTGGGTCGAAACGTTGTTCATTTTAATAAATCCTTGGGAACAGCAGTGGCAGTGTGCCGATTCTCGTTTACTTTGAGTTAAATATTTCACATATTTACAATATTTGGAGGGGACTTGCATGTTTAAAAAGTTGTTGTTAAGCGTTATTACGTTTATGTTGAAATTTTATGAATTTAATTTTTACGTTTTTCATAATCTGTCTGTAAATGTTTGTATCCCCCAGGATACGTCGCCAGTTTGGGGGTTTAAATTCATTGGAAAAAATAATTCTTGTTTGTCAATGCGTGTTATAACATTTTAGCCAAATTTTTAAAACATTTAATTCTCTCATAACTTAAACATTCTTTGTAAAATTCTTTTGAGCAATAAGCCACAATAAGTATCATATAAACAAGTATCATATTTAATATGCAAATTTCTAGGGCCTATAAATTATCAGTATGTTCAAAACTTTGATGAAAAATCATAAATGTCAAATATGACACGACAGGCTTTTGGAGAACATTTATTTGTCCATCTCTCAATTATCATTGACTTGCAATGAATTGCATATATGAGCCATAAAAGATTAATGTATACACTAATCAGGCATAACATTATGACAGGTGAAGTGAATAACACTGATTATCTCTGTGTTAGCACCTGTTAGTGGGTGGGATATATTAGGCAGCAAGTGAACATTTTGTCCTCAAAGTTGATGTGTTAGAAGCAGGAAAAATGGGTAAGCGTAAGGATTTGAGCGAGTTTGACAAGGGCCAAATTGTGATGGCTAGACGACTGGGTCAGAGCATCTCCAAAACTGCAGCTCTTGTGGGGTGTTCCCGGTCTGCAGTGGTCAGTATCTATCAAAAGTGCTCCAAGGAAGGAACAGTGGTGAACCGGCGACAGGGTCATGGGCGGCCAAGGCTCATTGATGCACGAGTGGAGCGAAGGCTGGCCCTCTTTCAGCAGGATAATGCGCCCTGCAAAAGCAAAAATGGTTCAGGAATGGTTAGAGGAGCACAACAATGAGTTTGAGGTGTTGACTTGGCCTCCAAATTCCCCAGATCTCAATCCAGTCGAGCATCTGTGGGATGTGCTGAACAAACAAGTCCGATCCATGGAGGCCCCACCTCGCAACTTACAGGACTTAAAGGATCTGCTGCTAACATCTTGGTGCCAGATACCACAGCACACCTTCAGGGGTCTAGCGGAGTCCATGCCTCAACGGGTCAGCAAAAGGGGGACCAACACAATATTAGGACATAATGTTATGCCTGATTGGTGTATATAGCAGTAGGTACTGTATATTACGCTGATTTCACTTTAATACACAGATCTAATATACACATGAGATTTTCTTTCCCTGTTGTTTATGTTCACAGGCATAACCGACTGTATTTATGTGAACTGTGTGTGTTTTTGACATAACCTTGTGTGTATTTGACAGTTTAAGTGCAATAAGACGTAAAAAAGAGAACTTAGTTTAAAACTCACGGGACGTCTGACGTCCAGCTTTCTGTGCGCGAGTTTCAGGTGTGTGTGCTCAGAAAACCGTATATCAGAAGTTTAGACTGATATGGCTTTAAAACGCATGCAGATAATAAACTTTCATGATGATCAAGAACTGCAATGTCACGTTAGCGTGACCACGATGATAGAGATGATCATCAAAACCAAACAAATGTTTTAGTTTTTGGCAGAGTATCCAAGGCACGAGCTGTACAGGCTCCGCCCTCTTCTGGATAGGGGCGGAGCAGCAGCTCATTTGCATGTTTTTCCTTGCACTCAAAAATGGGCATTTACAACATGATCTGGGGAGTATTTTGAGCTGAAACTTCACAGACATTCTGGGGACACCTGAGACTTACATTACATCTTATAAAAGAGGCATAATACGTCCACTTTAACAAGGAAATGACTTCTAAAGCAACTATTAATCTTAAAAAAATACGAATGCATTGTTAAAATCAATCTTTTAATATTATTTAATTGATCTGCTCTAACATGGACTTACATTAAGAAATATTAATAAACACTGCATTGCTAATTGTTAGGTGTTATTAAATGCATTAATTAATGTTAACTACTGGGGCTTTATACTAATACTCTACCGAGAGCAAATGATGATTATTTGTTTCCATTTTTATGTCTCTTAATGAATTTTAAGCTGGGTAAAGCCTTAATTGTCATTTTCTGTCATGTGCACTAGAAATATATGTAATATTTAATCCTTTTATGTCATATAGAAGAATGCATGTCCAGCTATGAGCTCCATTCAAAATATCCCCGATTCCAAACAATATTGTGTAATGTTTTTTTAGTCACTCAAATCTGTTTGATATTATCGTTCGTTTCAGGGTTTCCTTGAATCCAAACTTGGATATGTAATGCAAGCCAAATATGATAATTATGGCCGTACGCGGCTGTGCTTATGGCGAGATCAGAGGCATACCACAAATGCTGCAGGGGATGAATAATTTTGGAGTAATCCTTTGTTTTTTTGACCCAATTTTTTAGGCCCTAATTTTCACCAGTGCTCTCGTCTGACATTTGATCTAGGATTTGCAGCTCTTCCCAGCAGAACTGCTGCGGTTCTTGAGTTCAAATCGATCTGTGTTGTTGTTCGTCATAAATAACGTGCAGGAAATTAATGCGATGTTGTTGTAGCGGATCCACAAAGTGCCTACCCGTCCGAAAGAACCGATCTGAACGTGTCTCTTTATCAGTGTTTAATTGGCAGTGAAATAGCCGGCCAGCGTTTTCCTGCTCTTCAACTTTGAAAAGCATTACGGCATGCTTGATTTGAAACTTCTCAAATTGCTGTTGTTGCATAAATCCCCAATAAGTGTTTTATTATGACTGGTCATAATCCTCTCAATAGCACGGCATCTGCCGCAGTCTCTCTGAATCATCCTCATTATCTGTGCTGGAGGAGGTGTGTCTTCTGCAGATGTACCGTGAAATTTGTTTGCACAAAACTCCCAGTCCTAAACCTTTGGGCAGTTTCCTATGAATATTCATGAGGCGCGCACAGACGTCACCCTTTTCCCGAGCCATGCGTATTATGAATATTCAAATGATGGGAGGTGGTCGTCACTCCTAACAAGCATGCTGCCCTCATGAATATGCATGAGGGGAAGGGGCCGCTTTGTACTGCAACGGAAACCCAGCGTCTGAAACGGGCCGGGATCCTCAGGAGCAGCACCAAACCATCTGGGCCTTTTGGTGGCACAATATAAAACGCGGCCGGTTATGAAAGCAAGAGCCTTTGTCCAGATGCCGCGAGTGACCCATGTACCTAAACGCCGCTGGTGCGCTTGTGTGTTCGAGGAAACGCCGATAATTACTCGATGTGATGGTAATGAGGGCAGGATTTAGGACAGTGATTGTTTGCTAGAAAAAAAATGATGCTCATAAATATCAAATCAATTTAAAATGTGATTCTTATAAAAAAGCACAGAGTGCAACTTTCATTACTTTTTGTTAATTTATTGTAAAGGAAAATAGTGAAATTCTGCCAAATTGCACATTTGATAATAAGAGACACAATAAAAAACTGTATCCAGAATGATGGCATTTAGATATATTTATATTTTTTTATATTAAATGTATATTTTAACCCTTTGGTGCTGTTCTGGTGTCGGTCAAAAATGACCATTTTTATTATTTCAATGAAAATACTGTACTATATTTTAGTTTGATAATGTTTTTTATTTAATATTTTATATTTTTAGGGGATTTTGCACATTTGATAGTAAGAGACACAATAAAAAAGTGTATCCAAAATTATGGCATTTAGATATATTTATATTTTTTATATTAAATGTATATTTTAATCCTCTGGTGCTGTTTGCATGTCAGTCAAAAATTACCTTTTTTATTATTTCAATTAAATTATTGTACTGTACTTTAGTTTGATAATGTTTTTTTATTTAATATTTTGTATTTTAAGGGGATTTTATGGTACTAAATGATATGTATGCAGTAGTTATAATCCATTTATTCACTTTTTAATCATGGACCTGAAAATGAAAAACTTAATTGTCATAAATCTTGAATGCTTTGGATCACAGACTGAAGTTTGGTCTCTTTTTAAAGACAACACTTTTATTGTTAAAAGTTTAAAAAAGTAAACTTGAAAAACGTTATAAAAATTGACATATATTGTTATGAAAAATGCACAAAAATACCATATATATTTTCCAAAAACACGTTTTACTCTAAAATTGTGAGAAAATCAAAGCCATAAATCTAAACAAGCTGTGTTCCAAATTTGAGGTTGATATCTCAAAAAATGAGTTTTCAGTCAGATTTTGTTTGGGCGCATTTTTGACCGCGAACAATACAAGTGTGACTATTTTTTCCAGCATCATTTAAAGGGGTCCTATAATGCCCCTTTTTACAAGATGTAAAATAAGTCTCTGATGTCCCCAGAGTGTGTTTGTGAAGTTTTAGCTCAAAATACCCCACAGATCATTTTTTATAGCATGTTAAAATTGCCACTTTTTGAGGCTGAGCAAAAACGCGCCGTTTTTGTGTGTCCCTTTAAATGCAAATGAGCTGCTTCTCCCCGCCCCCTTTCCAGAAGAGGGCGGAGCTTCAAGAGCTCATGTTAGCAGCTCTGAATACCTCACGCAGACACACACTGAAAATGACAGAAATTTATTCAGCTTTTTATGTTCAAACCGGAGTCGGACAATGATGGAGAGACTCAAGAAGAAGAGACAACATGTAGAATGAGACAGGACGTTTCTGAAGGGTTAGTTTGTGAATTTATTAGTTACAAGTTAACTATCTTCAAGTCATTGATTAGCATGTTCTGTCATGATAATCTATAAATGGCTGGTGTGGGAACTGTTGTAAGATGAGCCAGAGAATATCTGCTGCATGAAGAGAGAACAGGGATAGTTTAGTTTAATTACGGTTATAACTTATGTTGTCATCTTGCTTTATGACATGCTATTGCATTTGTGTTCGTACTGTATTGCAATAAATGTGAAAGACGGATGACAGCTTGAGCGACTCCCAAATGTGCTCGACTACAACAACTCTTCCTCTTCTCAACATGGCCGTTGTTGCGTGTTCCCGGGGGCGGGGTTTATGTCAATTTTAGGGTTAGTGATGTCACTAACCCGTGAAGAAGCTCGTTGTAGTCCCTACCAGCCGTTTGTTGTAGTCCTTAAAGCGATTTCTGTAAAAGAAAATATCTCCCTTTGCTTTGAACTTTGAGCGTTGTAACTTTGCAGATGTTGTTTATGCTCAAACAGCAACACTACACACTAACTACAGTTAAAGAAGTCAAATCATAATCAACCACCCCTTTAAATGTTTCGAATCATGTCCATTATTTTTTGTGTTCACATAACAAATGCCATTCTGATTGCAAAGGGTACAAAAAAGTAAAAGATTCTAAAAAACAAAACACGAATCTTAAAATTAGTTTGGTCAAAAATTACCCAACAGTACCAGAGGGTTAAATATAATTAATATAATTTAAATTATTTAAAATTAGCATGGCAACAAATGGGAAGTCACTTCCACTATCACTGCATCTCAAAAAGAAAAAAAAACCTTTGTGTCAAACTTTTTGAGTGTTTTGTACAATTCGCCTGCCATTGCCCATCTTTTCAGCTTTTAACTCTTTCACTGCCAGCATTTTGATCATTTTCACAAAACTTTCAAAACACAATATATAGTTTTATCAATATGTGAACATGGAATATATCAAAAGAAAGAACAGCGCCTCTGCTTTTAAACAAAACAAAAACATATTATTCTAGTTTCATGCATTCCTTTTTATCAACACTTGAATAAGCAATAAGCTTAGAAAGTGGTGTTTTTGTGAAAGTCTTCGTCCAGATGTGATTCAGAGCGATGATCAAACACAGATGGAGTCGATCGAGTCCATCAACACACCTAAAGCTCCACAGTCGTTTCCTCTTCATCATTTCATTCAGTGACGTTAGGCAGTTTTGATTCATATGCTGTTTAATGTTTGATGATCGTGATAATTTACATGTGCGTCAGCAATGCTTCGCTTGTTTCTGCTTCTTCTTCGCCTGTGTTTTGATCCGGAGATTCTGCACTCTTTCAGAAGATGTGTAATAGCGCCCCCTCCCGTAACACTGAAAACATGGATCGCCGGAAAATTCCGTCAATGGCAGGGAAAGGGTTGATGTGCTCAAACTACATTTTCACCTGCCAATGACGGGTGTGTTAAAATAAGTGTTTTACCTGCAATTGAACTGTATTTTGTAGTATGTCATTTAAAATTCATATTTTTGTCTCTAAGTAAAATCAATACTTTTAATTTCAGATGCTGATTGGTGCTTCTCTCAGTATATGGAGTCTGTCGTAATACTCGTACTGATGTCTCACACACTCCAGTGCTTCAGTCTTTCCTCGGCTGATACGCTGCTGTGTTTAACCGCTGTATGAGACGGCTTGTTTATGTCACGGCCCCGGGGCCCCACAGGTTATTTTCAGGAGCTGAAGACATGGCGTCTGGTGACTCATCCTGGCGCTATCAGCCTCTCGAGTCGTGTTCCTGTCCAGACGGCTGGCTATGACAGAGCGGCTAACACTCCAGTCATGAGGGCTGAAGTGGCGTGCCTGAACCCTGACGCACACAGGGACACTTCTGTCCTCGCGCCGCCGTTCACTCGAAGTTTCTGCGAGTAACACATGTTGTTTTTTAGTCGGGCATTGAGATGTTAAAGCTGTATAAATGTTAAATATTTATTATTATTATCATTGTTTTGCTGTTGATGGTGTTTTCTGATTTATTGTGCGTTAAAAAGGGGAGAGTTATTTATATTTCTGCACTAAAACTCATTTTTAAACTATTTTTGGAATGAGTAATGATGCTGGAAATTCAGCTTTGCATCACAGGAATAACTTACATTGTACAATATATTCAAATAGAAAACAGCTGTTTTAAATTGTAATAATATTTCACAATATTACTGTTTTTACTGTATTTTTGATCAAATATATTCAGCCTTTGTGAGCATAAGAGACTATTAAAAAATTCTACTCTTTTGACTTTGTGTATTATATTAATAATATTTATTTATATAATATTATTTATTATTATATTAAAACATAATATAGTATTTATATCATAATTATTATAATATATTTATTACATAATTATTTACATTTGATTAGCCCTAGAAAACCTACTATCCATTTCTTTCCATGATATTGGCGGTCATTTGTTTTGTGTTTATATATTCATTATTTGTTCATTATTCCATTGCTTCATGACAAGTTTGTAAAAAATGCGACATTAATATCGCAGACAGTGGAAATAAGGCTCTTTAGTTTTAGATGTTTGTTCAGATATTACTATAACAAACACACCTCATGACTGTTTCCAAACAGGTTTCCCAAACACTTTCCCGCGCATGCGTCGTTTTGCCTGTAACTGACAGCATTGTTTGAGCCGGCGGTACTCAAAAGTATTTTAACATCCAAAATGCATTAAATTACAGCACAATGTGTATGGTATATTATACGAAATCTTCAGAGTTGCTCTCTGTCTCCGCAGTGCGTGCCGTTTCAGAACAAACAGGAAGAGATGACATATGGATCGGCGTGGGGCCCTGCCAGCGGTTATGACAATGAGGGGCCCCGGTTTCGCCTCTATTGGAAATCCACCTGTTCAGTTTGATAGTATCCCAACACTAAAGTGACAAGACTTGAATAGGACCCGAATCCCTCTTCTATGGGATTAAGCAGAATGATATGCCAAGTCCATCTTTTGTGTTCCTTTATAAAACCACTGTCACTTCCAAAGAAATCTCTCTTTATTCTTTCCCTCGGGATAATGCGACAAGCTTCAGGCCCGCACCTGATATTGACACACAATGAGCAGAGCGACGCAAAGAGCTTGTCTTTGTTGGCCAATATTTGTTAATTGTGGGCTGAGATGTTCGTCTCATCTTGACCCCGAAAGGCAATGTCTTGGTTTCGTGCGAATGCTCGTTCAAGTGTGTTTTATATAACATGTCAGAATATGACCACAGGCTAAACAGAAATTTGTGCTATGAACATTTTACCAAGTACCATCTGTAATAGCTCTTCTTTAAGAACGAGCCGAGGTTTTGTGTACTTCCCCCCCTTGACATCATGAAAAAACATGGAAGTGATTTTTGTTCTGTGGGAAAACATGTGTTTGTGGGGCGGCCCGTCAGAAGTGCTTTAACCATCTACATGTCAAGTGATAAATGATCGTACAGGGGCCCATGAGTGCTGTGTTTGTTGTAAGAGGACCGTCAGAATGACAAGTCATTCGTTCTTCACCGCGGGTGGAAAGACATGGAAGTGATCTTGAGTTTATACTGGAGATGTGTGGTCATTTGCATTGTCATATGGAAACCTTTGATGAATTGTTCACCCCAAAACGAGAATTCTGTCATCGTTTAGAAATTCTACCATCATTTACTCTCGCTTGTGTAGTTTAAACCATTTTGCAATTTCAATGCAATTATAGTAGATGCTGATTTCAGGTCAAAAAAGACAAAATGCACCATTAAATTACAGCAGACAACTTGTGCACTATATTGCAAGTCATATAGATTTGTGAAATAAAATAAATATAAATATTAAATAAACTTGAAATATGTTTAAGTACTGAAATGACTAGAAAACTAAAATCATGCTATACAAAATTTGGTGAATTCACATTAAAGGGGTCATGAGCTGAGAAATCAGCTTTTCATTGAGCTTTTCACATATAAGAGGACATCATACTATAGGAATATCCTGTAAGTTTCAGAACTGAAAACTTCCTTGTTAGTCCAATAAAAGCTTTTATTGTTGCCAAACCCAGTGAATGACTCATGCAGAAGAAGATCGACGCCTACTTTATCATCACAAATTTGGCCCCACCCACTGGCGTGTTACTTCTTCACTTCACTTCACTTCTTCACTTTATTGTTTACGTCCCCAAAGGGCAATTTGTTCTGCAACAAGACCAGCATACATACATAAAAGACAGTTTACAAACATTAAAAACACATAAAAACAACGCAAAACAGCAGCAGCCCAAACGTCTACCTACTACCCACAACTCCTCCCATGCCCGAATTTAACAAAGAAACCGCGGTAGGAATAAATGAAAGTTTATACCTGTTGCTTCTAACAATGGGTAATCTAAATCTAAGTCCGGAAGGTAGAAAATTAAACTCAGACTGTAGGGGATGGGAGTTATTCATTAAAATAGATTGGGCTTTCCTTACGACCTGACAATTATACAAGTCAGTAGGGTGGCTCTGATGGGCTCCTATAATTTTACTACTGGTATTGACTATTTTCACCACCGCATTCTTAGCTTTAACACTAAGACAACCATACCAGCATAATAAAGAGAAGGTTATAACCGACTCAATGTAAGACTTATAAAACAAGGTCATCAACGACCTATCAATATTAAACTTCCGTAATTTCCATAAACAAAGCCCTTTTTACATATCATCTCCACATTGGAATTAAAATTCAACTTATTGTCAATCACACACCCCAGATACTTGTAAGATTCCACCAATTCAACATTCTGCTCTTTAATAGTTGTACTCATTATGTCAGTTTGATTACGTCTAAAATCAATAAGCATATCCTTTGTTTTAGACACATTTATTTGCAGACATGCCACTGGGCCATGGCCATTTTCATCAGCACAGAGGAGGCTAACGACAGCTGAATCATCCGCATATTTTAAAATAAATCTATTATCATACCTACTTCGGCAGTCATCAGTATATAAAATATATAGTAGGGGAGAAAGGACGCAAACCCTGGGGTGACCCTGTAGAGGAAGACAGTACCCCTGACAAACACCCATTTACCCTTACTCTCTGTATTCGACAATACTAGAATCAAGACCAAAGCTCAAAAGCTTCTCAACTAAGATATGTGGTTGAATTGTATTAAAAGCTGATGAAAAATCAACAAATAAAATTCTAGCATGCGTCTTGGTTCCTTCCACATGCTTAAGTATCAAATTCAGCAGGGTAGCAGTAGCATCCTCCACCCCTCGCCCGGGCCCATAAGCAAACTGAAGGGGGCCAAGTGAGTCTTCTACCTTTGTAAGAAGCTCTTTTTTCAGCAATCTTTCAAAACTCTTCATTACCAGGGAAGTTAAAGCAACTGGTCTAAAATCATTTAATGTAACTGGGTGAGTAATTTTTGCCACAGGAATGACAGTAGAAGTTTTCCATAATCTCGGCACATTTTGTTGAGTTAATGACAGTTCAAAGATGTAATAAAAAATGGGACCCAATTGTTCCGCACAGGAAATAAGCGTCCGACCCTCTATGTTATCAGGGCCAGGGCTTTTCCTGGCTTTTAAGTGTTTAAACACATTAATTACATCTTTTTCCTCAAAAGGGATTAGGCCACTGCCAGATAAATTTCTTTTTTGCTCACGAATCATATCACTAAAATCATAAATATCAAACCTTGCATAAAATTCATTAAATGTCTGTGCCAGTTTAAAGTCATCACTGCTTCCTTCCAATACCACCTTAGAATGTCTGCTATGCTTGCTCCCAACAATTGTTTTCAAACCATCCCAGACTGAGCCCAAATTATTATTTTTTAACTCCCATTCTATCTTTCCTTTGTACTGCAACTTTGCTTTAGTTATTTCCAGTTTCACTTCCTTTTTCAGCCGATCTAACTCAGATAAATTTCCTTCCTGAAATGCCCTCTTTCTTTTTTTTAACAGCATACAGTTAGTGAGATGACGAGGAGAAAAGAGCGATACAGGATCACTAGACTAAAAATAACATTACCTTCCAAAGAATCCTAATGCTAGGAATGTGCTTATTTATTTTTAACAATGTCTCAGTTGAGCATTATTTACACTATATTGCCAAAAGTTTTGGGACGCCTGCCGTTACATGCACATGAACTTTAATGACATCCCATTCTTAATCCGTCGGGTTTAATATGGAGTTGGCCCACCCTTTGCAGCTACAACAGCTTCAACTCTTCTGGGAAGGCTTTCCACAAGGTTTAGGAGTGTGTTTGTGGGAATTTTTGACCATTCTTCTAGAAGTGCATTTGTGAGGTCAGGCACTGATGTTGGACGAGAAGGCCTGGCACGCAGTCTCTGCTCTAATTCATCCCAAAGGTGTTCTATCGGGTTGAGGTCAGGACTCCACACCAAACTCACTCATCCATGTCTTTATGGACCTTGCTTTGTGCACTGGTGCGCAGTCATGTTGGAACAGGAAGGGGCCATCCCCAAACTGTTCCCACAAAGTTGGGAGCATGAAATTGTCCAAAATGTCTTGGTATGCTGAAGCATTAAGAGTTCCTTTCACTGGAACTAAGGGGCCAAGCCCAACCCCTGAAAAACAACCCCACACCATAATCCCCCCTCCACCAAACTTTACACTTGGCACAATGCAGTCAGGCAAGTACCATTCTCCTGGCAACCGCCAAACCCAGACTCGTCCATGGAATTGCCAGACAGAGAAGCGTGATTGGTCACTCCAGAGGACATGTCTCCACTGCTCTAGAGTCCAGTGGCGGCGTGCTTTACCCCACTGCATCCCACGCTTTGCATTGCACTTGGTGATGTAAGGCTTGGATGAGCTGCTCGGCCATGGAAACCCATTCCATGAAGCTCTCTACACACTGTTCTTGAGCTAATCTGAAGGCCACACGAAGTTTGGAGGTCTGTAGCTATTGACTCTGCAAAAAGTTGGTGACTTCTGTGCACTGTGTCCCTCAGCATGCGCTGACCCCGCTCTGTGATTTTACGTGGCCTATCACTTCGTGGCTGAGTTGCTGTTGTTCCCAATTGCTTTCACTTTGTTAATACCACTAACAGTTGACCGTGGAATATTTAGGAAATTTCACGAACGGACTTATTGCACAGGTGGCAACCTATCACGGTACCACGCTTGAGTTCACTGAGCTCCTGAGAGCGACCCATTCTTTCACAAATGTTTGTAGAAGCGTCTGCATGCCTAGTGCTTGATTTATACACCTGTGGCCATGGAAGTGATTGAACACCTGAATTCAATGATTTGGAGGGGTGTCGCAAATACTTTTGGCAATATAGTGTATTTGTATTCGGTACATTTCACTATGGATTCTTTGGTAAATCAGTCGCAATTTCAGCACAGGCTTTGCAAACAGACTTTTACAATATGGACTCGACAGTAATGCCACTACATGCCACTAACCGTGTTAATTGTAATGCCTGATCTGTGACCAGTGATTTCTGATATGTAATGATTCATGTACAGTCAGATGTTCTTTGTCTGTGTGTCAATAAATCAAACCAGTGACTAAATGCTCAACTTAACATTGTTACTCTTAGTAGATGAAAATAATTTGTTATTTAAACTGATTAAATTATAAGAACGCTCCCTTTACAATCGCTGGAGCTGTCAATCAAACAGGGCGAGTTTATCAGTGGCTGAGTTCTGGACTCGCGCCAAAACTCCCATAATAATCAACAAATCTCTTATTTACATTGTGTTTGCACTGTTAGTTATGATGAAAGCATTGGTTAGTGTGCAGAAATCGAGTTGCAGTGACGAGATAAATATCTAGATATTTTCTAAATATAATGCCTTAGATCTTAATATAATGCTATAATCAACACTTTTCACGATTAGTTAACCTTGAGAGCTGTAATAGTAAAAACGTGTTTAAAGTTTTCAGGAGAGTTCCACATGTAATACTAGTTATTTCACATGCAAAGATGTCAGTCAATCACAGCAGTGGGTGTTTACACTGAAGTCTCATAGTAGCCAATCACAGCAGTGAGCATTTACACTGAAGGCTCACAGCAGCCAATCACAGCAATGGGCGTTTACACTGGAGTCTCACAGCAGCCAATCACAGCAGTGGGAGTTTACGCTGAAGTCTCACAGCAGCCAATCACAGCAGTGGGCATTTACACTGAAGTCTCACAGCAGCCAATCATAGCAGTGTGCGTTTACACTGAATTCTCACAGCAGCCAATCACAGCAGTGAGTGTTTACACTGAAGTCTCACAGCAGCCAATCACAGCAGTGAGCGTTTACACTGAAGGCTCACAGCAGCCAATCACAGCAGTGGGCGTTTACACTGAATTCTCACAGCAGCCAATCACAGCAGTGAGCGTTTACACTGAAGGCTCACAGCAGCCAATCACAGCAGTGGGCGTTTACATTGAAGTCTCACAGCAGCCAATCACAGCAGTGGGCGTTTACACTGAAGGCTCACAGCAGCCAATCACAGCAGTGAGCGTTTACACTGAAGTCTCACAGCAGCCAATCACAGCAGTGGGCGTTTACACTGAAGGCTCACAGCAGCCAATCACAGCAGTGAGCGTTTACACTGAAGGCTCACAGCAGCCAATCACAGCAGTGGGCGTTTACATTGAAGTCTCACAGCAGCCAATCACAGCAGTGGGCGTTTACACTGAAGGCTCACAGCAGCCAATCACAGCAGTGGGCGTTTACACTGAAGGCTCACAGCAGCCAATCACAGCAGTGAGCGTTTACACTGAAGTCTCACAGCAGCCAATCACAGCAGTGGGCGTTTACACTGAAGGCTCACAGCAGCCAATCACAGCAGTGAGCGTTTACACTGAAGGCTCACAGCAGCCAATCACAGCAGTGGGCGTTTACATTGAAGTCTCACAGCAGCCAATCACAGCAGTGGGCGTTTACACTGAAGGCTCACAGCAGCCAATCACAGCAGTGAGCGTTTACACTGAAGGCTCACAGCAGCCAATCACAGCAGTGGGCGTTTACATTGAAGTCTCACAGCAGCCAATCACAGCAGTGAGCGTTTACACTGAAGGCTCACAGCAGCCAATCACAGCAGTGGGCGTTTACATTGAAGTCTCACAGCAGCCAATCACAGCAGTGGGCGTTTACACTGAAGGCTCACAGCAGCCAATCACAGCAGTGAGCGTTTACACTGAAGGCTCACAGCAGCCAATCACAGCAGTGGGCGTTTACATTGAAGTCTCACAGCAGCCAATCACAGCAGTGGGCGTTTACACTGAAGTCTCACAGCAGCCAATCACAGCAGTGAGCGTTTACACTGAAGGCTCACAGCAGCCAATCACAGCAGTGAGCGTTTACACTGAAGGCTCACAGCAGCCAATCACAGCAGTGGGCGTTTACACTGAAGGCTCACAGCAGCCAATCACAGCAGTGGGCGTTTACACTGAAGTCTCACAGCAGCCAATCACAGCAGTGGGCGTTTACACTGAAGTCTCACAGCAGACACGCCCCTTCAAACAGAGCGTTCAAATCAGAGGCTAAAATCAGGGTAGGAAAAATGTTATTTCTAAATTATGACCATTTTGATGTAAAAATCATACTAACATTATAAGTGCACCACAGGAGACATTATAAAACAATAAACAATGCAGTTCATGACCCCTTTAAAATAAAATGAAAACTGAAAAAATTAAAATTACAGAAGTGAATCATACAGGTTTTAGGTGAGTAAACGATGCCAGACTCTTTATTGAACGCCGTTCACTCGTCCTTGAACCACTGAGACCCGTCTGCGCTGGAATCAGGCCTTTTTCAGTATTAGTGTCTCCTGGATGCGGCGGGTAAAAATATCTGCGATCAACATATTTTGATTACTGAAGTGGAACATTCCAGAAATTCCCTTCCGCAAACTCACAAGGATGAAAAATTCTGGAGCGTTTTACAGAACACAGTCGCCCGATGACAAACAAACTGTGTTCGGCCACAGAGTCACAAGAGACATTTATTAGCAGCAGGAGTTTTATTGTAATATCCAACAGTTTAAGTTCAATAATTGTTTTACAGTCACTCGTTACGTTGAGATGATTTGTACCTCTGACGGCTTTAAGAACTCCAGATCACTCACCATATTTGGTATCGTCTATGAGTTTTGTGTTTTGTTCTCACATGATCTTTTCAACACTGTTCTGTCTGCTGGAAATAAACTGAAGCTACAAGCCTGTAAAATAAAGTTCCTCCTCAGTTTGGAGGAAAACATGTACTGTATGTCTTTGCATCACATTAGAGCCCCTGTGTTGTTTTGTACGAGTGCTGGAACAGGAATGTCAAACTCTGTCCACATCATTGAGTGTTATTGCGCTTTTGCAGCTCAGATAGTGATGAGCTGTTTGTGTGTGAGACATTGCTCGTTCATTGCTTTCATCAGATTTTTCAGGCAGATTAACAGGCCCTTAATGTACATTACCAGGCAAAGGTTTGCTTAAGTTTGTGAAATTATGCATATGTATGAGTGTGTATAATTATATACAGTAGCTTTCAAAAGTTGTAATGTGTTTGAAAATAGTCTCAAGGCTGCATTTATTTGATCAAAAATACAGTAAAATTAGTGAAATATTTTTACCATTTAAAGTAGCTGATTTCTATGTGAATATACACTCACCTAAAGGATTATTAGGAACACCATACTAATACTGTGTTTGACCCCCTTTCGCCTTCAGAACTGCCTTAATTCTACGTGGCATTGATTCAACAAGGTGCTGAAAGCATTCTTTAGAAATGTTGGCCCATATTGATAGGATAGCATCTTGCAGTTGATGGAGATTTGTGGGATGCACATCCAGGGCACGAAGCTCCCGTTCCACCACATCCCAAAGATGCTCTATTGGGTTGAGATCTGGTGACTGTGGGGGCCATTTTAGTACAGTGAACTCATTGTCATGTTCAAGAAACCAATTTGAAATGATTCGAGCTTTGTGACATTAGGTGCATTATCCTGCTGGAAGTAGCCATCAGAGGATGGGTACATAGTGGTCATAAAGGGATGGACATGGTCAGAAACAATGCTCAGGTAGGCCGTGGCATTTAAACGATGCCCAATTGGCACTAAGGGGCCTAAAGTGTGCCAAGAAAACATCCCCCACACCATTACACCACCACCACCAGCCTGCACAGTGGTAACAAGGCATGATGGATCCATGTTGTCATTCTGTTTACGCCAAATTCTGACTCCATCTGATTCCATCTGAATGTCTCAACAGAAATCGAGACTCATCAGACCAGGCAACATTTTTCCAGTCTTCAACTGTCCAATTTTGGTGAGCTCGTGCAAATTGTAGCCTCTTTTTCCTATTTGTAGTGGAGATGAGTGGTACCCGGTGGGGTCTTCTGCTGTTGTAGCCCATCCGCCTCAAGGTTGTGCGTGTTGTGGCTTCACAAATGCTTTGCTGCATACCTCGGTTGTAACGAGTGGTTATTTCAGTCAAAGTTGCTCTTCTATCAGCTTGAATCAGTCGGCCCATTCTCCTCTGACCTCTAACATCAACAAGGCATTTTCGCCCACAGGACTGCCGCATACTGGATGTTTTTCCCTTTTCACACCATTCTTTGTAAACTCTAGAAATGGTTGTGCGTGAAAATCCCAGTAACTGAGCAGATTGTGAAATACTCAGACCGGCCCGTCTGGCACCAACAACCATGCCACGCTCAAAATTGCTTAAATCACCTTTCTTTCCCATTCTGACATTCAGTTTGGAGTTCAGGAGATTGTCTTGACCAGGACCACACCCCTAAATGCATTGAAGCAACTGCCATGTGATTGGTTGATTAGATAATTGCATTAATGAGAAATTGAACAGGTGTTCCTAATAATCCTTTAGGTGAGTGTATAGTAAAATATAATTTATTCCTGTGATCAAAGCTGAATTTATGATCATTCAGAAGTCATTCTGATATGATGATTTTCTGCTCAAGAAACATTTATGATTATTATCAGTGTTGAAAACAGTTGTGCTGCTTCATATTTTTGTAAATAAATTAATATTTCATTTTCTGTAAGGACACATTAAATTGATCAAAAGTGACTTTAATACATTTATAATGTAACAAAAGATTCTAATTCAAATAAATGCTGTTCTTTTGAACTTCCTATTCATCAAAGAATCCTGAAAAACAAAATGTATCGCATTTTCCACAAGCAGCACAACTGTTTTCAACATTGATAATAATAAGAACCATTATTAATAATAATAGTAATGATTGATCATTCAGAAGCAAATCAGCATATTAGAATGATTTCTGAAGGATCATGTGACACTGAAGATGTGAAAAATTCAGCTTTGATCACGGGAATAAATTACATTTTAAAATATATTCACATTGAAAACAGCTATTTGAAATTGTAATAATATTTCACTGTTTTACTGTATTTTTTTATCAAATAAATGCAGCCTTGGTGAGCAGCAAACATTAAAAAATCTTTTGACCGGTAGTGTATATAATTATACACACTTGTAATGTACACACACATAATTCAGTGTTTTCTTTTTATTATAGTGTCAGGATTTCTCAGCTCTAAACATGCATCTTCCTCTGGTTCCTCACACTGATTCCCAGTATAATTGTGAGATTGAGAGTTTGTGTGTGTCTTTCCAAAACATGTCATTTGGCTCCTGCTGACAAACACAAACACATTCTCTCGCGACAGACACAGTAATGTGCATGCATGCCATAATCGCAGTGGTGACAGATCTGGGATGTTCTGAGTTTTAAAGTAACTGTCACAAATCTGTCACAACACGAGTTTATGATTTACTTCCTTATGTTTGTCCAAACAGTCCTAGTCTTCTCCCCTGTTGCATCTCTCAAAACATGTCAATGGTGCAGTTGGGACGTCAATGACATCAAACATTGGTTCTCGTGTCTCATAAACATCTGATGTCAGATCTGACGCGACCCATTTAAAGGTTCAATATTAGATTGAAGTGTTGTAGCTGACAGGAAGATTTTCAGATCATTTTACAGCTTGAGAAGACTGGGAACATTATGCACAAGTTGTATGGACCTACTTTATGATGCTTTCAAGTTGTTGTTGTTGTTTTTTCTCCTTTACAGATGTAATGGAATTAAATTATTTTGTTGTGAGTTGTTGGCAAGGTGTTTCTATGTGTTTCTGAGTGGTTGCTATAGACGGTCCATTGTAAGATCCAATGTAAGTCATTATATGAATGCACTACCGGTCAAAAGTTTGGAATAATTCCGATTTTTTTGAAAGAAGTCTCTTCTGCTCACCAAGGCTGCATTTATTTGATCAAAAATACTGTAAAAATTGTGAAATATTATTCCAATGTAAAACAGCTGTTTTCTATGTGAGTATATATTCAATTGTAATTTATTCCTGTGACCAAGCTGAATTTATCATCATTACTCCAGTCTTCAGTGTCACATGATCCTTCAGAAATCATTCTCATATGATGATTTGCTGCTTAATTATTATTGGTGCTCAGTTATTAACAATGATTCTTATTATTATCAGTGTTAAAACAGCTGTGCTGCTTAATATGTTTTGTGAAAACAGTGATAAATTTTTGTCATTTATTTAGCACAAACCATGTAAAATACTGACTGCAGTTTAGGGTTAAGGTTTGTTCAACTAGTCATAGTGACATTTGCTTTAGCAAACAGTATATTTCTTATTTCTCTGTAAAACCGCATTCTTCCATCTTAAAAATATATCTAAATATATGCTCTCAATGCAAAATGCTGAACAGTTAGTTCATGCGTTCATGACCTCAAGGCTAGATTATTGTAATGCTTTACTGGGTGGTTGCCCTGCACGCTTAATAAACAAACTCCAGCTGGTCCAAAACACAGCAGCTCGAGTTCTTACTAGAACCAGGAAGTATGACCATATTAGCCCGGTTCTGTCAGCACTGCATTGGCTCCCTATTAAACATCGTATACATTTTAAAATCTTGCTAATTACTTACAAAGCACTAAATGGTTTAGCTCCCCAGTACTTGAGCGAGCTCTTAACGCATTATACTCCATCACGTCTATTGCGGTCTCAAAATTCTGGCCAGTTGATAATACCTAGAATATCAAAATCAACTGCAGGCGGTCCTTTTCCTATTTAAGAATGCATGACCTGATAAAGTGCATTCATTGAATGCAACTTAAGTCGCTTTGGATAAAAGTGTCTGCCACATGCATGGATGTAAATGTAACACATAATGCAGTCAGTCTTGATGCAGAATAAGAAATTTATTTCATAACAGTTACAAAGAACAAAATATTTAAAAGCATTTTTATCTTACATAAGCTGTACAGAGATGGCATGTGTTTGACTCTAAATGATTCCGGAATAGATGCTAGAAGTATTAAATAGAAAACTGGAAAAAAAAAGACAATTAAAATTGATGGAAAAATATGAAATATTCCATTTATCTACTGTACAAAAACAACGTGAAAATGGAATCCGTTCTATCGTACCCTGATGCGTCGTTTAGGCCTCTTGCGCATTTAAAAAGTATTTTACAAAAGAATCCGATGGCTAAAGTCTTGGCCTCTTTGGTTCCATAATTCGGTATAATACATTTGAACAGAATTCTGTTGCTTCTATAAAAATAACTTTTCTTTTTTTTTTCAATGGCAGGTTTTTTTCTTCTTCTTCTTTACTAATAATGCAACTTCAGTGCAAACATCGTAACAACCATCCGCTCAGAGAAGGAAGCAAAAGTTTATATTTCAAGTATTGAAAACAGTTCATAACAAGTATCTAGTGTGGGTCATCCGGTGTGGGTCACTACTATACATTGCATAGCTTGTGCGGCACTTATTTCAGAAGAATTGTGAACCACTTGGTACCTTCGAAGGCAAGTGCTTTATATTGTGCATTTACGAAGTGCTATGATCGCTTTTAGTTGCACGCTCCGTTCTGTGTGTTTTCGGCTTGTTGCATGAATAATCAGGCTCCCGAGACATAACTAGACACATGCATCATGATTTATGAATGGACCTCATGTCTGTCGAGCAACCTCAAAAGTTTTGTTGCAGCTGACGGACGCTCTGGAATGGATTGGTTGTCACTCATTGTGGGAAGTGCTGGCGTTGTTTTGAGAAGATGGTCAGTGCTTTTCGATTCAGTTCTGGGCCGGTACATGGATATAAATGTCTCCTCCGTCTTTCAGTTGGTTCCATTTTTCCAAGAGAGCTAAAGACGTTCCCATCGCTTGGATGTGAAAGCTGAGAGTATCGTACAAACCTGTAGAAAGGAACTAAATCACTCGATGGTTAAAGAATATAAATATATGTACAAAGATGCGTGGAAGAGTTGGGGTGTGTGTTTGAATGTGGATGAAAGTGCGGTCATTATCGAGATTTCGCTCATGTTCATCTCTACGCATGATATTTAGCTGAAATGTGACCGCACCTTAAAGGGTTAATGCACTCAAAAATTAAAAAGTATCCCATAATTTACCCATCCTAGGCGTATATGACTTTTCTTCTTTCAGCCGAACACAATCGGAGTCAACCTGGCTCTTCTAAGCTTTATAATGGGAGTGAATGGTACCATTGTTTAAAGCCCAAAAAAGTGCATCCCTCCATCATAAAAGTACTCCATACGGCTCCAGGGGTTAATAAATCCCATAGACCCCCCCATGTTAAAATGCCCAACTTTACAGCTGAAAAAAAAATGTTTACAGCCTGGTACAGAAAGAGGTTTTGGTCTATACGGCTAATTTTGCCACAACTGTGAGAGTTTTTTTTATTTTTTATAACTCATTTGTTTAAATTATATTAAGCCTTAAAGTTCTGCATAATTGGGGGCGTGGCCACTTGAGTGACAGGTGGACCTCAGCTAATTCCAGCTGCTGAACTTGCCGTGTTTGTGTTTTTTTGGTTATTATTTTATGCAATTATCAAATAATATGGCTTGCTGTGCGGTTAATTGTTCTAACAGACCATCCAAAATGTCTCCATTTTTCCCGGTAAGTGAAATTCGAATATAATTTTATTTATTAATTTATTTAAAATAATTTATTTATTATTTATAATTTTATTTAAAATTTTACTACACTCCAGAATCTGACAGGCTGAAACCATAGACTGTATAAAACTTTGTCATATAATGTTACGCCTGCATTTCATAAATAGCATAACATTTACTAACACAGACTATATTGGAAGTATTTTTGATTGTTGACATGTCCTCAAAAATATGTTTCCCGTGCTGGCAAAATGAGTCACAATGAGCAAAAAATTACATAAAAACAAAAAATGACTGAGCTACACCTGTTTTAAGTCGATAGAGTCAGCAAAGTCAATTTTGAGAAAAATCGTGATTTCTGAAGATTCCAAAACAAAATCAATACATATATAATATAATTACACCAAATTTGACACACACCAAGTCAACACCAAATATCCATAGGAAAAATATATATACATTTTTTTTCCATGATACCACAATTATTTGATTAACATTAATGACACAGACAGCCTATATATTAAGTTCTACTGTACCGCACGGATCTAATATAATGTTACACATCAGATGTGTTTTTCCCTAACAGTTAACCAAACGTTCACATAAGACATAACAAGACAGATATTTTGAAATACTGTAATTCTGTGTATATCGGGATCGCGCGTTGTCTTTGTGCGCACGCTTCGGATCAGTCAGTCAGCGCGAGTGAGATCGTTTTCATTAACAAAGGAAAGGTACTCCTCTCAGAAAACGTACAAATAAAGACACTTTTAGAGGTTTAATTGCTATTTGGAGCATGACGAGGGCTTAATGAACACATTTTTGTGAAAAACCTCAAATCGACATTTTTCACTTGTTTTGCCTGTAGCTTGAAATTATCCCGTGCGCATTCCGACTCCTTTTGCCAGCACGGGTCACATGTGTAGGAAATAGGCCTGTAATTACTCAAGAATAGACAGTGCTAACTGGATCACATCGAGCTAGGCGGGCGTGGTTTCAGCAACCAGGCACCTCAGCTCCACCCACGTCCCGCCTCTTTCCCCAATTTTTGGTTATTCGGGAGTGACGCGCTGCCAAGATGGCGACGGCCGGCTCTGCCCACTTTGGGCTTCAAAAATGCTCTTCAGAAACCTACGGGTGACGTCACAGACACTACGTCCATTGTTTTATACAGTCTATGGTCCTACGTCATGCGTCGGGTCAGAGGTCACTCTTCCAGCGGAACTAGACTCGCGTACGGCCGTTACCGGAAGCCAGTGATTATAGTTTATAGTTATAAATATGGAAATTTTCTAACAAAAACGCATGGCTTCAGGCCTTTATTAACCCCCTGGAGCCGTGTGGATGATTTTTATGATGGAGGGATGCACTTTTTTGGCCTTCAAAATCTCAACCCCCATTCACTCCCATTATTAAGCTTGGAAGAGCCAGGATATTTTTTATAACTCCGATTGCGTTTGGCTGAAAGAAGAGTCATATACACTTAGAATGGGTAAATTATGGGATAATTTGGGTGAACTAACCCTTTAAGTCATAAATATTACTTTCTTACTATGATATTTTTAGTAGCTTTTGGAATATTTTTAGGTCTGTGTTTTCTCAAGCGCAGCCGCACTCCTCGACGATCATGTTGGGCACGTCCCGTTTCACGATGTTGTATTCGTCGTCGAAGTACAGCATGGACATGGTGCTCAGTTTGGTCGGGATGCAGCAGGAGTTCATGGATCCCGGACTCATTCCCCGCATGCGGTATTGGTTCACCACGGCGGTGTGGAAGGACGAAGCCGATCCGGGAACCCCAGCCATGTACGCGGGACAGTTCCCTTCGCAATAATTCCCAAAGTACCCCGACGGGGCGATGATCCAGTCGTTCCAGCCAATCAGGCGGAAGTCGATGTAAAACTGTTGGCGGCAACACAAGCTATTGCTGCCGTCGCATTCTAGGCCTCGCTTACGGATGCGGTGCTTGTTGTCCGACGCTCGCGCTTGCACCACCAGGAAGGGACGGTGAGACTCATCGGCCGTGTTGACCAAAACAGGTACGATGCCCATCTTGTCGCACCCCTCGCACCGAACGTCCAGGTTCTGCCGGCGATCGCCCTTGGAGAAAACCATCTGCACGGCGTCCGTCAGTGGAAACGTGTGCCATCCACTGCGTTTAAGATCCACGCGCTTCTCCACCAAGTTCCACTTGCTCCCCACACCCGGCTCCTGCGAGTAAACCTTGACCGTGATCTTCCTCCGAGAGCCCTTCTCCAGAACATTAGGCAGGAGTTTGAAGTACAACCACAGGTTGGCCTGGGACACGTGCAGGTTCTGGTTGCCCTCGTTGGAGATCACAAAAAACAGGCTGGTCTTGGAGGTCAGCGACTCGTCTGTGGGATAAAGAGAGGAGAGAAGAAGTTACTCGACTGAACCTGGTGAACTGAAAGCCTATAGGATAAAGACTCGGGACATTAACATTCAGAGAGGCTAGCCAATCTCTAATGCTCCTGTGAATGGCCTCCCAAACCGGGACCACTTCAGCCTAAAGACATTGTGTTCGCTCTCATGAGATTCTCATTACTGTACAGTGATTTATCAAATAAATATATTTCATTATTCTTTTCACATCACAGTAATGAGAATATGGGGGAAATGTGTCTTATTTACAATAGAAATATAATATAATTATATAATTGTCACAATAATGTCACTATAAAAAAATCAATTTTTTCCTCATTTTGTGCAAAATATAATTTTTTTCTGATTTTATGGATTTTTTATTTATTTCTTTTTTTGTTTTATAAATAGGCTTCATTTTGTGTAAAAAAATGATATTCATAATTTTAGATAAAAATTTTAATTAGCATACATTTATCAAAAATATGCTTAATATACACAATCATATATGCTATCATAATGTAAAGTCATTAAAATAATGTCACAATGCATATATTTTTATTTTTATGATCTTTGTGAAAAATATAATTTCTTATGTCTCATTTTAGGGTAAAATATGACCCGCTCCTTCTTGAAAGCTTTCATTATAAAACTTTTATTTTATTAAATTCAGCAGAAATTAAAGGCAGAACAAAACTATGATGTATAAACACTTTGCCATTTAAATAATGCAATTTAATAATGATAATGAGAATAAATGTTGCAATGCAAAAAATGAATAAATAAATAAATAAAATAATTTGTCCTATAAATAAGCTTCAATTTGTGTAGAATATAATACATCTTTGTGCATAATCTTATTTTTATGTCTGATTTTAGGGTAAAATATGACCAGGACTTGTTCTTAATTGGTTTCATTAGAAACATTTTATTTTATTAAACCTTAAATTAAACTTAAATTCAGCGGAAATTAAAGACTTTGCCATTTAAATAATGCAATTTAATAATGATAATGAGAATAAATGTCGCAATGCAAAAAAATAAATTAATTAAATTAAAATAAATTTAAAAAAAAAAAAGTCCTATAAATAAGCTTAATTTTGTGCAAAATATAATAGATATTTATGCAAAGAAATTATTTTTTATTTCTGATTTTAGGGTAAAATATGACCCAAACAAAAATACTACTATGATGTATAAATACTTTGTCATTTAAATAATGCAATTTAATAATGATAATGAGAATAAATGTTGCAATGCAAAAAAAATAAATAAATAAATTGTCCTATAAATAAGCTTAATTTTGTGCAGAATATAATAGATATTAGTGCAAAGAAATATTTTTTTTCATTTCTGATTTTAATATGACCCAAACAAAAATACTAGTATATAACACTTTGCAATTTACTGTAAATAAGAAAAACAAAACTGCCACAATGAACAAATAATTTCCATCCTAATAAGCTTCAATTTGTGCAGAATATAATACATCTGTGTGCATAATCTTATTTTTATGTCTGATTTTAGGGTAAAATAT
>CM077188.1:2056457-2173957 GCA_039654105.1 Coreius guichenoti | reverse complement strand
TGTCCACCGCCGAAAGTGCCAACAGTGGGCACGTGAGCATCAGAACTGGACCACGGAGCAATGGAAGAAGGTGGCCTGGTCTGATGAATCACGTTTTCTTTTACATTACGTGGATGGCCGGGTGCGTGTGCGTTGCTTACCTGGGGAACACATGGCACCAGGATGCACTATGGGAAGAAGGCAAGCTGGCGGAGGCAGTGTGATGCTTTGGGCAATGTTCTGCTGGGAAACCTTGGGTCCTGCCATCCATGTGGATGTTACTTTGACACGTACCACCTACCTAAGCATTGTTGCAGACCATGTACACCCTTTCATGGAAACGGTATTCCCTGGTGGCTGTGGCTCTTTCAGCAGGATAATGCGCCCTGCCACAAAGCAAAAGTGGTTCAGGACTGGTTTGAGGAGCACAACGAGTTTGAGGTGTTGACTTGGCCTCCAAATTCCCCAGATCTCAATCCAATCGAGCATCTGTGGGATGTGCTGAACAAACAAGTCCAGTCCATGGAGGCCCCACCTCACAACTTACAGGACTTAAATGATCTGCTGCTAACATCTTGGTGCCACATACCACAGCACACCTTCAGGGGTCTAGTGGAGTCCATGCCTCATCGGGTCAGGGCTGTTTGAGCAGCAAAAGGGGGACCAACACAATATATATAGTCATAATGTTATGCCTGATCGGTGTATAACACTTTAATTATTGATTGCTATCAGGATGTGAAGAGACTTTCAACCATAATAACAAAAGAACAAATAATAACAGAATAACAAGAAACTGTTTATGAAAAGCATTGCCTAGCTTTAAGGGTTTGTTGCGATCTCTAACCCTGAGTATGAGCACTAGTGATGCCTGAACACGACTGAACGCAGGAGGGACGGTGTTTACTGTCACGGCCGGTTCCAGCTGGCCAAATCAAAGCGTAACAGCAAAGCTAAGAACGAGCAGTGACGAGGGCTGAACACATGATTACAGGTTGGACGGCTTCCCGCTTCGATTCAGGCCTTTTGCAAAGCGCGGAGCACATTCATCATCGGCTCTAATAGACAGCGCGAGCGAATTCTCCCTCCTGGCACCCGTCCTCACCTGAGTCTCCACACACCATTAAGATGTCACAGAAACCTAGAGGGACTCACTTGGCCTCTGCCAGCACAGGGCAGCGCCATTCTTACAGAGAACCAGATCCTCAAGAAGATTCTGGACGTCTTCCAGAGCTCCATGTCCTGAGGTCACCCCGCATCCTAATGAGACGCACAGGCCGGCCAGCTTTACGGATGTGCCAGCGGCTTCACGGCTCCCACAATCCACAGCCACTCCATGACGGCTTCATCCAGTCACTACAACTGCAGAAAACTGCAAAACTGTATATATATATATATATATATATATACACACACACACAGATCAGGCATAACATTATGAGCACTGACAGGTGAAGTGAATAACACTGATTATCTCTTCATCACGGCACCTGTTAGTGGGTGGGATATATCCGGCAGCAAGTGAACATTTTGTCCTCAAAGTTGATGTGTTAGAAGCAGGAAAAATGGGCAAGCGTAAGGATTTGAGCGAGTTTGACAAGGGACAAATTGTGATGGCTAGACGACTGGGTCAGAGCATCTCCAAAACTGCAGCTCTTGTGGGGTGTTCCCGGTCTGCAGTGGTCAGTATCTATCAAAAGTGCTCCAAGGAAGGAACAGTGGTGAACCGGCGACAGGGTCATGGGCGGCCAAGGCTCATTGATGCACGTGTGGAGCGAAGGCTGGCCCGTGTGGTCCGATCAAACAGTTAATGCAGGTGCTGGGAAATTTATAAATAAAATATATTAATAAATCAATATACATTTTATCTTCCTTTTTCATTTTTTTGTTTATTACTAATATTTATTTTTTTATTTTGATCTGTGAAGCACTTTGAGCTTATAAACATATATTATATAATATTATATAAACACAAACTTCATCATTGGGCTCTATTACTATTTTAATTTTTTCAGAATTTCATTAGTATTATTATCGTTATTATTATTTGTTTCAACTTTGAAATTTCTTTTCTTTTTTGTTTATTTTTCTATATTATTCATAAGCAAAGCATTAAGCACTACATAATGTTTTTTATGACATACTAATGAAATTTATAGATAAAATATATTTATAAACTAATATACATTTTATCTTCCTTTTTCATTTATTTAATTTTTTTTTTGTTTTGTTTATTACTAATAATTTTGTTATATATTCTGACCTGTGAAGCACTTTGAGCTGCATTTTATGTATGTACTGACTGAATGATTCAACAGTGCATGTTTTTATATAAAAAAAAGTATTCTTCATAATCTTTTTATTAAAATATAATAACTTGTTCTACATCTAAAATGACTGTCTACCTTCAATCTCAACCACCTTCACTCTATAAAAATCCTTGAGAATAATTTTTTTTTTTTTTATGCTTTGTCTGTTTCATCCTGAAATATGTCACACTGTGATGTTTTATTAACAAATTTCGGGAGGAGCACGTTCAGATAATTAAACCTAATTAAACACGAGTGGAGCACATTAAGTAAATCAATTTAATCAACGATAAGAGGTGTATATATACTGCAGATTTACCTCCTTTTCGTTGACAGTTTTTTAGCATATCTCCACCACCCCATCTCCTCACTTTGATTTAATAAACTCTTATTAGACGTCAACACAATCCATAATACAATGCAGTCTAGTTCTAGACTATCTTTATCACGGGGGGGGGTACTCTGGGTTCGGGCCAAAATTCCGAGCCTGGAGCCCTCCCCCGGACAGCACGCCAAATACGCATAATCTTTACTCTATTTAATTTGATATAAGTGTGAACTCGTGAAATGGATGTTAAATGGGTTGCAGTCGATGCATTTTTGAGAGAAGCATAAAGTATAAAACCAAAACAAAAAATAACCTGCCTTTTAGCAATACATTCTGTAAAAGCACCAGGAACACATCGATCGCTTAACCTGACGATCAGGAATGTTCACTACTCATTTTCAGTCTCCATCCATTTCGGTAAATTGTTCCTGGATCTCGTCCGGGTGCAAGTCTCATCTTGGCAGCCACGGAACAACACAGCACAAAGGGTCAAAGGTCCAGGCCTGCACTGGGATTGAATAATTGCGGCCCAAATGGGTCTTGCAATCTCGTGCAGGACTTCATGAACGCCTGGTTTGGCCCTGGACGTGCAGCAGTGCTCGCAACGGGACCTGTGGCGTGTTGGTGAGATTCAATCCCGCTCACTAAATGCGTGCTTTACTGAGAAAAGATTTTGCTTCTGATCGCCGTTTGACCTGAACACAGATTTGCTGCAAGCTGCTGAATTTGTTTAGCAAATTCTACAATACATTGCTGAAAAAACTTGAAGTCAACATGAAATGCTCTTTGCATCCCATTTTACTTGCATAATGTGGCGGATTTTTGAATGTAACAGGATATTTAAGTGGAAAAAATGAAGGATGGGATGTGATTCAGTGGATCTGAATGTGCGTTTTGCGCATCCCAAAAACTGGAAGACGTCCTCTTTATTGCATTAACTGATATTAAATTACTAGCTATTAGACGTCAACAGAAAAGAAAAGACGTTTCGGAAGTTCATGAAACGAGACAAACACCTTTTGTCTTTGTAAAAGATGTGCATTTATGATGTAATGAGATCATGAGCCGCTGTGGATGTTTATTTAACAGCATTTCACACACTTGTAGTGTTTCCCAGGCCTGTGTACTGAACATTAGTCAACTGAAAGTTGTGCAGTGTGTGTTTTCATGTTTCACTGCTGGCATATAGTCGATCTGTGATGCATTTGTTGATTTATAAGTTGGCTTTAGTTTAATTCTTTAACAGGATTGTGGATGCATGAACAGTTTTCTGTGTGATTCCTGACCCCTAAATGCTCTTTTTGATGCTCTGATGCGTAGCAACAGTAAAGAGTATCAGGCAGACCGGGGCAAGTTGTCACAAGAGCTGTATATCAGGTTTTGGTGCTTTTCTCTCATTGATGATTTCAAACACCTTTCTAGAATCATTTTTGTGACTTCCAGATTAAAAATGGAATATTTGTGTAATATCTGTAGCCTATATAGACAATGCATCTGAACTGAAAGTAGTGCGGGGCAAGTTGTCACACGTGTCTTAATTATAAATAATTTAGTGCTTGTTGGCTACAGTTGAATGTTTCTATATGGTGTTTATTTTTCACAGTTGTTTGCCTATAATCGCATATTTTTATTGTGACAACATGCCCCGCTATATATTAATCAAATCTTTTAGATGAACTGACTCTTAGTTGATTGATAGTCAAGACTTAATTGTCTAAATCATAGCGGCAGCGCGTAAATGCGCGCGCACGGTAACACACCTGTCTCGGCGAAGCTGATGATCTCCGACGTCTCCTCCTCCACCTCGTTCATGGACGCGGCGTGTCCGTCCAGGTTCGGGATCTCCACCCTCCCGTCCTCGCGCACCTTCCCGGCGTGGAGCTTCTTGAGCGCGGTCACCATCGCCGCCTTCGGGACGGGGTGGGTGATGTTGGGTCTGTCCCTCATCTGTAACCGGCTCAGAATGTGCCTCTTCACCGCCTCCAGGAAATCCACGTCCACGCGCGTGGGTCCATCCGTCTGGCTGAGCCCGCAGGACGCGCAGCTCGGGCTGATGCTCCGCGCGTCGGTGTCCGGTGCCGGTGTGCAGCGGATGGAGATGAGGAAGGACGCAAAACAAAGCACTTCGAACATCAAGCTTTTCATCTTCTGTGATGATAAACGGCTGGATTGATGGAGATGGAAGCGGCCAAGTTCGTATCCGCCTTCTCCACCTCCAAAAAAGTGGCACTTAAAAGTGGGAAAAGGCTGTAATATCCAAACCCAAAAGCAATAAATCCTGTAAGCGGCTAGAATATGTTCCTCCGGTTGATTCTTGTCTTTGGTCACTCCGCGATGGGTTCTATTCAATTCGGATCGATATCACCGTGAGAAAGGCCCGGTACACCATCCGAATCGTGAATGATGTAAATAAGAAAGTAAGCGGAGCTCTTGAGAAATGTCCACGTACAGCCGCGCTTTTACGCACAAGTCCGATGCGTCATGGCATGACTGGAAACCTCAGTGTATTACGCGTCAAAAAGCCCACAGACTAAACAAAGGAGCTGTTATGATCTGTCCTGCTGATTTCTTCACTCTATTGAGTTAAAATCATCCATGGTGAAGGGAAGCGAGCGCAAACCAGTCAGTTTCCCCACAGCCTTTCCAAATAATCATTCGCCTTTTGGCCTTTATTTTAGTTCTTCAGATGAAGATCCCGTCCTCCTTTGTTGGACATTTTGACTTCCAGTGTACGTTTCCCAAATACTTCTTCATCATAGCTCTCGGGATGGTGTTCGGGAGCTCTGGCTTTTTTCTCGCGCAAACAGACATTGTGCCGCTTTGGAGCCTCTGGAAAGTTTTTATACGGGACTGTAGAACCACGTGGGACGATCCGCCAACTCCACAGGGTTAGAAAGGTAGAGACCCTGTCAGGACTAATGCACATTTTCAGCAGAAACAAAATGCAAAGCTTATCGAAATGTGTTGAAATGCACAAAAATATAGAATTCAGTAGAGATCGGTCCAGTGAAATCTAATTTCTGCGAGTTAAAATGAGTCTATAAAAGTAAAATGGCATGCAAAGCGAAGTTTAACAAAACAGACTAAATGGTTGTAGTCGTGCAGTATGCAAAATATTATATTTTATTATATCATAATAAAGTACTAATAGCTATTGTTGCATTTCAGTATGTGCACTCAAAAAAATCTGGGTTGTTTCAACTGATGTTTGGGTCAAATATGGACAAACCCAACCGTTTAATATTTTTTAAAAATTTTAAACTCAACGGTTTTTTTTAAACCAACGGTTGGTTTAAATTTTTAAACCCAACGTTTTTTTTTTTTTAAACCAAACTGTTGGTTTAGTTTTTTTTAATTTTTAAACCCAACGGTTCGGTTTGTCCATATTTGACCCAAACATGGGTTGAAACAACCCAACATTTCTAGAGTGTATTTATTCAGATCAACAGATCCTTACTAAAAGAGAAAAGACACTTATTATTTTGCTACTAAAAGCAAAAAGACATAATTTTAGGTGATTATGGATCATTTTGTTAAATCAAGCTCAAATGTTTCTGTTTATAAAAACAAAGAGCGAACTGTGGGTCTGGAAGTAATGAAGCATCCCCTTTGAATCAAACCATTTATAGCCAGCGGGATTCAGTCTTAGAAAGTAAATGAGCAAAACTTTTAACTGGTTTTGTGAATGAACGTGTGAACTCGTAAACGGGTTAAACAGGCGCCAGAGAAGCTTCTTTAAACCTCACTAACTAGCTCTCACAGAAAGAGTGTGGAAACAAGGCTAAAAAAAACACCATAGTAGTTGTTTTAAAATAGAACAAAGTGCAAAGGAGGTGTCTTAAAATAAAAAGTACTTGACTAAGGGGTAATTTTATTTATCATTTATCTGAATAAAGTAGTCCAGTGGTTTGTAACTGATAGCGCCTCACTGATGAAGTTTAAAGTTGTAAAACAGCGCCATCACTCGCCAAAATAAGAACTCACAAGTCCTGCGTACACTTACACGTATAACTGCATTAACATATTCAGAATAGAAAATAGTCCGAAAAGAGTACAGAATATATATATATATATATATATATATATATATATATATATATATATATATATATTGTTACATTTCAGTAGGTGCACTCAAAAATTCTGGGTTGTTTCAACTGATGTTTGGGTCAGATATGGACAAACCCACGTTGGTTTAATATTTTTTTTAAATTTTTAAACCAAACGGTTGGTTTAAATGTTTAAATCCAACGTTTATTTTATATATATATATATATATATATAGCAAATAAATCAAATAAACATACATAATGGAGAGTAAAACTTGCATTATAGATAACAGTGTATACAATTTTGCACATCATACTGAAATTTTTTATAGAAATCATAATAAAGACTACCTTAGCCGAAATATCCATACATGGTGTTATGGCGTCATATCCTTGTCATTTGAATATCCGGTGGGCGGGGCAGAGTAGCTGGACGGGAGTAGTGGAATTGATCCCGTGTGACAGAATTATGTTTTAACCGCTTATACATGCCAAACAAATCACTGGCTCTTCACAGATCAAACTTCCGGTGAGTGATCTATAAGAGTTTACGTTGTTTTGATCAGTTTGAAAAATGTTTGATCAGTTTGCGCAGACGACAACTTTACATTTCTGAGGTATTTCCTCGGATGAAGCGCCTTTATGTCTTTGTGGGAAAACTCTGTAATTGACTGTTTTCACATCCAATGAGGGGGAGAGTAGAGGAGGACCCGCCTTATAATTTGTCTGTTGAACCAATCAAGAGCTAGAGGATGCGGGCTCTCGCCTTTAACAAAAAGGAAGGGGTGGTGTCTACGCGGGATGGAAAAGTGAAAATCGCTTTATTCAGTATAACAACATCTTTTTAAAAAGTTTTTTTAGTACATTTTAGTTATGTATTGTTGTTTTCTGTTTCTTACTCACACTGTTGTCCTTACAAAGAAGTACTGTGGCTGTAAAACGGCAACGTGACGGTACCATGGTACTTTTACAGCGTACCATAATAGTGAATGATTACAGTACTATGGTATGAACGTGGTACTTGATACTATCATGGTACATGACCTAAAAATATGGTATTATCATATAGATGGATGGATGCACACTGTTGATCGCAGTTGTGAAATTTAAGTTGCATTTCATTTGATACATTGGATTTTATATTAGTAATATGCAGTGTTGGGGTAACGCATTACAACTAACGCGAGTTACGTAATCAGATTACTTTTTAAAGTGAAGTAACGCGTTACTTTTATATTTACAACAAAAATATAAAATAAACAAACTCAGAATATTGCACAAACCTACAATAATTACATATATTAAATTACACAAATATTAAATATGTATTTAATCTCACTTTATTAACCAATGTCTTTGCTTTTGACCTTAAACCATACTAATAAGTAAAACATAACCTTTTTTTGTTTGTTTTTATTGCTAAAATAAGATTGTAGAACTGCGTCCTATTCTTCTGCAATCCAACAGAACCCAGCGGGCAATTGATGTCGAAACGACGTCAAATTGACATCAAACACTGGCGTCAAAAAACAGGTCAAATATGCAAATCAAATTGATGTCAATTTGACATCCACACATTGATGTCTTCTCGACCACCAAAATAACGACACAAAAGTAATAATGTAAGAACAATTTTATTCGTCAGGCTTATATTTTAAAAATACAAATGCATTTTGGTACATACAATACAGGATTTTGTATCTAGAGAGCATGTAAAGCAAATTAAAATAGTATGGAAAAAGATGATTGATGGCTGTAGATAAATGCACACCTAATCTGAATCTGAACACAGATCAATCGTGTCCCATTCCCCCATATCTGTTGGGAGCAGATTTAGTTCTTCATGTGTTTTTTTTTAAATTTTTATATCAGCCTCTGAAGATGCTGGGCTTGACTGCTGTACAGCACCTGAATGAAAATGGAGCAGATTTTGTATTACTCGCTTCACGACATTTAAAGCATAAATAAGATTTTCAGCAACCATCACTTGTAGTAACATAGCAATTCACAAAGTAATTTAAACTCTCTAAAGCTAGGGTTATACTTTCTGTGTGTGCGAGGTTACACATGACGTAATGCAAAGCCACTGCCATTCTAATAATAAAAGACTACAGTAGGCTACTGACAGAACTGATCTTTAGCAAACTGTGCACAGAGACAATTTGGTCCATGGTCCATGTACCTTCTGGTAATTTGATTTAGAAAGAGATTTTTAAAAATTGAAAAATGACCGTTATTTTAATTGTCTTCTAATACTCCAGAATCAAACAACTGGAAAACGAGCCATTTTCCATTTTTCCGTTGTTGCATGGAAAAGAAAATCAATAAGAAATTAAAACTTTAATTTTTAATGTTTGAATGCTGAACCTCAGAGTTTCAGGACAGCAGCACCAGGCCAGCAGTTTAGTTTAGTCTTGAGTTGTACTACCTAATACGCTGTGGCTATCTGTAGTGTAGCCTTTACTGTATATAATTTTTAAACTGTATCATTACAAATAGGCTATATATAAATATAAATGTGTTTTTATTCTCCGCCGATATAATCAGCTTTACAGAGTTGCGACAGCAGCTCTTTGAGTGCACCGTGCAGCACCGTTGCTTATTCGTACTGTGTGCTGGTTTGTTTTAGCATATTTATTATTTATTCCACGGTAAGAACAACATAGTCTTGTGATCTGTGGATGAACAATTTCTAAAAAAAGTAAATGATGATGACAAGGATATTAAACGGAGCTGAAAGGTTCGGTGTGTCTTCAGCGCCCCAAACACTGTGGTGTGTGTCCATTGGCGTGGAGCAGAGTGAGTGTTTTCATTTAATTCCTATAGAAGCTGAGCTTCACGCTCGCACGTGAGGGAGAAGCTCAACTTCCATATGAACTGAAAACTCTGCTCCACACCAGTGGACACGCACCATAGTGTTTCATATTCATAGTTTTCAGTCATGTGACTGTTGCGAGCCCTGGAGGGCAAAACAGGCATAGAACTGCAGCACAAGCCTGTCATTTTCCATCTCAAAAACAAAAAGATGTGAACAAGATGCAAGTTTTGGGCACTTGTGATCCATGTACAGCACCTGCTGCAGTATTTCAATCACTAAAAACAGCGGGACGTTTTTAAAATGCTTAACGTGAAAAACACTATAGGGTGAGTTGCACAAATAAGGATTAAATTAAGCAAAGTTTAATGCTACTTTAGATAGTCAAATCACCTTTATTTATATAGCGCTTTTTACAATGCTGACTGTTTCAAAGCAGCTTCACAGTGATAACAGGAAAATAATGCAACAGAATTTGATTCGGCTGTACAGCCGCTCTGGAGAAAACGTTGAACGTTATCCAGCTCATTTCAATTATCATATAGTGACCATGTGGGCAGATCAGTAATTTAGTTGAAAATTTATTTGAATATTTAGTTGAAAATTTTAGTGTCCCCAACTGAGCAAGCCAAGCCAAAGGCGACAGTGGCAAGGAACCAAAACTCCTTCAGGTGGCATAATGGAGAAAAATAAACCTTGGGAGAAACCAGGCTCAGTCGGGGTGCCAGTTCTCCTCTGGCCATCATGCCGTGTCGGTGAGGCAATTATTAGATAGGAATATTCGAAAGATCGGAGTCATCACGCCAGAGACAGGTTTATTGATAAGGCAATTTCAGTCTAATTGACACGGTCTCTGCAGACACTTCAGGGATGCATTGGTCATGTCTAGGCGCAGGTCCACCATCTGATCTGGATACGGCCCGGATCCGGCCGACTGCAGTAAACCTCGGGATAAACAGAGAGACTAACATTAGCGTAGATGCCATTCTTCTTATGATGTAACGAGTACATCAGGTGTTATGGGAAGTGTTCCCGGTTCCGGCTGACCTAGTTAATGCAGCCTAAAACAATCATTTAACTGATATGAATAATAGAAATTAAAAATGTTTTATGTGTATGCCATAGTAAAGAGATGTGTTTTTAGTCTAGATTTAAACTGACAGAGTGTGTCTGCTTCCCGAACAATGCTAGGAAGACTGTTCCAGAGTTTAGGTGCTAAATAGGAAAAGGATCGACCGCCTGCAGTTGATTTTGATATTCTAGGTATTATCAACTGGCCAGAATTTTGAGACCGCAATAGACGTGATGGAGTATAATGCGTTAAGAGCTCGCTCAAGTACTGGGGAGCTAAACCATTTAGTGCTTTGTAAGTAATTAGCAAGATTTTAAAATGTATAAGATGTTTAATAGGGAGCCAATGCAGTGCTGACAGAACCGGGCTAATGTGGTCATACTTCCTGGTTCTAGTAAGAACTCGAGCTGCTGCGTTTTGGACCAGCTGCAGTTTATTTATTAAGCGAGCAGGGCAACCACCCAGTAGAGCATTGCAATAATCTAGCCTTGAGGTCATGAACGCATGAACTAACTGTTCAGCATTTTGCATTGAGAACATATGCCGTAATTTAGATATATTTTTAAGATGGTAGAATGCAGTTTTGCAGATGCTAGAAACGTGGCTTTCAAATGAGAGATTGGTATCAAAGAGCACACCAAGATAGATAGACAGACAGACAAACAGATGGCTACCAGTCAAAAGTTTGGAAACATTATAATGTTTTTGAAAGAAGTCCCTTAGGGCTCATCAACCTTGCATTTATTTAATCAAAAATACATAAAATAGTAATATTGTGAAATATACAATTTAAATTAACGGTTTTCTATTTTAATATAGACTTACTTTAAAATGTAATTTTACAGCATCATTGGGGGACTAATGTAGCATCAGATTTCTATTTTGAATAAATGCTGTTGAATAAAAAAACAATATTAAGCAGCACAACTGTTTCCATTATTGATAATAACTGCAGCAAATCATTAGAATGATTTCTGAAGGATCATGTGACACTTAAAACTGGAGTAATGATGCTGAAAATACAGCTTTGCCATCACAGGATTCAAATAGAAAACAGCTGTTTTAATATTATTTCACAATGTTATTGTCTTTATTGTACTTTTCATCAAATAAATGCAGTCTTGGTGAGCATTAGAGACTTTTTTCAAAGACATAAAACACCAACACCAAACTTTTGAACATTGTTTGAGGTTTTACTTACTAGTCACATGGTCCATAGTGCCTTAAGAGATGTTGTCCGACAGGAGATCCGCTCCAACTCTGCTACGGTGCAGGGCATCAGCATGGAAAGCAACAACATAAACAATTTATCACAGAGCCAACCATATTTAGTATACAATGCCAGGTTTATTAAAAGGAAAGAAGCTACAGCATATGCGAAATGCAGAAAAGAAAAAGAATAATACAGAAATTAATTCTGATATTCTTAGGGTAACAGTGTTTTTAGTTACTTATTCATTTAATATTGTTCATACAGCGTAACTTATATTTGGATGTCAAAGCCTTCTAAAATAAATGAAATAAATAAAAACATTTAATATGAGAAAATAAAAAGAAGATAGATGTATGTGATATAGGTGAAAAATATTGAGATATGAGATTAATTAACTTCTTCAGTTTACCTGTGTTTCCTACTTCTCTGTCAGCAGCTTCCTTCAGAAATATTGGGATCTTGGGAGCTTCCTCTGTTGTAGAGGGGTTATTTTGTCCCTCCTGAAATCACAGAACATTTTTATCAATATTTTAACCTGTTTCAGCCAATTTTCGCGATCGCTTTTTTTTTTTTCTGTGTAAGTGATGCCATCGATTAACATTTATGTTAAATTAATTAGCCAACTTCTAATGACCCATCAATTGCCAGCAAAACCTTTACAAAACTATCAAAACCTCTCATCTACACACAAATATGTGATTAAAAGCCCAAACTTTTATAAACAAGACCGTTTTGCTAACGAACTTTGAAGACACATTTCTATAAAGTAAATATTCAACAGAAGCGTGTCAATTACACGTAAGAAAAGTGTCAGGAACAGTTGTGTGTATTATTTGTGTAACCTCACCTGAAAGCAGTGAAAACAAAAGCGACAGAGGGGGTTCTGCGGCTTGTCAGTTGTTGCTGCGCCGTTTCCATGGCAACTCTGCGCCGCTCCAGTGTTTGAAATCGACTCGAATGTTCAACGCGCACACGCCCATTAAAACACGTCAAAGTCACGCAGCATTTACAAACATAAACATCTAGAATGAACACATTACATTTTACTGCAAAATGCCACTCCTCCACGTGATAGTGGGACATTGATTTTTTTTATTGTTGTTTTTGCAAACACAACGATTTTAAAACATTGATTCATGTAAAATATGTTACAAATCCAACACGGCTCGAAAGGAAATGTGCCAACTGGATGCGTTTCGAAGCCTCAGTTAAGAAAAAATGCTTAAACTTAAAGTCAATAATTACTAAATATGACATCAATTTGATGTCTAAAACATGACATTGATTTGATGTAAATTGAACGTCAAAAATTTTGGCCTACATATACATAAAACCAATTTAAGTGTGGGATTAACTTCCGATTTTCACCCGATTAACACTGGAAGAAATTGCTGTCCAAACTGAATTTAAAATGGTGCATACAGTATCTTGATCAAGTCTTGACTAATATTTGACGTCAAATTGACATCAAGGTGCCCGCTGGGAAGGCTTATTCATTTCACTTTTGGTGTGAAAGTGCCTTTACATTTGCCAAAAATATAATTTTTCTTTATTTGTTATTAAAAATCAAACAAGCAAGCCGAGCTCAGGTGAGAAAAAGTAACATAACGCATTACTTTCCATTAAAAGTAACTTAAAGGCACAGTATGTAAGATTTTTGGATTAAAATATCCAAAAACGACTAGAACAATGTTATATATTTTGTTGACTTGTGTTTTCTTGAAATGTTTCCAAGATTGTTTAAATCCAGAGAAATAAGCAGTTTTAACCAGGACATGGACCGTGTCCGTGCGTCGCCTATCAATGACATCATACCTGCGTTACCCTCGATTTCTGCTTTTATTTTGTGGAAACTATGGAAACACCAAAGACGCTTGAATATATAATGTGTTTTATTAAACAGATGAGCAACTGTTTGGATGCGTAATAAAAGCTCTGCGAAATCTCTGCGTCATCAAGCTACGCCTTTGTTTTGAATAAGCGACCTCTAGCGGCGAAAAATTACATATTGTGGCTTTAAGTAACACAATTAGTTACTTCTTATTGTAATGCATTACTATTAAAAGTAACTTTCCCCAACAGTATGTATTTATAATATGTTATTAATAATATATATGTACTTATAATATATTATATACATAATACATTAGATATTAATAGTGTATGTTTCTATTCTTTTGTATGTTTGCAGTCTCGTTCTGTTTCTTCTTCTAGAACACTAAAGTCATGGCAGCAAATAAGAGCAAAAATCAAAGTTCGCTGGTTCTGCACAAGGTGATCATGGTGGGCAGCGGCGGCGTGGGGAAATCCGCACTCACGCTGCAGTTCATGTATGATGAGGTGAGTCTTTATTTAATCTACAGGAAGAGTTTATTTCACCATTTACTCTCCTTCATCTGCTCTAAAACCTGTATGACTGTTATGACTATTACTTTTCTAATATGTGTTGCTCAGTTCGTGGAGGACTACGAACCCACCAAGGCTGACAGTTACAGGAAGAAGGTGGTCCTGGATGGAGAGGAGGTGCAGATTGATATTTTGGACACGGCGGGACAGGAAGACTACGCTGCCATCAGGGATAACTACTTCCGCAGCGGAGAGGGTTTCCTCCTGGTTTTCTCCATCACAGAGCCGGAGTCCTTCAGCGCCACGTCAGAGTTCAGGTCTGGACGTCCTGCTTATCTGCTCTAGTGCGTTTACAGAGCGTTCAGTTCAGTCCTGGTGTGGTAGAATCGCAGTTACTGCACTGTATGTTCTCAGAAAGAGCAGAATGATGTTATCGTTACGCCAGCATCCTGCCCACAACAACTCTGATAGTCTGAACCTAGTTTCCAGCTCAAGTGATTTGTCCTCACTGAAAACAAAATGCTGAGTAGAGAAGGGGGGCGGACCCACTAGAAATAAGACAAAAGAACCTTTAAAATAAGTTAAAGCAGCTAAAAATCATATTACTATAATCTTTCCTTCAATAGCTGCCATTTTATTTATGAATCAGGATTGAAAAAATGGGATATATGAGAGAATCTAGACCTGGAAAAGTCATGAAAATAAATAAAATCTTTAAAAATCATGGAGATTTTTGTAAAAGCTCTTAAATATTTGTATCAGGTGGAAATTACTATTTGTAAGTAAAAAAAAATATATTTTTAAATGACAAGAAAAGTTGGTAAATATATAAATATATGAGTTATGAGGTTATGTATATACTGTATACACACAAACATATACTGTATATATAATGTATATAAAATATGTATAGACTGGATCCATTTAACATTCAGCAGGCCAACATAAATACAACAGAACAAAGATACATATGCGTGATATAAAGTCAGAATTGCGAGATATAAAGTCGGAATTGTGTGATATAAAGTCAGAATTGAGTGATATAAAGTTGGAATTGTGAGATATAAAGTCAGAATTCCGTGATATAAAGTCAGAATTGCGAGATATAAAGTCGGAATTGCGAGATATAAAGTCGGAATTGCGAGATATAAAGTCGGAATTGCGAGATATAAAGTCGGAATTGCGTTATATAAAGTCGGAATTGCGAGATATAAAGTCGGAATTGCGAGATATAAAGTCGGAATTGCGAGATATAAAGTCGGAATTGCGTTATATAAAGTCAAAATTGCGTTATATAAAGTCGGAATTGCGAGATATAAAGTCAGAAGTGCGAGATATAAAGTCAGAATTGCGTGATATAAAGTCAGAATTGCGAGATAGTCAAAATTGCGTGATATAAAGTCAGAATTGCGTGATATAAAGTCAGAATTGAGTGATATAAAGTCAGAATTGCGAGATATAAAGTCAGAATTGAGTGATATAAAGTCAGAATTGCGTGATATAAAGTCAGAATTGCGTGATATAAAGTCAGAATTGAGTGATATAAAGTCAGAATTGCGAGATATAAAGTCAGAACTGCGAGATATAAAGTCAGAATTGAGTGATATAAAGTCAGAATTGCGAGATATAAAGTCAGAATTGCGAGATATAAAGTCAGAATTGCGAGATATAAAGTCAGAATTGAGTGATATAAAGTCAGAATTGAGTGATATAAAGTCAGAATTGCGAGATATAGTCAAAATTGCGAGATATAAAGTCAAAATTGCGAGATATAAAGTCAGAATTGCGAGATATAAAGTCAGAATTGCGAGATATAAAGTCAGAATTGAGTGATATAAAGTCGGAATTGAGTGATATAAAGTCGGAATTGAGTGATATAAAGTCAGAATTGCGAGATATAAAGTCGGAATTGCGAGATATAAAGTCGGAATTGCGAGATATAAAGTCAGAATTGAGTGATATAAAGTCAGAATTGCGAGATATAAAGTCGGAATTGCGAGATAAACTTGTAGTTGCAAGAAAAAAATAACTTTATTTTTTGCAATTGCAAGTTTATATCACGCAATAATCTTTTTAAATAAAGTCGCAATTATCTTTTTAAATGTTTTATTCTGTGGCGGAAACAAGCTTCCATAGAAAACAGCTATTTTAAATTGTAAAAATATTTCATCATTCTTACTGCATTTTTCATCAAATAAATGCTGCTTTGGTGAGCATAAGAGACTGCTTTTGATTAAAAAAAATCGTAATTATTGCCAATCTTTTTTAACGTGTTTGTGCAGAGATTACAGCTGTGCTGTATTACGATCAGATATTATATGTGTTCCGCACAGGGAGCAGATCCTGAGAGTGAAAGCAGAGGAGGATAAAATCCCTCTGTTAGTGGTGGGGAATAAGTCTGATCTGGAGGACAGGAGGCAGGTGTCTGCGGACGAGGCCCGAGCCAAAGCGGACGAGTGGTCCGTCCAGTACGTGGAAACGTCAGCCAAAACTCGAGCCAACGTCGATAAGGTTCTGCGCCTCCACTATCCCAATCCTCTCAAAACACATGATGATTGTGAGTGCCTCAACTGGCGTTTGTTTGTTGTTTGCAGGTCTTCTTTGATTTGATGAGGGAGGTGCGGGCGAAGAAGATGTCTGAGAACAAAGAGAAGAACGGGAAGAAGAGTGGCAAGAAGAAGAAAAGCCTGAAAGAGAGATGCACGCTGCTTTGAGCTGCACGAACGCCAAGCTTTCCTTTCCTGGACTGAGCCGCTTCTCTGATGAAGAGGAGACCTGATCTTCTTCCTCCTCCACCCTTCCTGATGCCAAATACAATCGAACCAGAACCGTGAGCCACGGCGACCTCAACTAGAACGCTTTTTTTATACATTTCTACAGGTTTTCCAATATAAAATCAGTAGTTCAACTCTAATCTCTGGAATATGGAGCTGCAACATTCCTCATTCATGAAACGCATTACATTTCAAAGTATTGAATTTAATGCGACAAACTATTTAGAAATGAATTCTGCGTGTGTTTCGTGAATGTTTCTCTTTATCACCTACACATAAAACTTTTTGTGCTAAATACTCTATTTTATCTGCCTTTCCCTTCTTTAAAGGCAACAGACATTATATGCAATATATATATTTGTTTGTTTTGAATGCAGTAAAGCATTATTATCACACAGCTAAAGGAGGAGAGATTCACAGATTTCACTATGCAAACTCGACACAAAATATTTTATTGATATTTTTGTAATCAAACCACTTTGTCTATGTTTCATTGATTTCTCTGCCTGGTGATTATAGACCAAATAAACCTCTGAATTTGTTATGAATCTCTCGTGTTTCACTGAAGCGATGCCGTTGTGTTGTGTGTCTCAGTGCTGAAGAAAACGCTGGAATTTTGAGTTACACTCTTGTTTCTGCGTTTGATGACCTCCGGAGTTTTGACAAAGGACGGCAGCAGGGCCATAAGAGTTTATGAGAGCAGTAAAAAGTGTCCGGAGGCAATCTGTCACCTTGACTTTGAATGTGAGAAACCGTCTATTCAGCATTTAACGCCCCATTGTAAAGACGCCTGTGATGTCCTTCACTTGCACATGCTCTGATCTGAGGATGCTGAGACCTTCAATCTGGATGATGGGTGAGGAAAAAAATATTAAAATAAGATGATTCAGGAATCTTACACTACTTCTATGCAACAGGCTTAACTAAGCTTTTTGTGTTTAGAGAAATAAAAGAGGGAAAAACTGGGAAAATGCGAGAAAATGTTCTGTCTGGCATCAGGATGCAATTTCATGCACCACCAGCTCATGGAAATTTTTGTTGTTTTTTTTTTTTTTATAACATTCACATCCGTTTTTTTTTAATTAATGTATTTAATATATGTACTTTTCTTCCAAACAAAATGGTTTTAGATCAATATTAAATTTGTGAAAATTAAATGGTTACACTTTATTTTAAGGTGTCATTGTTACAGTGTAATTATATATTTAAGTACTGAGTAATATTAATGAACTAAATGTACTTACTATAGGGTTAGGATTTGGTTTAAGGTTAGTTGCATGTAATTATGCATAATTTATAGTTATTACTATAGTAACTACATGTAACAATGACACTGTAAAATAAAGTGTTACCAAAAAAATATAGTAGAAGAATGACTATTTTCTCCAAAAATAAAAGTTTCGCCAAAATAGTTGTGTATGCTGTACTTCCACTCTCGGACCAGCAGAGGTCAGTGGATTCGATTAGAACTACAAACACAAATAAAAAGTGTTAAAAACTACAAACATGGCGGATGTACGAGTCCGACGGTTAAGCGGTTTGACGTTTGAGTGATTAATAATCAGTATTTAACCTGACGAAAAGATATTAATTCAATGTTATTCACATTATATTTAATCTGAAACAGCACTGTATACTTTTGTAAATATAAGTAATTAACTTTTAAACACACGAGGAGAGTCTCCTCATGAAAGACCCATGAATGGTAGATCAACGTGCTACAACATTTCTCTCTGAAACGCTAGGAAATTAAATTAAACTGAATGTGGAGGATTTTAACTGTGACAAGATGATTGACAGGCAGTTTAAACTGTGACAAGATGCACAGAACTTCTAACGGCAGCTGCAGTGACGCGATGATTGGCTCTTTTATTTAAAAGGCGCCATTTTACGCGTTGCTGGCTTGGACCGTCTTTGTTTATATGAAGTCTACTCATTTTCCGTCGCTCACTGAGGTAAATCTTACTTTGTAGTTCACATGGAATTATATTTTATTTCGTAAGTTCATTGTTCTGAATAGTGTTAGCTGTTTGATGATTAACTGTGAATACACATAGTTGATATTAAATGCATTTATAATATTCACACACCCTCAACTACAAACCTAAATTTGTACTTTTTACTAGACCTCCTCTGGGACTTCCAGTCGATCCTTCAGTTTGTGCATTGAGGATCTGATGTCAAAGCCATCGACCAGAAGTACCAGCTCCCTGTAGAGAGATTCAAATTATCAGGAGTCTAGCGCATGTTGAGTTATTCTTTTTATTTATTTGATTGTGTTTCAGATGTATTTGTTCAGACTGTGAGTGTTCGCACTGAATCCGCTTGTGCTCCTACAGGATCGTCTGTGACTCTATGGTCCAGTTGTAAATATCCTGATGGATATATATTTCAGTCAATGTCATGGACACACAGATCAAATAATGGAGAAACAGTTGCAGATCCCAGTAAGGACTCCCGGTATAGAAATTATTCCTGTGACTTAACAATTAATGGTCTGCAAGAGACAGACGCTGGCACATATTACATGAGCTTCACTTACAGAAAAGGAAACTCTACCTTTAACTCAATTATTCCATCACATGTCAAAGGCAAGTATATCTCGATTAGCTACTTTCACTTGATTTGAACCTTCTCCTTTCCATATAATGAATACTATAGAGATAGACACGTGTGACTGAAGGTCAGAAGGTCACACTGACCGCCAGCAAACGCTCCTTCATCTGGTGGAAGAACGAAAGGCGTTTGGATCTGCATCATTCCCGCGATGCGCTGCATGTTTCAGCGGTGAGCCGTGAGGATTCGGGCTGGAGCGCTTTCAATCGTTCCGCTCGGCCGAGACGCTCCTCAGTGTCAACCGTGAGTGAGGACACATACGGCAAGCCGTTTTGGCTTTTATTCATTCCTTTTAACATTGTCAGTAGTGACAATCGAATTATTGATGTCAAAAAATTACATTTTTACTAGTAGCAATATGGCAAGCCATTTTGACTTTTATTCATTCCCAGGATATGAATTTTTGATATCAACAATGACGTTATCACTCACAGACATCGAATTCTAGATATGAAAAATTTAATTTCAACTAGTAAAAACAATAATTCTTGATATCTGTAAATATATTTCAACATGTTACATTTGTTATTTCTCATATTTGAAATTGTATTTCTGATATCAATAATTATGAGAGTAATTTCAGATATCTAAAATGACTTTCTTACTAGTAACTTACTCATTACATATATCAGAAATTAACACTGTCACTAGTGATGTCAAAAATGAACATTTTTACTAGTAGCAGTTGAATTGTTGATATCAAGAATACACATTTGCACTATTAACCACATAGTTATTGATATCAAAAATTATGATTTTTACTAAGAATTATATTTCTGATGTGAAATTGGAATTTCAGCTAGTAAGAAATCAATTCTTAATATCAACAATTGAATTTGAATGGCAGCCTATGGTGAGATTTAGTGAAAATACAATTACAGATATCAAGAATTATAGTGTTTACTAGTTGAAATTTAATTATTGATTTAAAAAAATTCATATTTCTGTGATGACATCATTGTTGATCGCAAGAATTAATATTTTTTACTAGTGAAAATCCAATTTCTGATATTGAGTTCACATTTTAACTAGTGAAAATTGAATTGTTGATATCAAAAGTCAAACCGGCTTGCCATTCTTCTCTTGATCAGTGTGTCATTGTGTGGATGTGAAACTGATGGTTATTTACAGCTCCAGATGTGGTGAATGAGAGAGCGGGAATCATAACGCTGACTCTCATCGCTCTGCTGTTGATCTGTGCAGCTCTGTGGATGATGATGTGAGTCTGCTTTACGTTTAGTAGACGCTTGTATCCAAAGCCTCACGTCATCATGTTTATGTTCTCTGTCTTTCTAAACAGAAGAAAAAAACGACAATCCCTTAAAAGACCTGAAGGAATATAAATGAGTGGCTTACATTTTGCTAATGTTCCTTTTACGTTGTGAAATGGAAGTCAGTGGCTACCGTCAACTGTCTGGTTACTGACATTCTTCAAAATATCTTCTTTTGTGTTCAGCAGAAGAAAGAAACAAATACAGATTTGGAACAACTTGAGGGTGAGTAAGTGATGACAGAATTTGAACATTGAACATTCCATTTCATCATTAAAGTTCCATTTGAATGTTCTCTGAACGTTCTGAAACAAGTAACATTTAAACAAACATTAGACGAACATCCAACTAAAATGTTGAAGAAAAAACATTCCATAAACGATGTATAAATAGCATTTTTTGTGCTAACATTTTAAAAACATGATTAAAGACCAGATAACACATTCTATTAAAGGGCACATAACACACACAGTTTGTGCCAATCTCATGTTAATCTTGAGTATCTATAGAGTAGTGTTGATCCTTCATATCTCCCAAGAGTCTTTAGTTTTATCATATTTATAAAAGACATACGCTGTACCGATTCTTTCTGAAAACAGCTGAGTCCGTGGAGGCGTGCAGTGGGCGGAGCTGAAGAGTCACGAGCACACACACACACACACACACACACACACACACACACACACACACACACAAACAATACATCATGGCATTATCCCTGGATAACTTTCTATTCACTATACGTTGGTGTTGTTCACATTATATGCACTTACGCGCCGATTACCAACAAAACACACACATTTGATGCAGTTTCACTCACCGCCTGCGGTTTCCACTCATGACCGTCTAAAATCAAAATGACAGCACTGCAGACGACTCCCGTAACCCGAACGAAGCTTGTTGATGGCGGCTCTTGCTCTCGCTCTGGTTGTTTGTTTTTGTGTGTATGTGTGTGTGTGTGTGTGTGTGTGTGTGTGTGCGCTCATCCGGGTAGAAGTGCCCATTCAAGGAATTCCGCCCTTTATGACGTCATACAGGGCCATACTCGAAAAAAACGTTCCAAAACTTGTTCGAATCCTGAAGGAGTGTATTTGGCACAGAAATACTCCGTCATACGTCCAACTCATTTTTTTAAATTTTGTCCATGTTTAGCATGAGAATCAAATCTTTAACACCGTAAATAAGGCAGAATGCATGAAATAGCATTAGACATCTCCTTTAACGTTATGCTCATAACATTGAGAGAACATCGCCAGAACGTTAACCAAAGTTAACGACCAAGTTTCTAATAGACTGATGTGTAAAGTTTCAAACATTAACTTTTGATGTGTCTGTTCTTCACAATTACGCTGTGTATGAAAATGATCAAACATCAGACATGGCTTTTGACCTGGAGGATTGGCGGGATGGATCTGAGGACATTTGTGTGTATGTCTGGCTACACAGTAAAATGCACCACAAAGCTTCTGCAGAGGAAACTCTGTTTCATGCTTTCAGAGTGTCACGTGACAGTGCTGCCCCCTAGTGAATATCACAGCAACAACAGTAGCCTATAATTGAGGTACATACAGTAGACAGAATTGGTATTTATACACCACATGCCTTTTTTAATGATCTTAATGGAATCAACAATGTCACAACAGGATACAGACCATAAATGGCATTTCACCATAACATCTCCCTTTCTTTAAGGAATTGACACACTTCACTAAGAACCCCTCCATTAACCCTTTAAGACCTGAAGGCATTTTTAGAGTTGTTTTTTTTGAGTGACATACACAAAAGTAAAGACTCATAACTCCAAATCTATAGCAAGGAGAGTCAAAAGGTAGGTATCGTTTGATAGAACACTTTTTAGATTTATTAGAAAATATAAATTACATTATATTTGGACATTCTCGTGCTGAGAAACTGACAAAATATATATATAATTTTTATTACAAACCCGATTCCAAAAAAGTTGTGAATAAAAAAGGAATGCAATAATTTACAAATCTCATAAACTTATATTTTATTCACAATAGAATATAGATAACATATCAAATGTTGAAAGTGAGACATTTTGAAATGTCATGCCAAATATTGGCTCATTTTGGATTTCATGAGAGCTACACATTCCAAAAAAGTTGGGACAGGTAGCAATAAGAGGCCGGAAAAGTTAAATGTACATATAAGGAACAGCTGGAGGACCAATTTGCAACTTATTAGGTCAATTGGCAACATGATTGGGTATAAAAAGAGCCTCTCAGAGTGGCAGTGTCTCTCAGAAGTCAAGATGGGCAGAGGATCACCAATTCCCCCAATGCTGCGGCGAAAAATAGTGGAGCAATATCAGAAAGGAGTTTCTCAGAGAAAAATTGCAAAGAGTTTGAAGTTATCATCATCTACAGTGCATAATATCATCCAAAGATTCAGAGAATCTGGAACAATCTCTGTGCGTAAGGGTCAAGGCCGGAAAACCATACTGGATGCCCGTGATCTTCGGGCCCTTAGACGGCACTGCATCACATACAGGAATGCTACTGTAATGGAAATCACAACATGGGCTCAGGAATACTTCCAGAAAACATTGTCGGTGAACACAATCCACCGTGCCATTCGCCGTTGGCGGCTAAAACTCTATAGGTCAAAAAAGAAGCCATATCTAAACATGATCCAGAAGCGCAGGCGTTTTCTCTGGGCCAAGGCTCATTTAAAATGAACTGTGGCAAAGTGGAAAACTGTTCTGAGGTCAGACGAATCAAAATTTGAAGTTCTTTTTGGAAAACTGGGACGCCATGTCATCCGGACTAAAGAGGACAAGGACAACCCAAGTTGTTATCAGCGCTCAGTTCAGAAGCCTGCATCTCTGATGGTATGGGGTTGCATGAGTGTGTGTGGCATGGGCAGCTTACACATCTGGAAAGGCACCATCAATGCTGAAAGGTATATCCAAGTTCTAGAACAACATATGCTCCCATCCAGACGTCGTCTCTTTCGGGGAATTCCTTGCATTTTCCAACATGACAATGCCAGACCACATACTGCATCAATTACAACATCATGGCTGCGTAGAAGAAGGATCCGGGTACTGAAATGGCCAGCCTGCAGTCCAGATCTTTCACCCATAGAAAACATTTGGCGCATCATAAAGAGGAAGATGCGACAAAGAAGACCTAAGACAGTTGAGCAACTAGAAGCCTGTATTAGACAAGAATGGGACAACATTCCTATTCCTAAACTTGAGCAACTTGTCTCCTCAGTCCCCAGACGTTTGCAGACTGTTATAAAAAGAAGAGGGGATGCCACACAGTGGGAAACATGGCCTTGTCCCAACTTTTTTGAGATGTGTTGATGCCATGAAATTTAAAATCAACTTATTTTTCCCTTAAAATGATACATTTTCTCAGTTTAAACATTTGATATGTCATCTATGTTGTATTCTGAATAAAATATTGAAATTTGAAACTTCCACATCATTGCATTCTGTTTTTATTCACAATTTGTACAGTGTCCCAACTTTTTTGGAATCGGGTTTGTATAATTTTACATATCTTCCTTATTTGACACGCAATAACTAAGAAGGAAATAAGGTTGGAGGAAAAAGTTTCCCTAGATAACTTTGTGCTTTGTGCTGCATCTGGATCAAATTGTGTGGTGATAGTATAAAGTAATCAAAAGTTTTTTGGAACCAAAGTAGCCTTTTTGTTTAGCCTTTGACTCCCCCTAATGGGCATTTTTAAAATTGTTCCTCCATGAGGAATATCTCGTGATCACTGTAAAGGAGTATGTTGATTTTGATCGTGAGAATCTGCTGTAAATAATGGTGCCATTTTCTATGATTCTACGATTAGTAGATACACCCTGACACCTTTCTATCAGAACCAGCATTAACTTGAGAAATTTGAGCTACAGTAGCTCGTCTGTTTGATCGGACCACACGGGCCAGCCTTCGCTCCACTCGTGCATCAATGAGCCTTTGCCGCCCATGACCCTGTCGCCGGTTCACCACTGTTCCTTCCTTGGAGCACTTTTGATAGATACTGACCACTGCAGACCGGGAACACCCCACAAGAGCTGCAGTTTTGGAGATGCTCTGACCCAGTCGTCTAGCCATCACAATTTGGCCCTTGTTAAACTTGCTCAAATCCTTACGCTTGCCCATTTTTCCTGCTTCTAACACATCAACTTTGAGGACAAAATGTTCACTTGCTGCCTAATATATCCCACCCACTAACAGGTGCCGTGATGAAGAGATAATCAGTATTATTCGCTTCACCTGTCAGTGAAGCGAATATATGAAATCTACATATTTGTTATTAGACGTCTTTATATAGATTTATATAGATTTATATTAGATTTATATAGATGTCAAATATATAGATTTCACCACGTGAAATCTATATATTTGTTATTAGTTAGTGCAACTAGGAATGAGAGTCTGACACAGGCTAAATCCAAAGTTATCCAGAGCTATAACCCTAATTATGCTGTGATCTCTGGAATAATCCAACTGTAATCTGATGAGATGATTATGACATCATTTCACAGGAACTGTTAAATTTCAGTTGCAATATGACCGTCCGGTTTCCCGGCATTCGATTAGTAGATATACCCTGACACCTTTCCATTTTCTACGATCTGTGCATGTTTCATGAAGTTATGAGCGAAAACGGCATGTGAAATCTACATATTTGTTTTTAGTTATTGCCTGTGCGCATATTACGCAATTTGAGCAGACTCATTAGAGGGTGAAAACAACGCAACAGGAGCATGTTGGAGGTTTGATCTGAAAGTGTAACACCGTGTCTAACTAGACGCGATAAGATTCCAGCGTCAAGCAATTTGCCTGTCCACACCAGACGTGACGCGACTATGAGACGCAACAAAATCCACAGCCAATCAGAACAGCGTGTGGGCGGGCTCTCGCGGCAAGTGTACGGCACCAGATTAATCTTCACGGCACTCGCAAGGAAATGGATAAGTACATAATCAAATTAACAAATATTTAAACATTACTAAAAATACATACTGAGTTACTAAAACAATCTTTGTCATTGAATATACTTGTTTGTTCACAGTTTGAACGTTCTTGTTTCCATTTGTTTAATTTCAAGATCTGAGGTGAATTATCCATTGTTGCTTTTAGTGACTACATTACAAAGATGGGAGCACTAAATAATATTCAAAGTCACATTACACGTTTTTAACATGAAATAAAGCACATAAACATTAGCTGAGATTATCGGTGCCATGTTTTGTGTTGTTGTTCCAGCCGTGTCAGACTCTTACGCTGTTGACGTAGTGTAAACAGTGCAGCGCTTCCAGAACGCCGGATTACCATTGGCCGACGCTGTTCACGTGAGCACCATGACGCATGCGCACGAGTCGTTCTGCCTAGGAAGCGCTGCACTGTTTACACTGCGTCAACTAGGGCTGGGCGATATGGCCAAAAAATGATCTCGATAAAATCTTTTCATATCAGTCGATATCGATAATTATCACGATAGATGTCAAATATTTATTTCTTTAAAATTTAAAGACAGATTTTTGCTCCTAAGTGAAAGTTGTAGAAACCAGACTGTTAATTGTGGTTTTAAGCTACTTTTTATTGTCAGAATATGACAAACTTCACGTTTTTGAATTCCTTACACTTTTCCAGTCATTTTTTCTTAACAAAATAAATTTCTTAATAGAAAAAAATGAATGTCTTAGTTTCTGCATGTTCTAATAGGTGATATTGTTTCTAGTCATGAAACAGGTTTGTGTTGCCTGACTTTGGCATATATCTTCGGCACAGTTTGAAGTGCAGGCTGCAGTATTAATATTACATGTTTTGTCTTAGAAATGCACATTTGACAGTGAGTTGACAGTAGTAGTAGTAGCTTGAGTTAGGAGGATGCAGATGTAAATTTATGTTCATTAACAAAAACATGGACATCTGTAAAAATTGTGACAACCTCATTTTTATATGGAAAAATTTAAATATTCTGACTGAGTTTTATTAAAATTACCAATTGGTCTTCCATTGTATCATACATTTAGATCCACAGTTAAAACCATGAATATAGCTCTTCACTACCTTGGTAAAATATATCTATATCGTTTCTATGGTATTTGTATGAAAAACAGTAGGCTAGCCTAAAAACATTTAGTATAAATGCACAAATTCTATAGCTCAATCACAAAAAAATTCTGTAATAATATTCAATTACTCCTTTTAATACATGTCTACATTAATAATATAATTAAATTCTATATGAATAGAATATCCCACATTTCTGCCACAGTACCATGGTGCAGTTAGTGTTACAGTAAATCCATGGTAAATTATGGAGATTTGTAGATCGAAAAGCCTTCTGACTGTATCGGTTCTCCAGTTTGTCAGCGCTGTTTAATCTGGCTTTAAACTAGTTTAAATCACCGAGACATGTGTTTTTCGTTGAATGCACGCGCTTCTCACTGGATCTCACAGCACTGTTTAGTGTCGCATCACCGAGACCGATCCGTTTGGACTTTGACCCGAGCGGATAAAGGGTCTGTGTGACGCGGTTCAAATGAGTAACAATTCGTGCTACCTTTTATCGACAAATTCGTCGTTTTTGGATGATAAATCAAGGTTAGTTTCACTTTCGATTTAACGTTCGTCGCCGCTTCCACTCATTTTTTCCTTCTCGTGTCGAGTTTTCTTTGCCAGTAGAGCGTGTACTTTGACGTGCAAGCTAATAGCTGCACGCTGACTGGCTGTTGTCGCGTTTATTTCTGCTGTGTGATTGGGTGTTAGAGTAATCCAAAATGTCCAGAGTTTATCATCGTTATCAACATCAATTTTATCGCGATTCGATATATCGTTTATCGGCCCAGCCCTAGCGTCAACAGCGTAAGAGTCTGACACAGACTACAAGAAATTGTTGAATAAAGTCATTATTTCTGTTTTTTTTTTTTTTTTTGCGCACAAAAAGTATTCTCGTCGCTTCACAACATTAAGGTTGAACCACTGGAGTCACATGGACTATTTTAACGATGTCTTTACTTCCTTTCTGGGCCTTGAAAGTGTTAATTAAATAGCTGTCTATGGAGGGGCCTGAGCGCTCTCGGATTTCATCAAAAGTATCTTCATTTGTGTTCTGAAGATGAACGAAAACTAAAATACGAATATATGTAAATGACACACCCAAATCAAGTCTAAATGAAATGTATAACAGGAAAGGTCATCAAATAGGCCTATTTAGCTCTGATAAGGTTGTGTGTAAAGCTCCTTAATCTAGCTTGGTTTGGAATGACGTGAGGAATTAATGATAGCATTTTCATTTTTGGGTGAACTATCCCTTTAATACCAGGTGGAAACAGACTCTGTCTCGCTCGCTCGATTTACAGGATATTGTATATATTTTGGGGGGTGGGGGGCCTCTAGAAATCCTAGGGGCCTGTGTAGACCTTAATCCGCCCCTGACTGTAGATATGCCGACATTCATTACTCATTAATCGCCGCAGTGCTGCCGCTCTCACCTCTTTGGGCTTCTCAATCAGCCCGGTAGCTACTTCATAGTCCTCGAATTCCGCTCTGAAATTGTCCCAATTTTTTTATATGTCCCCCGACATCCGCATGCCCTCGAGGGCAGGAATGCTGTTTGAGCCCATGTTCAGGATCCAGTGCTCACTTCTGACATCACATTTACATTTATTCATTTAGCAGACGCTTTTATCCAAAGCGACTTACAGCTGAGGTATACAGGAAGCAATCCGTCATGAAGAGGCGAAAAATCACAAAAAGTGCCTGAAATACTAAGTTTTGGGCATTACCCAGATCAGCACAAGCTAGAATAGAGAGGAAATAGAGTAAAATAGATTTTTTTTTTAAGATGAGGTTAAGTGCACGCGGAAGAGATGAGTTTTCAGCTGTCTTTTGAATGTTGTCAGCGATTCTGCATTCCGGATGGAGGTGGGGAGATCATTCCACCAGCAAGGAACGGTGAATGAAAATGTTCTGGAAAGGGATTTCATGCCTCTCTGTGATGGTACCACGAGCCGTCGCTCCTTTAGCTGAGCGAAGGCTTCTGGTGGGGGTGTAGACTCCTAGGAGCGAGTCGAAGTATGCGGGTGCTGAGTTTGTGGTGGATCTGTAAGCAAGCGTCAACGCCTTGAACTTGATGCGAGCAGCGAGTGGCAGCCAGTGCAGAGAGATGAAGAGAGGTGTGACATGGGCCCTTTTGGGCTCGTTGAAGACAAGACGTGCCGCTGCGTTCTGGATCATTTGAAGCGTTTTGATCGCACACAATGGAAGTCCAGCCAGAAGCGCATTGCAGTAGTCAAGCCTAGAAATGACCAGGGCCTGGACGAGAAGCTGTGTTGCATGCTGTTTGTGTACTATGCAATAAACAAGCAGGAGCTGAATCAATGCTCGTCTTTATTTACATGGCCCGGCGCCAACTGCACGCGAACCAGAACCAACGTCACAACAGGATACAGACCGTATATGGCTTTTCGCCGTAACAGCATTAATTCTGATTCGTTTTGATTGTCAGCTCTGTTTAACAAACTGGTTTTACAGCTATATCTCGATAGTAGCTTATGATTTATTAATTCAAGTAAAATAAGCTACTGTTTGACACCGAGTTGACTGTCCAAATCAACCGAATTTACCCTGATAAAAGTGAAAGTCATTCATATTGGAGACAGTATGAAAAACTGTTTGGCAGCCCTCATACAGAAACACGCTGTAAGTTTAAAGGTTGGTTATAAACTTAATTTCATCCTAGTCATAAAAACTACTTGCCCTTCCAACAAGTAATGCAGTAAAATAAGATTAGATAATCTGCAATTTAATCATTTACAAATGTGCTGCATGTTATTTCATATTGCTCTCCAACCATAAAATGCTTAGCTTTTTGTATACCAGAAAAAACATTATGATTACAGATCATATGAACAAACATAGCTCATATGTTTCCATATCCAGTCAGATATGAAAATTATGAGGTTTAGTACATAAGACTGTTCACAAACAATCAAACTTGCAAATATTGCTAGAAACGATTTTGATACCTTGTATATTAATAGATGAGCAGACCACTTAATGTATTTCATAAACAATCAGAACTTTTCTTTTGGGTTATGAATCATACAAAGTTATATAGGCCTATATATCATTAAAACCAGAAGTGTAAGTGTTAAGTGTAATTTAAAAGAATGAAAGAAAGAATCTCAGGAAGTGCTCAGTGCATTGATAGTCATACAATTTTCAGTCCGACAGCATTAAACAAAAAGAAATATAGCATAAACATGCATTAGATTATTTTCTCAAAGGGTCTTGAAGGCATTTGAAGCAGAATACAGCATCTGTTCATTAAAATACACCGTACACATACAGTACGAAGATGATGATCAGTGTGTAGACTGTGAGGCCGAGACCGAGAGCGACATTGTTCAGGATCAACGCCGATCTGGAGGACCTCATCGCTGAATCTTGCTGTCCAGCCATGTTATTATCTCGAGTCTGCGAAAACAAACAAACAAAAGAACGTTTAAAAAACTATCAATGCATGTTTTCATTTCATACTAAGAATCTGCATTTTTCATTGTGTAATGTCATATTATAGATCATTGCTTTTGATGCCTCCAAATGTAAATCCAAAGTTCAAAGTTATCCAGAGCTATAACTCAATTATGACTATGACATCATTTTACAGGAATTGTTAAGTTTCAGTTGCAATATGGCCGAATTCGATTAGTAGATACACCCTGACACCTTTCTATCAGAACCAGCATTAACTTCTTGAGCAATTTGAGCTACAGCAGCTCGTCTGTTTGATCGGACCACACGGGCCAGCCTTCGCTCCCCTCGTGCATCAATGAGCCTTGGCCGCCCATGACCCTGTCGCCGGTTCACCACTGTTCCTTCCTTGGAGCACTTTTGATAGATACTGAGCACTGCAGACCGGGAACACCCCACAAGAGCTGCAGTTTTTGAGATGCTCTGACCCAGTCGTCTAGCCATCACAATTTGGCCCTTGTCAAACTCGCTCAAATCCTTATGCTTGCCCATTTTTCCTGCTTCTAACACATCAACTTTGAGGACAAAATGTTCACTTGCTGCCTAATATATCCCACCCACTAACAGGTGCCGTGATGAAGAGATAATCAGTGTTATTCACTTCACCTGTCATAATGTTATGCCTGTTTGTGTATATATACAGGGATTGACATTAACATTTTTGCTCACCAGCCACTGTGTCTAGTGGTTTTCCAAAGATACTGAAGCCACTCAGCATTTTCACCAGCCAAAATTTTGTTGTTAGGAAATTTGTTGTTGTCTAAATGTAAATGACCACTGTACACACCCAAATCAAGTCTACATGAAATGTATAACAGGACAGGTCATCAAATAGGCCTATTTAGCTCTGATAAGGTTGTGTGTAAAGCTCCTTAATCTAGACAAACACTAAGGGTCTTCAAACACTAATCCAGCATATTTTGTGTACGAGCCCATATAGTAGCCTAGTGAAATACATATCCATATTTTCATGTGATTTGACAGTTTATTTTATTAAATATCAAAAATCTAAAAGGTGTGCATCATACCTGACACCTAGATGAACACTTTACAGTTGCTTTTATGACTGTAAGTCATTCTCTTCAAATTCTCTTCATTCTCTTCATTCTCTCTGGTTATTAGACATTGTATTCATAAGCTCAACAGAATCACATGTGATTGGTTATAATACGCAACGCGATTATAACAGATGCCTTTTGAGAAGACTACAATAAAATTCAATCCACCAAAGTGTCATAGTGTGAGTGACTGTGTTACACGCCACAGCTAAAATCCACCCGCAAATGGTTAACAAATTAACAAAAATTTGCATCAACGTGCAACTAATACTTACAGTCGCCGAGGTGATGATAGCAGCGAGTCCCAGAGGGAAACAGCAGCACAGCATGGTAAAGATGGAGTAACACAAGTAATCCGGCATATGAACGGCTGCTGGCGTGGAGGTCATGAACACAGTGGGCTGAACGGTGACCCCGGTGTGACCTGGTCCTTGTGGATATGCAGACATGCCTGGATATGGCTGTTGTTGGGCATACTGGCCCTGAGGGCCATCTGGAACTCCATACGGCTGGATGGGATATCCGGAAGGGTTGGGATAGTATCCTGGGCCGTAGTATCCTGCATTAGGTTGTTCCTGATATGGTGGCAGATCCATGGGCTTCTGTGATGGATCCTGCTCATCTGGAGGGTCACTGAATGAGGGGTTTATTCTCCCAATTTCTGATCCTTGATCGGACATTTCTTGATCTCTTTGGTTTCGTGTTCCTCGCTGGTCAATCTGCAGTCACTCTTGTGCTTTCATGAACCTTGTCCTCCAATGGTGATGTGGCGATTTATAGGGCTATAATGGGAGGTGGTTTACAGCTTGTAAGGGAGGTTCAGTGTCCTAATTGCTTCATCTTATCTGAACATTACGCAAAATAAAATGCAACTTAGTATAGCAAAACACGCACCTTTAATAAAAGGGAGGAGAAAACATTTCCTGTATCTTTAGTTGTTGATGTCCAAAATCATGTGTTTATTTGGTAGAAGCTCATCAAATTAGACAGATGTCAATATGGACAGTTTGTGTGTTATTTTAGTATCATTAAGATCCTATTATAGTTTTTACTAATAATTTTTACTAATACTATAATTTTTTTTTCCATTTTCATTTGAAATTGAATCAAAGTTTTAGCAATTTTGTTGTTGTCATTTTTATTAGTTTAAAAATATATATATATATCTATAGTAAATCAAATACACAATCTTTGTTCTACCCACTTAATTGATAGAAGTGCATGTGCAGTCCAATCTATAAAGATTGTGTCTATTCCCCGAATAATGAGGTCAAACAATAAATCTACTATAGGATCTAGAAAAAAAATCAGATTCACAAAATTAGTGAACAAAAACAATTTCCTAAACATTAGATCGCTCACACGGCAGTTATTGTAAATGAAATTTTTGATGTACTCTGCCTTACTGAAACCTGGCTTAAACCAAATTATTATTTCAGTCTTAAATGGCACATATTATGCCCCTTTTCACAAGATGTAATATAAATCGCTGGTATCCCCAGAATGTGTCTGTGAAGTTTCAGCTCAAAATACCCCAGAGATAATTTATTATAGCTTGTCAAAATTGCCCCTATTTGGGTGTGAGCAAAAACGTGCCATTTTTGTGTGTGTCCCTTTAAATGCAAATGAGCTGCTGCTGGGGGCGGATCCTTTACACAAGCTTCGGATACTCCGTCAACAATAAAACAGGCAAATCTCACTCAGCCAAAATGTAAGAAATAACCAGTTGTGGAGTGCAGCCGTACATCTTTGAACCGGAGTCGGACACTGATGGAGAGACTCAGGAAGAGGCTGCAAATTTTAGACTGCACCTGGACGTTTCTGAATGGTTAGTGGATTTATGTAACATTAGTTGTTGTGGAGTTGATTCAACTCATCGACTAGCATTTACCGTCATGTTAATCTATTACACTATTAGTAAAATTCTCTTATCTTTACAGAACGTAAAAAAGTTACCTGACTATACAATGCATAATGAATGTGCGTTTATGAATTACGCAGACGGTGAGCGTTTTCAAAATAAAACTAACGACACAGCTCTAGTCTCTGTGCATGCAGTCAGAGACGATGGTAACTTTAGTCATATTAGCCTTACAGTATTCTAGAAAGCTCATTCAGAAAGGAAATTTGCAAACATTCACAAAATATTAAGTGCCATCCTTACTTGTTCTGGATATGAAGTTAGAGCACGAAGCGTTGGTATTGACCCGTCCTTCAGATACAACTTTTTCGCAAATCCTACGTTACTGACCCTCGTTGGTGAAGCAGTCATGCTTAAAATGATTGTGCCAATGCAGTGTTGACAGAACCGGGCTAATATGGTCATACTTCCTGGTTCTAGTAAGAACTCTAGCTGCTGCGTTTTGGACCAGCTGGAGTTTATTTATTAAGCGTGCAGGGCAACCACCCAGTAGAGCATTACAATAATCTAGCCTTGAGGTCATGAACTCATGAACTAACTGTTCTACATTTTGCATTGAGAGCATATGTCGTAATTTACATATATTTTTAAGATGGATAATGATTATGAGAGATTGATAATGATTAATGGGGATTATAAAAAAAAGACACACATCTGTGTTCAAACACCTTATAAAAGAGAATTTTACATAATAGGTCCCCTTTAATGAGTCTACTCCATCAGGATACTGTTATAAACACGAGCTCCGTCTGATTGGTCGTGGTAACGGTGCTGCAACAATTTATAGAGATATTCTTAGGGGACCTATTATGTAAAATTCACTTTTACATGCTATTTGAACATAAATGTGTTTCGGCAGTATGTGTAAACAACCACCCTACAATGGTAAAAATCCACCCACTCCTCTTTTTTTAATCCCCATAAATCATAAGCAGTGTTTCAGAACAAGCCGTTTGCAGACTCTAGCAATGTGACGTCATATGATTAGGCCCCGCCCATGACTGCTTATGGACTCCGCCCTTTTAGCATAGACCCTGCCCACAACTGCTGACAGACTCTGCCCTATTAGCATAGACCCCACCCATGACTGCTGACAGACTCCGCTCTATTAGCATAAACCCCGCCCTCAGTGAGCTGTACACAGTCCACCATGTTTATCCCCTTGCCAGAGCATTTAATAGTAAGAAATGTATTCTTATTAAAGCTACTAAAGTTATTCAGTTGAGAGCAGTGAGTGATTTTCTGTTTTTCTTTTGTTGATTGATTTATATTACCAGCAGATATAGCAGTAGGTACTGTATATTACGCTGCTGTCACTTTAATACACGGATCTAATAAACACAGACATAACCGACTGTGTTTATGTGAACTGTGTGTGTTTTTGACATAACCTTGTGTGTATTTGACAGTTTAAGCACATGAAAGAGAACTTGGTTTAATACTCACGGGACGCGGCGTCTGACATCCAGCTTTCTGTGCGTATGCTTCGAGTGTGTGCGCTCAGAAATCCATATATCAGAAGTTTAGACTGATATGGCTTTAAAACACATGCAGATAATAAACTTCCATGATGACGAAGAACTGCAATGTCACATGAGCGTCAGCGCGATGATAGAGATGATAATCAAAACCAAACAGATGTTTTAGTTTTTGGCAGAGTATCCGAGGCACGAGCTGTACAGGCTCCACCCTCTTCTGGAAAGGGGGCGGGGAGCAGCAGCTCATTTGCATTTAAAAACACATGTTTTGCCAGCTTTAATGTTACATCAGTCATTCACGTTAGTGCTCGGCTAACGTACTGTATGTGCTGCTATTGATACAGTTCCTGCATGTGCACCGCAATAAATTAGAAACACACACACACACATACACTTGTTAATGCTGACAGTGATGAATTACAGTTGAAACATCTCATAATGTACCTCAAACTGAGTAGCATCACTGAGAAACGTCCTGCTCAAGGTTCGGGTTGAATAACTAGTTCTTCCGATGTTTTATCGATTCGGACTCGCGCTGGGATTAGTGTAAAATCGACGTCCTCATTACTGTCTTTACAGTGTGTACTATCGAAGCCTCCGGACGGAGCAGGAGTTCAGTTATGGTTAATGGCCGTTTGTTTCCGAAATGTGCTGTGCGCGGTAGACCAATCACAACAGACTGGGCCATCTCACCAATCAGAGCAGAGTATGCTCGCGGAAAGGAGGGATTTAGAGCGACTGATTCATCCATCGAGTCGTTTGAGAATCATTGAACATTGTGGTGATGTGCAATGTATATTATGAGAAAATGAAAGTGTTTTTTGACCTTTGATGCATGTAAACCTGTTGTTGGAGATCTCCAAAACAAAATTAGGAAACTTTAAAATAGCATAATAGGGGCACTTTAAGAAACCACAACTAGATCCAAATGATTTAGCAAATTACAGACCCATTTCAAATCTTCAGTTTATGTCTATAATACTTGTCTTGATCTTAGTGCTGCGTTCGACACTATAGATCATGACATACTCTTAGATCGACTACAAAATTACACTGGTATTTAGGGACAGACATTAAGGTGGGTTACATCGTACCTGTCAGACGCTACCATTTTAAAATGTAAAAATCTAAAATAACGTCAGTAAATAATGGAGTGCCACAAGGCTCTGTGTTAGGCCCTCTGTTATTCTCAATATATATGCTGCCACTTGGTAATACTATAAGAAAACATGCAATTGGTTTCCACTGTTATGCCGATGATGCTCAGTTATATATTTCAGCATGACCAGATGAAATCTCTAAATTATCCAGGTTGATAGAGTGTTAAAGATATAAAATATTGGATGACCAGTAATTTTCTTCTATTAAATTCAGATAATCCAGATTTATTGGACCAAAAACCTGTACACAGAATCTCTTAGAATACAATTTGCATCTAGAAGGATGTACTGTTACTTCATCCTCTACAGTTAAAGACCTGGGTGTTATATTAGACAGCAACTTGTCTTTTGAAAATCATATTTCATATGTTACAAAAACAGCCTTCTTCCACCTCAGAAACTTTGCTAAGATACGGAACATGCTATCTGTTTCTGAATTCATGCATTCATGATCTCTAGACTGGATTACTGTAATTCATTACTAGGTGGTTGTCCTGTATCTTCAATAAACAAGCTACAGTTGCTAGAATTCTTACCAGGTCAAGAAAATATGATCATATAATATTAATCATCTCTACACTGGTTACCTATTAAGTTCTGTATCGATTACAAACTATTGCTACTGACCTATAAGGCCCTATAAAGCTCCTGTGTATTTAACTGATCTTCTATCGTCCTACAATCCATCTCGCTCTTTAAGATCACAAAACTCTGGGCTTCTGGTAGTACCTAGGATATCTAAGTCCACTAAGGGAGGGAGAACGTTTTCACATTTGGCTCCTAAACTCTGGAATAGCCTTCCTGATAATGTTCGGAGCTTAGAGACACTAGCCCAGTTTATTATTAAAGACGCATCTCTTTAGCCAAGTGTAAGGTCCATCCATTAGCCCAAAAACGGAATCTAACGGCTTGGTTGAAGGATTCTGCGTGTAAGCCTTTTCAGCATTTCTGTTAAATTCACTTAATTTATTAACATCTAATTTTAAATCTGACTCCATGAATAAAGTGATCTGACTCCAATTTTATGTGACTTCGTTCAATTTGTTACGTTCGTAATTTAACAGCTGATGATTCGTTGTGATTTAATTTGGATCGTTGATTTTTCTTAGTATCTCTTATTTTCAAATATTCGTTCATCAAGGGACCCGATATCGCACAGAAACAGACGCGTCGCGAGTCGCGTGTTCACGAACACAAACTGGCCAGTTCTGATATTAGTCAGAGGAATGCAGAGTGAATATTTTACCTTGATGTGGTCGCACACGCTTACTCAACAAAAAGTGTAATTTGATTAATAGACACGAGAGCTGCAACGTGCTAATACAGTAATAGTCAGAAATCAGATTACCCCGCATGCTGCGCTCCATGCTTCAGTCATGGGGTCCTCGGTTTGATCTATTCTGGCACAAGATTTGCGGAAATAAAGGACTCCACATTGATCCATACTAGAATAATGATTTCAGAATAATACAAGATAAATCAAGATTCACATTTATTTTGGCCAGACAGAACTTACATAAAGATAATGAAACACGAATCCATGGTACACAACTTTCAGCATAAAAATATAAAATACAATTACAAATTAACATGAAAATAGTTTCAAAGAGTCATTATATCTGGCACTGTACATACAGTGTGTGTGAGTGCCTCTCGGACACTAACACAGCACTGCATGGGGGCTCTGGCTACAGAATGTTCCCAAATGGCAGCTCTGCCACCCTTTCTTAAATACCCAGACCAGAACAAAAGGGTTGTAAATATCTGAAACACAAACACCTGGTTTCGGGGGAGAGGATCAGATATCTTCTGAGACTACTCAAAAGGAGAGCAGAATTCTCATAAGTTTCAATCTTTCTCATCCTACCAGTGACAGCAGTGAAGTTGAGACCATTTTACCAATCACACTGAAACCTTTAAAAAGATACCACCCATAAAAGGGGAAAAACAATAGATTAACAAGATACATCATCTGTGGTATATTTGCATTCTGTGACTTGAATCAGAGGGAAGGGAGTCGGTGAGGGAGAGGGGGAGAAGGTTTGGGCAGGCCGATGTCCTACACTCTTTCTGTGAGATCTTCTCTCCAGATTAGTGAGTTTTATTGTTCTATTGCAGGGGGTTGGATCTTCAGCTTTTGTCTTAGCAGTAAAACCGATTCTTACACAAGCATTAACATAATACCTTCTATATTAATAGATGAGCAGAACACTTAATGTATTTCATGAACAATCAGAACTTTTCTTTTGGGTTATGAATCATACTATTATATCAATCATTAAAACCAGAACACATTTCTTCATTAACAAATGCTTTATTTTGATGTGTAATTTAAAAGAATTAAGGAAATAAACTTGCACTAAATGAAATGTAGTTTCATAACTGCTCAGTGCATTGATAATCATACAGTTTTCAAGCATTTAATAAAAAAGAAATAAATCATAAACATACATTAGTTTATTTCCTCAAAGGGTCTATAATACTTTTAATTTGTAATTTCTTCTGCAAAATCTTGAGTAGCTGCATTTGAAGCAGAATACAGCATCTGTTTATTTGATTACGCCAGATACATACAGTAAGAGGACGGTGGTCGCTGTGTAGATTACGAGGCCGAAACCGAGAGCGACATTGTTCAGGACCAACGCTGTTCTGGAGGACCTGATCGCTAAATCTTGCCGTCCAGCCATGTTAGCATCTCGAGTCTGCGGGGAGAAAAAAAAACTGTCAATGCATGTTTTCCTTTCATACTAAGAATCGTCTCAGGTTGCACTTGATATGAACTTGACATTGGGCGGCGACAGCCTATGACGCCACTACAGGTGCGACGGCAGGTATAAAAGGGCACCTGTAGAACACGTAATCCATTTCTTGTCTGAAGAAGACATGCACAGGAATACCTGAAGCATGGCAAAGAGACAAAGTGTCTTGTTCCCCTTCTCAGGGAACCATGGTTACATGCGTAACCTGAGACGTTCCTTTCGAAAGGGAACTCACACTGCGTCCTTTTGAGGACATTATGTGGAACAAATACCTACTCCGCCATGCTGAAGGGATGAGTGCCTTATTGGCTGACATTAAAGTCAATGACCCTAAAGGAGTCTCAATCCCTAAGGAATTTAGGGGTCGTAACTTAATTCCCTACGGCCACAGCCCAAAGCAATTAAAGGGCTTGGTATTCCAGACACCGACATATATCAGACACCGGTCATGCCGAAAGCAGTCCCCATAGTGTCCTCAAGAGGACGCAGTGCGAGTTCCCTTTCGAAAGGGATGTTTATTTTTCCATTGTGTAATGTCATATTATAAATCATTGCTTTTGATGCCTCCAAAAGTAAATCCAAAGGTCAAAATTATCCAGAGCAATAACTCTAATTATGCTGTAATCTGATGAGATGGCTATGACATCATTTCACAGGAACTGTTAAGTTTCAGTTGCAATATAACCATCCGGTTCGATTCAGTTAGTAGATAGTCATAACATTTATTTAGAGTTGATGCAAATATCACTGCATCACAATGTGTTCACAAAGAAGATCAAATCAATAAAACCTTTTATCATCACATTCTATAAAGTGTTAAATTGTGTTAAAAGTGTATTATATCAAGCAATATAACTACTACTATATACTACTAATATAAGCAATACTAACAAAAAATTGCACCAGCCTTTTCTATCAAATGCATGTTGTCAATTAAAACATGAGACATTTATTTTATTATTTGTATGATTAATTCATTATGAGACACTCAAATACTCTTGAAATGAGAGTAAATACTTACAGAGGCCGAGTAGATGACGGCAGCGAGTCCCAGAGGGAAACAGCAGCACAGCATGGTAAAGATGGAGTAACACAAGTAATCCGGCATATGAACGGCTGCTGGCGTGGAGGTCATGAACACAGTGGGCTGAATGGTGACCCCGGTGTGACCTGGTCCTTGTGGATATGCAGACATGCCTGGATATGGCTGTTGTTGGGCATACTGGCCCTGAGGGCCACCTGGAGCTCTATACGGCTGGCTGGGATATCCGGAAGAGTTGAGATAGACCCTTGGTGGCGGCACAGGCTGACCCATGGGCTTCTGTGATGGATGCTGCTCACCTGGAGTGAATGAGGGGTTTATTCTCCCGATTGTTGGTCCTTGATTGTACATTTCTTGATCTCTTTGGTTCTGTGCTCCTTGCTGGTCAATCTGCAGTCAGTCTGGTGCTTTCATGAATCTTGTCCTCTGATTTATAGCAATCTAATGGGAGGTGGTTTAGAGCTTGTAGGGGAGGTTCAGCTGAGATTGTGTGAGAATTGCTTCATCTTACCTGAACATTACGTTAACCCAGCTAACAAAAATATGTTCTTATGTTGGAGCCTATGCCATCTTCTCAGGCAAAAGGCAGGGGAAACACCCTGGACGGATGGCCAGTCCATCAGGGCTCACACACAGACACTTTAGTATTGCCAATTTACCTGCTACATGTCTTTGAACTGTGGTGGAAACTGACACACAGAGAACCTGCTAACTCCTGGCTCAACTGGGATGATATGAACTCAAGTGATAAAAATAGAATCAAAATTAGCTTTATTCGCCAAGTGTGTGCAAACACACAAAGAATTTGTTTTTCAGGAGCTCTGGGTATATACATACATTACATGAATAGGAAGAACATTTATATAAGACTAAGAAAGAAAATAATAATAATAAAGTGCTATGCATCTGGAACAGAAGACTTATGTACAGATTTGTGCATTATGTACTGTATATACAGCTGTATAAATAAAAATATGTATATCTGTTTACATAATATATAATTATTGCTTCACTCCCAAGTACTGAGGTAATTAAGTGTTTACATTTTTCCAGAGTATAAACGTTTCTAAGTGCATTAAATATTTGAATTACAAAAAAATAAAAACATAAGTAGTAGTAAAATGTCTAAAACATGGAATCATCATTTTCTAAACCAAAAACACAACCCCACAGTTAAACAAGGGGGAAAAAAACAACACAAACTCAATCATAACTACTGCACACTTACATCAATAATACACAACTGACAGAACAAAAATAAAAACAAAATAAATCATAAACATACATTAGATTATTTCCTCAAAAATTTCTCTGTGAATAGGGAAATGTTCGCCAAGCTTATGATTAAATGTAATATTTGAAATCACCAATGAAATCTGATAACAGCTGTCTTATAAATGTTGTTTCTAAACGCTCAAATCATGACAAAAACCTGCATTTTTCAGCCTGGATGAAGCTAATGCGCATGCGCAGTCCTAAACGCGCGTCTCAGAACACTGTCTGTTTCTATAGCAACCGGAGCTTCTAACGGCAGCTGCAGTGAGGCGATGACTTTACTAATCAACGATTGGCTCTTTCATTTAGAAGGCGGGGCTTATTTGCCATATTGGGCGTTGCACTTTCTCCCATTCATAAGTAATCCATCTCCAGTGCACCATCTTCCTATATATAAAGTCTTTGATTTTAACAGAGAAGATTGTGAAGATCAGAGTACAGAGAAAGAAAGACCCAAAAGGGTTTCAGTAAAATATTTGCAATGTGTTTGTAAAAGCTGTTTTTATGCATGTTTGGCCTGAGTTTTTGTTGCATTTCCTCTGTTGTGACCAGCAGGGGGCATGCGAAAAGCTTCGTTTCTCCATCACTACAGATGCATGCGATCCTGAATTCAGTTCTCTTTCACGGCTTTTTGCGCTTGCATGGTCAAATACGCACACAATTATATCAAAATGCACACTGTGTGGAGTATTCATGTAAACACAGTCTGTTATGTCCTGCGCGAACGTAAACAGATAGGAGAAAATCGGATGTGTAACAGTCTATTAGATCTGTGCATTGGTTCTTAAAGGGACAGTAGCCTCATAAACTGCTTCCGTCTGGTTCATTAATATTAATAATAGAAAAACAATCACTGCTTTTGACTGAATTACTTTTGTATCTTTAATATGAATCAATTTATGTTTAATTCATACAGTGAAGACTATACAGTGTTTTATTTTTACATTTGATTATTCAATTTCTGTAGTGTTTCTTACTACATGTTAAATAAACCGAGGCTACTGTACCTGAAAAACTTAAAGTTTATTTAAAACTTGTATATTTTTTCTATTGTATTTGTCCTATTGTTTGTAATTTGCTTCTTTGTTCCTATTTTTAATATCAAAAATAAACTAAAATTGCTTTATTACAGAAGACTGCCAGTCATGTGAGTAATGATTGCAGTCAGAATGGGAAAGAAATGGGAAGAAACTAAATAAATTTCAAGGTTCACATTTAATTCAGTGGGATTTTTTCCTAAGACTTATTAAACTAAAATAGGAAAAGTAACATAAAACAGTAAACTATAATCAAATTTTATTCGAATTGTGAAAAGATTCCCACCCCTAATACTTTGATACGAAGGCACATAATGTAATCAATTCTGATGGAAAATATCTTATCTTATATTTGGAAATAATCAAACATATCAGAGCATACAGTAGAAAATATATAAATTATAAAAGAAATCAATAACATGTAAAATAATAATGCAACATAAAAAATATAACAATTAAAGATGATTAAATGACTAGAGATTTCATAAAGAATACATTATTATGCAAGGCAAGTTTATTTATATAGCACATTTCATTCACAGTGGCAATTCAAAGTGCTTTACACAGAAATGGAATTAAAATATTCATAAGAGAATCAAATAAAAATATATATATATAATATAATCTCAATCACCCCTATCTGGAGTGGGGAAAAAATGGAGAGTCAGGTTTGCAATTTTACTATTTATATTTGTCGGGTAACTGTGCGTTTAAACAGTACCCTTGCAGATAAATCTCCCTGGCCTAACTCCAGGGCTTACTTTAAAAATATTTGTCAGGTAACTGCGTTTAAACAGTACCCTTGCAGATAAATCTTCCTGTCCTAACTCCAGGGCTAACTTTAAAAATATTTGTCAGGTAACTGTGCGTTTAAACAGTACCCTTGCAGACAAATCTCCCTGGCCTAACTCCAGGGCTAACTTTAAAAATATTTGTCAGGTAACTGCGTTTAAACAGTACCCTTGCAGATAAATCTCCCTGGCCTAACTCCAGGGCTAACTTTCAAAATATTTGTCAGGTAACTGTGCGTTTAAACAGTACCCTTGCAGACAAATCTCCCTGGCCTAACTCCAGGGCTAACTTTCAAAATATTTGTCAGGTAACTGTGCGTTTAAACAGTACCCTTGCAGACAAATCTCCCTGGCCTAACTCCAGGGCTAACTTTCAAAATATTTGTCAGGTAACTGCGTTTAAACAGTACCCTTGCAGATAAATCTCCCTGGCCTAACTCCAGGGCTAACTTTCAAAATATTTGTCAGGTAACTGCGTTTAAACAGTACCCTTGCAGATAAATCTTCCTGGCCTAACTCCAGGGCTAACTTTAAAAATATTTGTCAGGTAACTGCGTTTAAACAGTACCCTTGCAGATAAATCTCCCTGGCCTAACTCCAGGGCTAACTTTCAAAATATTTGTCAGGTAACTGCGTTTAAACAGTACCCTTGCAGACAAATCTCCCTGGCCTAACTCCAGGGCTAACTTTCAAAATATTTGTCAGGTAACTGCGTTTAAACAGTACCCTTGCAGATAAATCTTCCTGGCCTAACTCCAGGGCTAACTTTCAAAATATTTGTCAGGTAACTGCGTTTAAACAGTACCCTTGCAGATAAATCTCCCTGGCCTAACTCCAGGGCTAACTTTCAAAATATTTGTCAGGTAACTGCGTTTAAACAGTACCCTTGCAGATAAATCTTCCTGGCCTAACTCCAGGGCTAACTTTAAAAATATTTGTCAGGTAACTGCGTTTAAACAGTACCCTTGCAGATAAATCTCCCTGGCCTAACTCCAGGGCTAACTTTCAAAATATTTGTCAGGTAACTGTGCGTTTAAACAGTACCCTTGCAGACAAATCTCCCTGGCCTAACTCCAGGGCTAACTTTGAAAATATTTGTCAGGTAACTGCGTTTAAACAGTACCCTTGCAGATAAATCTTCCTGGCCTAACTCCAGGGCTAACTTTAAAAATATTTGTCAGGTAACTGTGCGTTTAAACAGTACCCTTGCAGACAAATCTCCCTGGCCTAACTCCAGGGCTAACTTTCAAAATCTTTGTCAGGTAACTGCGTTTAAACAGTACCCTTGCAGATAAATCTCCCTGGCCTAACTCCAGGGCTAACTTTCAAAATATTTGTCAGGTAACTGCGTTTAAACAGTACCCTTGCAGATAAATCTTCCTGGCCTAACTCCAGGGCTAACTTTAAAAATATTTGTCAGGTAACTGCGTTTAAACAGTACCCTTGCAGATAAATCTCCCTGGCCTAACTCCAGGGCTAACTTTCAAAATATTTGTCAGGTAACTGTGCGTTTAAACAGTACCCTTGCAGACAAATCTCCCTGGCCTAACTCCAGGGCTAACTTTCAAAATATTTGTCAGGTAACTGCGTTTAAACAGTACCCTTGCAGATAAATCTTCCTGGCCTAACTCCAGGGCTAACTTTAAAAATATTTGTCAGGTAACTGTGCGTTTAAACAGTACCCTTGCAGACAAATCTCCCTGGCCTAACTCCAGGGCTAACTTTCAAAATATTTGTCAGGTAACTGCGTTTAAACAGTACCCTTGCAGATAAATCTTCCTGGCCTAACTCCAGGGCTAACTTTAAAAATATTTGTCAGGTAACTGTGCGTTTAAACAGTACCCTTGCAGACAAATCTCCCTGGCCTAACTCCAGGGCTAACTTTCAAAATATTTGTCAGGTAACTGCGTTTAAACAGTACCCTTGCAGATAAATCTTCCTGGCCTAACTCCAGGGCTAACTTTAAAAATATTTGTCAGGTAACTGTGCGTTTAAACAGTACCCTTGCAGACAAATCTCCCTGGCCTAACTCCAGGGCTAACTTTAAAAATATTTGTCAGGTAACTGCGTTTAAACAGTACCCTTGCAGACAAATCTCCCTGTCCTAACTCCAGGGCTAACTTTCAAAATATTTGTCAGGTAACTGCGTTTAAACAGTACCCTTGCAGATAAATCTTCCTGGCCTAACTCCAGGGCTAACTTTAAAAATATTTGTCAGGTAACTGTGCGTTTAAACAGTACCCTTGCAGATAAATCTTCCTGGCCTAACTAATAATAAATTAAATTAATTTGAATACAAATAATTTCACATACACCACTTGTAATTTGTAATTTCTTCTGCAAAATCATGAGTAGCTGAATTTGAAGTAGAATCTGTTCATTAAAAATATAGTGGTAGCTATGCAGTACGAGGATAGTGAACAGTGTGATGACTGTGAGGCCGACACCGAGAGCGACATGGTTCAGGATCAATGCCTTTCTGGAGGACCTGATCTCTAAATCTTGCTGCCCAGCCATGTTAGCATCTCGAGTCTGCAGAAACAAACAAAAACTGTCAGTGCATGTTTTCCTTTCATACTAAAAATCTGCATTTTTCTTCTGTAATGTCATATAGAATATAGATCATTGCTTTTGATGCCCTCAAGTGTAAATCCAAAGTTATCCAGAGTTATAACCCTAATTATGCTGTGATCTCTGGTGTAAAAGGAGAATCCAGCTGTCTGATGAAAGGACAATATATAGGGATAATGAAAATATTGAATAAATGTTGTGTTTGTGGTAGGGCAGCCACGGATCAGTGTGACGTTATAGTTACTGCAGTCAGGGCCATAGCTGGGGTATCTGGGGCCCCGGCGCAGGTATTCGGAGCCCCATCAGTTGAAATCGCATTCTGGGTGTGGGGGCCTCTCGGTTGAAATCGTGTTCTGGGGTGTGGGTGCCCCTCGGTTGAAATCACGTTCTGGGGTGTGGGGGCCTTTCGGTTGAAATCGTGTTCTGGGGTGTGGGTGCCCCTCGGTTGAAATCACGTTCTGGGGTGTGGGGGCCTCTCGGTTTAAATCGTGTTCTGGGGTGTGGGGGCCTCTCGGTTGAAATTGTGTTCTGGGGTGTGGGTGCCCCTCGGTTGAAATCACGTTCTGGGGTGTGGGGGCCTCTCGGTTGAAATCGTGTTCTGGGGTGTGGGTGCCCCTCGGTTGAAATCATGTTCTGGGGTGTGGGGGCCTCTCGGTTGAAATCGCGTTCTGGGGTGTGGGGGCCTCTCATTTGAAATCGTGTTCTGGGGTGTGGGGCCCCCTCGGTTGAAATCACGTTCTGGGGTGTGGGGACCTCTCGGTTAAAATCATGTTCTGGTGAGGGGGCCCCCTCGGTTAAAATCGTGTTCTGGGGTGTGGGGGCCCTTGGTTGAAATCGTGTTCTGGGGTGTGGGGGCCCTTGGTTGAAATCGTGTTCTGGGGTGGGGGGCCCCCTGGTTGAAATCGCGTTCTGGGGTGGGGGGCCCTTGGTTGAAATCATGTTCTGGGGTGGGGGGCCTCTCGGTTGAAATCGTGTTCTGGGGAGGGGGGCCTCTCGGTTTAAATCGTGTTCTGGGGGGGGGGCCTCTCGGTTTAAATCGTGTTCTGGGGAGGGGGGCCTCTCGGTTTAAATCGTGTTCTGGGGAGGGGGGCCTCTCGGTTGAAATCGTGTTCTGGGGTGGGGGGCCTCTCGGTTGAAATCGTGTTCTGGGGAGGGGGGCCTCTCGGTTGAAATCGTGTTCTGGGGAGGGGGGCCTCTCGGTTTAAATCGTGTTCTGGGGAGGGGGGCCTCTCGGTTTAAATCGTGTTCTGGGGAGGGGGGCCTCTCGGTTTAAATCGTGTTCTGGGGAGGGGGGCCTCTCGGTTGAAATCGTGTTCTGGGGTGGGGGGCCTCTCGGTTGAAATCGTGTTCTGGGGAGGGGGGCCTCTCGGTTGAAATCGTGTTCTGGGGAGGGGGGCCTCTCGGTTTAAATCGTGTTCTGGGGTGGGGGGCCTCTCGGTTGAAATCGCGTTCTGGGGTGTGGGGGCCTCTCGTTTGAAATTGTGTTCTGGGGTGTGGGGCCCCCTCAGCTGAAATCACGTTCTGGGGTGTGGGGGCCTCTCGGTTAAAATCGTGCTCTGGAGTGTGGTGAAATTGGGGGGCCCCTAAAGCCGGGGACCCCTAGAATCATCACAACCTTTCGCCCCACTAGCAACGGCCCTGACTGCAGTCTTTCATAATTTAGCCCCAGGGCCCATTTAAAACCGGGTTTCAGTACCCGTCCCTAATGACATCATTAAACAGGAACTGTTAAGTTTCATATATATATATGATAAGCTCAGTACATTTAATTTGTATTCATAAGACAAGTTATATAATCTTTTATAATCAGCTCAGTACATTTAATTTGTATTCATAAGACAAGTTATATAATCTTTTATAATCAAATGTAACATCTATGGGTCATTTTATGAAACATTCAGGTTATTTTCAATTTTTAGTACATTTCTATCAGATAAAGAAAGTCTTTAAAGGGACAGTTCACCCAAAAATGAAAAAATGATTTATTCAATGATTTAATTCATTTAGTCACCATCAAGTTGTTCAGAAGCTGTATGAGTTTCTTTCTTCTGTTGAACACAAAAGACGATATTTTGAAGAATGTTTGCGGCACCCATTGACTTCCATTGTATTTTTTTTCCTACTATGGAAGTCAATGGGCCCTATTTTAAAGATCTGAGCTCATGGTGCAGGTGCTCTTAGGGCATGTCCGAATACACTTTTGCTAGTTTAAACTGAACGCCTCTCCAGAGAGGAATCCTTAAAAATGTGTGTGTGCTGCTGCGCATCCCTGTGTGTGTGTAATAAGCAGAGTGTACGCGCGTTGTGCACAGCCTATAGGCTCATATTACTAACGCGCCCTTTAAATAACACAAAAAATACTGCGCTATTGACTTTAGAGCAGGTTTGTGTTGGTCAATGGCGCAGTCGTTTTCAGTTCCTCAAAATAGCAAAACGCAAACAATGCGCCTAAACACACCTGGTTTACAGACCAGACGCCCATGGGCGAACATATGCACCAGTGCATTTGATATTTAAACAACGTGGAGCTGGACGTAAAAAGGAGAACTGCATCAGCCTGAAACTAGCAAAAAACACTTGCGCCAAATTGCGCCGGATGTATGATAGGGCCCAAAGGGAAATTCTTCAGAATATCTTCTTTTGTGTTCAACAGAAGAAAGAAACTCATACAGGTTTGAAACAACTTGATGGTGAGTAAATGACAGAATTTACATTTTTGAGTGGAGTATCCCTTTAAGTGTTACAATATATCTCAAGCTAGTTGAAATGAGAGTGAATACTTACAGAGGCCGATTAGATGAAGCACAGAGAACAACAGCAGCAGAGCAAAGCAAAGATGGAGTAACACAAGCAATCATTTGGAGCGGCCGCTGGCGTGGAGGTCATGAACACAGTGGGCTGAACGGTGACCCCGGTGTGACCTGGTACTTGTGGATATGCAGGCATGCCTGGATATGGCTGTTGTTGGATATACGGGCCCTGAGGGCCAACTGGAACTCCGTACGGCTGGCTGGGATATCCGGAAGGGTTGGGATAGTATCCTGGGCCGTAGAATCCTGCATTAGGTTGTTCCTGGTATGGTGGCGGCACAGGCTGACCCATGGGATGCTGCTCACCTGGAGGGTCACTGAATGAGGGGTTTATTCTCCCGATTTCTGGTCCTTGATTGGACATTTCTTGATCTCTTTGGTTCCGTGCTCCTCGCTGGTCAATCTGCAGTCACTCTTTTGCTTTCATTGACCTCTGATGGTGATAGAGATTTATAGGAATCTAATGGGAGGTGGTTTACAGCTTGTAAGGGAGGTTCAGCTGAGATTCTCTAAGAACTGCTTCATCTTAAACTGGTTGAACCAGTTTTTTTGTCAGGGTGAAGTGACAAAAACTGGCTTTTATCATCTGAGAAATATTGCCAAGATTCTTCCTTTTTTTATCTTTTTATCTTTCTGGTGGTACTTCTTTTAGTTACTATGCTCCAAAAATGTGGAATTGTCTACCAAATGAAAGAGGCTTAGCGTTCATGTTTTTAAAACACGGGTTAAGACATATCCCTTTAAAGTTGCTTATCAGTATAACAATACGGTGTGTAATTGTATGTAATGTTTGTTTTGGTAACACTTTAAATTATGCATAATTACATACAACTAACCCTCAACCAAACCCTAATCCTACCCTATATAACCGTAAAGGGTGTAGATTTGATTTTGAAATTGGTGGGGAAATCCTTGGAAGCTGAGGATTCAGGAACTTAATAGGATAATGTTTTAAGTTGTTTAGTCTATATTGACCTTAACAATATGTTAATTGATGAATTCTGTAATGTTACAGATAACTAATAAAGACAATGAGGCAGTTTAACAGAGATTTAACAAACAAGACAAAAATACTAAGAAAAGAGCCATTCCACCGAATAGGTGACATTTGCTTGTTGTAACTCTTCAAAATTAAAATGTATTTATTTTTTTTTTCAAAACTGAATCCAATGCTACACATATTTAACTCTTCAAAATGTGTATTGGTCAATCTCAGGTAACTTTATTTATTTTTTTACAAGGTTTCTAAGCAGAAGATGGATGCATGTTTTCTCAGTCCTGTTACCAAAAGCATGTTTAAAACCATGTCAATTAATTCCTTTGTTTTCCCTTCAAGAAAGTGTATGTTTTAAAGAAATTGTTGGTTATATGTTCAAATAATTAATATTTGTGACTAAAAAAAAACACTCTATATGAAGACATGGTGTATTTTAATAAAAAACACAAATCAATTTTTTCATTTTCAAGAAGACTGAAGCCACAAGTTTATCATTTTTTTTTAATAATTTGATTTATTAAACAGTTGTATAAATGATGGACCAAACAAAACTGATAAAAACAGTGGTTTAACTTTATTTGTTTAGAAAAAAAGTAAAAATTTTGTAACAGGAATGAGTGTTCATATGTGTGTGCATGTGTTTGTGAGAGAGAGTGTGTACATGACTTTGTGTGCATGTGTGTGTGTGAGAGAGAGTGTGTACATGACCGTTTGTGCATGTGTGTGTGAGAGAGAGAGTGTGTACATGACCGTGTGTGCATGTGTGTGTAAGAAAGAGAGTGTGTACATGACCGTGTGTGCATGTGTGTGAGAAAGAGAGTGTGTACATGACCGTGTGTGCATGTGTGTGAGAGAGTGTGTACATGACCGTGTGTGCATGTGTGTGAGAGAGAGAGTGTGTACATGACCGTTTGTGCATGTGTGTGTGAGAGAGAGAGTGTGTACATGACCCTGTGTGCATGTGTGTGAGAGAGAGTGTGTACATGACCGTGTGTGCATGTGTGTGAGAGACGGAATCTAAAACAAAAATCCAGAAAATCACATTGTATGATTTTTAAATAATTAATTTTTTGACATAAGTATTTGATACATCAGAAAAGCAGAACTTAATATTTGGTACAGAAACCTTTGTTTGCAATTACAGAGATCATACGTTTCCTGTAGTTCTTGACCAGGTTTGCACACACTGCAGCAGGGATTTTGGCCCACTCCTCCATACAGACCTTCTCCAGATCCTTCAGGTTTCGGGGCTGTCGCTGGGCAATACGGACTTTCAGCTCCCTCCAAAGATTTTCTATTGGGTTCAGGTCTGGAGACTGGCTAGGCCACTCCAGGACCTTGAGATGCTTCTTACGGAGCCACTCCTTAGTTGCCCTGGCTGTGTGTTTCGGTCGTTGTCATGCTGGAAGACCCAGCCACGACCCATCTTCAATGCTCTTACTGAGGGAAGGAGGTTGTTGGCCAAGATCTCGCGATACATGGCCCCATCCATCCTCCCCTCAATACGGTGCAGTCGTCCTGTCCCCATTGCAAAAAAGCATCCCCAAAGAATGATGTTTCCACCTCCATGCTTCACGGTTGGGATGGTGTTCTTGGGGTTGTACTCATCCTTCTTCTTCTTCCAAACACGGCGAGTGGAGTTTAGACCAAAAAGTTCTATTTTTGTCTCATCAGACCACATGACCTTCTCCCATTCCTCCTCTGGATCATCCAGATGGTCATTGGCAAACTTCAGACGGGCCTGGACATGCGCTGGCTTGAGCAGGGGGACCTTGCTTGCGCTGCAGGATTTTAATCCATGACGGCGTAGTGTGTTACTAATGGTTTTCTTTGAGACTGTGGTCCCAGCTCTCTTCAGGTCATTGACCAGGTCCTGCCGTGTAGTTCTGGGCTGATCCCTCACCTTCCTCATGATCATTGATGCCCCACGAGGTGAGATCTTGCATGGTGCCCCAGACCGAGGGAGATTGACCGTCATCTTGAACTTCTTCCATTTTCTAATAGTTGCGCCAACAGTTGTTGCCTTCTCACCAAGCTGCTTGCCTATTGTCCTGTAACCCATCCCAGCCTTGTGCAGGTCTACAATTTTATCCCTGATGTCCTTACACAGCTCTCTGGTCTTGGCCATTGTGGAGAGATTGGAGTCTGTTTGATTGAGTGTGTGGACAGGTGTTTTTTATACAGGTAACGAGTTCAAACAGGTGCAGTTAATACAGGTAATGAGTGGAGAACAGGAGGTCTTCTTAAAGAAAAACTAACAGGTCTGTGAGAGCCGGAATTTCTTACTGGTTGGTAGGTGATCAAATACTTATGTCATGCAATAAAATGCAAATTAATTATTTATTCTTCGCCCAATTCGGGGTGCCGGACGAACTTCATAGTGACCAAGGGCAGAACTTTGAGAGCAGATTGTTCAGTAAGGTGTGTCAGCAATTGGGGGTGAAGAAGACAAGAACCACCCCCCTCCACCCTCAAAGCGATGGACTAGTTGAGCGGTTCAACCGCACCCTGGCCACACAACTTGCCATCTTGACCAATCAGCACCAGAGAGACTGGGACCAGCATCTGCCCCTGGTCCTGTGGGCATATAGGACAGCAGTGCAAGAGTCGAGTCAGTGCACACTGGCGGCACTGATGTTTGGGAGGGAGCTCCGCATGCCGGTGGACTTGGTGTTCGGGTGGCCCCCCCGAGCCGGAGATTGCCGGTGGGCCAGAACTGGATTACTTCAGGCGATTGAAGGAGCGTCTGAGCACGGTCCATCAACTGGCCAGAAAGCTCTAGAGGACGCTGGAGCCCGCCAGAAGCGGGCATACGACGCCCGGGCCCATGAGCCTACCATTGGGCCAGGGGACAGAGTGTGGGTGTTCTGCCCCCAGAGGAAGCGGGGGCTGTCACCCAAACTGACTCATCACTGGCAGGGACCCGGAGAGATTCTGGACAAAATTTCAGAGGTGGTCTGAATGCCTGGACGGGGTAGACGGGTGGTGCTTCATAAGGACCGATTGGCACCGTACCACCCACTGATCCCAGAGCAAAAGACTGGTGGAAGCCAGAGGGGCATCCCAAAATCCACTCCCAGCACCGAGACGGACAATGACGGACTCAGGGCTGACCCTGGCACTGGGGGTAGAACACCAGGGAGGCTGAAGCGTGTTCGACGCCAGCCAGGACATTTGTTGGATTTTGTTGTGGGAGATTAGGGTTGTGGGGACACTAACCCTCTTGAGTTGGGGGGTGGGGTTATTGTAATGACCCGGCTGTCAGCGCTAGCAGCCAGGTGTATTATGGGTATTTGTTTGTTTGGAGTTGATTAATGCGTTATTTAAGCAATATGGTTGAGTTTTTGCGTTAGCAAAGTTATGTGTGTTTATGTTCAAGTTAGTTTGGGTGGGTTTGGTTCATTTAATGCCTTATGTAAAAAAGTGTGGCTCTCACCGTCATGGAGAAAGATGTGTAGGGGAGGGACATGGCAATATGGCCCTTCTTGTGTAGTTCTTATTCTGTGTTCAGAATAAAAGGAGAAAGAAGACGATACTGCCTCCTGCTGGTCTGTTCTGCCTGTGCTCCTATTCTCAGAGACACTCTTGGTCGTGCGGTGTATGGGACACGAGTACTCGTATTTTCCACTAGCAATTAGCTTAGTACAAGTTTAATAGCTTAACTCCGTAACTGCCAGTTAATACAATATATTGAAAACACTGCACTGTCCCTGAATCAATATGTGACGTGATTACCGCATCTAGGTGTCGGACGGAGGAGCTTTGCTTTGCCACTTCGCAGTTCGCACAACCAAATGTAGCTACGGCCTCTCACAAGTTAGAAAGAAAAAAACAAAGCCAATCGGATTAGCGATGTGGGTTCAGGAGGTGGGACTCAGATCTATTAACCAAATAAAAATTACAACACAACAAAATTAATAAAACTTTGTCAATTTAACATATATATATTTATATATATATACATCGATCAGGCATAACATTATGACTAATATTGTGTTGGTCCCCCTTTTGCTGCCAAAACAGCACTGACCCGTCGAGGCATGGACTCCACTAGACCCCTGAAGGTGTGCTGTGTTATCTGGCACCAAGATGTTAGCAGCAGATCCTTTAAGTCCTGTAAGTTGCGAGGTGGGGCCTCCATGGATCGGACTTGTTTGTTCAGCACATCCCACAGATGCTCGATTGGATTGAGATCTGGGGAATTTGGAGGCCAAATCAACACCTCAAACTCGTTGTTGTGCTCCTCAAACCGTTCCTGAACCATTTTTCCTTTGTTTGCGTTTCCATGAAAGGGTCGTTATTATAAGATAGCTAACATAACACACGTGATGCAAAAGAAAACATGATTCATCAGACCAGGCCACCTTCTTTTTTTATTGCTCCGTGGTCCAGTTCTGATGCTCACATGCCCACTGTTGGTGCTTTCGGCGGTGGACAGGGGTCAGCATGGGCACCCTGATTGGTCGGCGGCTATGCAGCCCCATACGCAAAAAACTGCAATGCACTGTGTATTCTGACACCTTTCTATCAGAACCAGCATTAACTTCTTGAGCAACCTGAGCTACAGTAGCTCGTCTGTTTGATCGGACCACACGGGCCAGCCTTCGCTCCCCACGTGCATCAATGAGCCTTGGCCACCTGTGACCCTGTCGCCAGTTCACCACTGTTCCTTCCTTGGAGCACTTTTGATAGATACTGACCACTGCAGACCGGGAACACCCCACAAGAGCTGCAGTTTTGGAGATGCTCCGACCCAGTCATCTAGCCATCACAATTTGGCCCTTGTCAAACTCGCTCAAATCCTTACGCCTGCCCATTTTTCCTGCTTCTAACACATCAACTTTGAGGACAAAATGTTCACTTACTGCCTAATATATCCCACCCACTAACAGGTGCCGTGATAAAGAGATAATCAGTGTTATTCACTTCACCTATCAGTGGTTATAATGTTATGCCTGATCGGTATATATATATATATATATATATATATACACTCACCTAAAGGATTATTAGGAACACCTGTTCAATTTCTCATTAATGCAATTATCTAATCAACCAATCACATGGCAGTTGCTTCAATGCATTTAGGGGTGTGGTCCTGGTCAAGACAATCTCCTGAACTCCAAACTGAATGTCAGATTGGGAAAGAAAGGTGATTTAAGCAATTTTGAGCGTGGCATGGTTGTTGGTGCCAGACGGGCCGGTCTGAGTATTTCACAATCTGCTCAGTTACTGGGATTTTCATGCACAACCATTTCTAGAGTTTACAAAGAATGGTGTGAAAAGGGAAAAACATCCAGTATGCGGCAGTCCTGTGGGCGAAAATGCCTTGTTGATGCTAGAGGTCAGAGGAGAATGGGCCGACTGATTTAAGCTGATAGAAGAGCAACTTTGACTGAAATAACCACTCGTTACAACCGAGGTATGCAGCAAAGCATTTGTGAAGCCACAACACGCACAACCTTGAGGCGGATGGGCTACAACAGCAGAAGACCCCACCGGGTACCACTCATCTCCACTACAAATAGGAAAAAGAGGCTACAATTTGCACGAGCTCACCAAAATTGGACAGTTGAAGACTGGAAAAATGTTGCCTGGTCTGATGAGTCTCGATTTCTGTTGAGACATTCAGATGGTAGAGTCAGAATTTGGCGTAAACAGAATGAGAACATGGATCCATCATGCCTTGTTACCACTGTGCAGGCTGGTGGTGGTGGTGTAATGGTGTGGGGGATGTTTTCTTGGCACACTTTAGGCCCCTTAGTGCTAATTGGGCATCGTTTAAATGCCACGGCCTACCTGAGCATTGTTTCTGACCATGTCCATCCCTTTATGACCACCATGTACCCATCCTCTGATGGCTACTTCCAGCAGGATAATGCACCATGCCACAAAGCTCGAATCATTTCAAATTGGTTTCTTGAACATGACAATGAGTTCACTGTACTAAAATGGCCCCCACAGTCACCAGATCTCAACCCAATAGAGCATCTTTGGGATGTGGTGGAACGGGAGCTTCGTGCCCTGGATGTGCATCCCACAAATCTCCATCAACTGCAAGATGCTATCCTATCAATATGGGCCAACATTTCTAAAGAATGCTTTCAGCACCTTGTTAAATCAATGCCACGTAGAATTAAGGCAGTTCTGAAGGCGAAAGGGGGTCAAACACAGTATTAGTATGGTGTTCCTAATAATCCTTTAGGTGAGTGTATATATGTATCTTAGAACAAATGAAACTAAATAAAAATTAAATTAAATAAGTTTAAGTTTTTTATATTTTCAGTCAACATTTATTTTATTAGGCTATTTTTTCAAGTATTTTTTTTTTAATATGAATATTGAATATGAATAACTTGAATTCGGCGCCTATGATTATAGTTAAAGGGATAGTTCACCCCAAAAATTTTACATTCTGTCATTTACTCACCATAAAGTTGTTTCAAACCTGTATGAGTTTCTTTCTTCTGCTGAACACAAAAGAAGATATTCTGAAGAACGCTGTAATCTGACAGTTGACGGCACCCATTGACTGTCTATAGTAGAAATTAAATACAATGGATATACCGTAACTGTCAAGGGCGTAGGTTTGATTTTGAAATTAGTGGGGAAATCCCTGGAAGCTGAGGATTCAGGAAAGGAATAGGGTAATGTTTTAAGTTTTTTAGTCTATATTGACCTTAACAACTTAACAATATGTTAATTAATAAATTCTGTAATGTTACAGATAACTAATAAAGACAAGGAGGCAGTTTAACAGAGATTTAACTTTACTCCATTCATAGTGCAATGCAATACGCTGCAAAACATTTTTTCTTACTTAGTATTTTTGTCTTGTTTCCAGCCCAAATATCTAAAAATTCTTAAATCAAGAGGAAAAATAATCTTGTTTCTGTCTGAAATCTTGTTTCTTGTTTCTGTCCCAAATAGAGACAAGATTATTTTTCTTACCCCATTGGCAGATCATTTTACTTGTTTTAAGCAAAAACTCACTTCGTTTTGATTTTTTCCCCCCAGAAAACAAGAAAAAATATAGTATGTCATTTTATTTTTCTAGTAAATGCATCTTGATTTGAGAATTTGTATATATTTAGACTGGAAACAAGACAATTTATTTATTTATTTATTTATTTTTTTGCAGCGTATTGCATTGCACTATGAACGGAGTAAAGTTAAATCTCTGTTAAACTGCCTCATTGTCTTTATTAGTTATCTGTAACATTACAGAATTCATTAATTAACATATTGTTAAGGTCAATATAGACTAAAAACCTTAAAACATTATCCTATTAATTTCCTGAATCCTCAGCTTCCGGGGATTTCCCCACTAATTTTAAAATCAAACCTACCCTTGGTGATACCGCATCTAGTGCTGCATTCCAGTTGGTTTTTATTATGCCCTTCACTTGCTAACTTCCCTCCGTCTCGTTCACTCGGATGTGCGTCATTGCTTACGTTCCATGAGTGCCCACTACTGGCGGAACCTTTGCAATGGACTGAACTGGAACGTCCTAAGCCCTTGATCACTTGGAATCCACTATGGAGTTGATTTATTTATTTTTTTTCCCTTACGAAATTGTTTAATGCCGCATTCTATATGTATATAGGTGTGTTTGGGTTGTTTTAAATGTTTTAAATGTTTTCAAAATATAATTAAAATATCATAGAGTTGTTTGTGGTGGGGTAAATTAAACGCGATATGTGGTGACATCACAATCGTGTTGCATTGTGGTATATGGAGCTGCCTGAAGTGTACATATGAAGTAGACTTCAAAACCGAGGGAGCGAGGGTCTGTCCATATAAACTTCCCTCGTCCACTTCACGAAGTGGAACGCACTTCAAAATGGCGGCGGGGATTCCCCCGAGGGGAAGTGCTTAGGGAAGTTCACAAGTGCGTGTCTAAAAGTGGAGTGGAACACAGCTGGGTTTCAGACGGAGGAGCTTTGCTTTGCCACTTCGCAGTTCGCACAACCAAATGTAGCTACGGCCTCTCACAAGTTAGATAAATAGTTCCTGGTTAAATAAAGGTTAAATAAAATAATACATAAAAACCACAAGACACAATTGGACAACAGTGGTTATATATAAATATATTTAAATTTTTGATCGAAAATATTGCTAGGGACAAATCAGTGTCACTGGAGCCATGTCCACACTAATATGTTTTCGTTTGAAAACGTATATTTTTCTCTCCGTTTTGGCCTTCCGTACACACTGAGACGGTGTTTTAAGTCAACGAAAACGTAGCTTTTTGAAAACGCTCTCCAAAGCGGATAAATTTAAAAACGCCGTCTTCACGTCGTAGTATGGACTGTGAAAACGGAGCATGTTTAGTCATGTGACGCATAATGTACCAATAGGTATTCATGTTTATACCGCTATTGTGCCTGTTATGTGCTACGTATAAAATATGTTACTTCGCGCACTCTTCATATCACAGTCCTGCAAAGATGACAAACTCGCAATTGCTGTCCTGTGGCAAAACATGACAGCAGTTGCGTTTTAGACCAACAAATAATGGTGAGTGAGTGCGACCTGGACGCATCAGTGAAAGGTGAGATATTTTGCTTAATAAAATGATCCTGCCAGAAGAATTGTGTGATAACCTGATAATGTCTTGTTCTGTCTGTCATCTCTGTGAGCTTTTAAGAGGTTTAACGCATGCACAGTAGGGTGAATTTAGCGTTTTCCGACGCGTTTCAGTGTGGACAAGAAACATTTGGAAAACGCTTGATAAGGCTAGTGTGGACGGAGAGCGTTTTAAAATGAAAATGCCGTTTTCAAATGTATCCGGATTAATGTAGCCGTAGCCTGGATATTGGTAGGGACACGTCCCTATCGTCCCTACTAAATTCTACGCCCCTGGTAACTGTCAGATTACAACATTCTTCAGAATATCTTCTTTTGTGTTCAGCAGAAGAAAGAAACTCATGCAGGTTTGAAACAACTTTATGGTGAGTAAGTAATGACAAAATGTAAAATTTTTGGGGTGAACTATGTCTTTAACTATAATCATAGGCGCCGAATTCAAGTTATTCATGAATCGCGACCATAGCTCGCGACAGTCTCGTGTCGTCCAACAGTCATAAAGATTGACGTCAACACACAGGAAGAATGTGTGTATGCTTTGCAGATGCAAACGGGCTAAATGTTTTTTTTTTTTGTGTGTGTGTGTGTGTGTGTGTGTGTGTGTGTGTGTGTGTGTGTGTGTGTGTGTGCTTTTCTTATAATAGAGTTACCATTAACCGGCAGCATATCACGTTTTTATTTATTGTATTTATTTTTTTATTTTTAAACCGGAGATTCATTCAACATGCTGTTTTTTTTCTCTCAATAAAACCAAATAATCACACATAAGATGAAATCGGCATATGCATTGGATGAAGCCCTTGTACATTGAGTAGGCTATGGAGGAAATTAATAAATATCCTGCCATAAAAAACTGCATTAGCCACTCTAAAGATCAAGGTATTTGTGTGCATTAAGAGACACGATGTGAGATCCACCAATCTATTTTTTTTATTGGTTAAAGTTAAAGGCACAATATGTAATTTTTTGCTGCTAGAGGTCACTTAGCCTATATGAGACACTTGCAGTGAGCTAGACCATATTAGGCATGGTAAAACATGGTACTCGCGGTAAATCAAGAACACCAGATTTAAACAATAAGACTAACTGTGTTGACCTGTAGAACAATGATTAGTTTTCTGTCCATGAATGATCCAAACAGTTGCTCACCTGTCTAATAAAACACATCATATATTAAAGCGTCTTTGGTGTTTCCATGGTTTCTACAAAATAAAAGAGGAAATCCGTGTCCTAAAATTGGTTATTTCTCTGGATTTAAACATTCTTGGAAACATTTGGGATAATGTAAGTACACAAGTCAACAAAATATATAACATTGTTCTAGTGGCTTTTGGATATTCTAATCCAAAAATCTTTTATTGTGCCTTTAATGGAGAATATATCGTATTTTCCCGTGGGTCCTCGGCCATTCTCGTGGGTGCTCGGTGAATAATTTGTCTTGCAAGTCCTCTCTTCACCAGCAGGTGTCAGTGTGAGATCACATTTCTAAATTAAACTTGAGATCAGGGGCTATTGCATAAAATTAGCCATTAGATTACCAAGTTCTAGTATGTCAAGGGTCAGTCTTACTTTTTGGTATGAAATTAGTCCAATCTACGTTTTTATGTAACTGACTTTAAAAAAAAAGAGTTAACAGCTTTAAAGAAAAAATCTGATGACTAATTTGTAAGACTAATCTCTTTTGATTAAAGAAGCCTACAGTATTCAGATTTTATACATAACAAAGTACCATAAAAATACAAGTCTTGAATCTTGCATGTGTAAAACGTTTATGCGACGAATAATACGGGGGGCTTTTAATTTTAATGACCCTTCACGGGCCCTCATGGACTTTTACGCTGAAAAGTAGCCAAGGAGGCCGCCATTTTGAAAACGGTCCCTCACACTCCGTCGCTTCACACAGCTGAATATATTAAGCCCCCAAATAACCGGTATTCATATTCGTGTAGCGTCCTCGTCCGTCCGCGCGTCCTCATAAAGAAAACAAGCACGACCCGCACCTGTGTCAAAAAGCGATTTAAGAGAGATTGAACCTCAGACAAGAAGTGCGCGTGTTTTTATTCTGATGAGGATATTATTGAATGCGTTTGTAGAGCTCATTTCTTCCACGGTGGATTTGGAAAAGGATTTATTCTATTTGGGATCTTGTCACTGGAGCAAAGGAATACAGCAGAGTCATCAAATCCGTTCGGATTGACAGGTAACAGAAGACTTTATTTCCAGCGCGCTATTGTAAATCATGTGTGAATATTTGGCGCAGTGATTCTATGATCGTCATTCATTCACGCGCGCGACTTTGACGCGTTCGTTGACGCGACGCGTTACATGACATTGTGTCTAGTGTTTGTTACAGTATGTGTTTTTATTTATTTACTTACCGATTCGACAAAGCAGCAAACAACAACTATATTGTGTAACGCACATTCCCCACCATCCTGCGCTCATGCCGGAGGACAATTTCTCTTTTGTTTCATCGCGTTTCTCTCTCTGTGAATAATATATTTTATTCCGTAAATCGGACAGAAACGCCCTGCGTTAACATGCGGATTGGTCATGACGCTCCGATATTATTAAAAATCGCTTATATTATCATTAAACGTAATTTAAGCATTTAAAACAGCCCTTTATATTCGGATAATGTAGGTTATTTCAATTTAATGCATCGTTATTTATTGGGGTGATTATTTATACATAATCAATAAAAGCAATAAAATCAAAGCAGTGACAGGAAATATATGCAATAATTATTGGTAATGCTTATAAAATAATATTGAGTAAAGTATAGTGCAATAAACACTCAACGGTTTCAACGGACAAACCCAACCGTTGGGTTTAAAAAATGTAAGAATAAAAATTTAAACCAACGGTTGGGTTTGTCTGTATTTGACCGTTGAAACAACCCAGTGTTTATTAGAGTGAACATAATGAACACACAGATATCTCAATATATACGAGTATGAATATGAGCTGCAAAAGATGCATGATTGCCTTATCCAGCAACACCTGCACCTGAAAATATGAAATTAATTTTTAGAAATATTCACAGTTTTCACCTTAGTCAATTGTTTCTTTAATATTTATAAACAGTGAAAGCATTTAAAATATTTTATTTATTTTAAATGTATTATTTTGTTGCATTTTTACTGCAGGTTTTTAACACGATTATTACATAAAAATACAAAAACAATATTAAATATTTATCAAGTTTTAAGTTTGTTTTTATTTGTATAGCACATTTAAAAACAGCAAACATGGCTGACCAAAGTGCTGAACAAAACACAAGTTAAAGAGACAAGGGCAAAACCAAACATTTATTACATAAACTCACAATGAATTAAAAGCTAAAGGGAAAAAGTAGGTTTTAAGAGAAGATTTAAAAACAGTTAAAGACTGTGCCGATCTAATGTAAACCGGAAGGCTGTTCCACAGCCTAGGGCCGGCAATAGTAAAGGCTCTGTCTCCTCTATGCTTTAATCGTGATCTGGGGACAGATAAAAGTCTCATCACCAGACCTCAGATTTCATGTGGGATTGTGTGGACAGAGTAGCTCAGACAAATAGCTCGGTGCCAGATTATTTAAGGATTTAAAAACAAAGAGTAGAATTTTAAATTCAATTCTGAAATGCACAGGTAGCCAGTGCAGCGATTTCAAAATTGGAGAAACATGATCAAATTTACGTTTTCTTTTGAGAAACTTTGCAGCGGCATTTTGTACTAATTGAAGTCGAGCAATAGAGTATTTGGTTAGTAAAGAGAGTTGCAATAATCCAAACTAGATGTAATGAGCGCATGGATAGCAATCTCTAAGGTTTTCTCAGAAAGAGAAGATCTAATCTTAGAGAGAAGACGTAGCTGGAAAAAACAAGAGCTAATCACCGCTTTTATTTGTTTTTCAAATTTGAGGTTCTGATCCCAGAAAGCACCTAAGTTCTTAATGCAGGATGAAGTAAATGGAGTAATGTAATCCAGGTCAATGCTTTATTATCATTATATTTGTGAAGTCTTTATTATATTTACTTTTTTTAATTTTTAGATACCAAATTACACTCGTCCGTAGTTTGCTTCACAGTGCTATAGCCTATGTTTTATTTTTTTGGCTGGATATGGTCTGGTCTAGAGGTTTGATAATGAATGTCATCTTTATTTCTGATGGTGCTGCATTTTATTTATTTATTTATTTGAAGTTCTGTGGAGCATTTTTTATATTTGTATCTCCAGTAAGGGTTTCTCTTATTTTTTCATTGATTTTTATGTGATTTGAGCAAGTTTTGACCTAGTAATACTGTTTTACTGTCAAATTCAATGAATCCAAGCCGGTGTTTTGTTACTGTCAGTATAAAAGAATAAACCATCCGTGTCTTGACTGTTTCTTTACTGTATCTAAAACCGACTTCACCTTAGGGTGCTTGGCTTAGCGGTTAAAACCTGGGCTGCTAATTGATAAGTTGTGGATTCAAACCCCCAGACGGGACAGTTGAAGACGTCCCACCATTGGCTGGACCTGTAAAGAGTGCGCTGTTAGTTAAATGAGCATGTAAATTTGAATTGCCCACTGAAGTTATTCACATTTGCTTCAGTTGGAAACTTGAATTGTGGTTATTGGTAATTATTTAATTGCCTGAAAAATTGAGTAAAATAACTGACAGTTTGTGCAAATAGACCTGAGGTGCATTAATGTGTAGAACATGCTGGTTCACATTGACAGCCCTATGTAAGTCATGTTTTGGGGTGTTTGGATAATGTGATTATAGGGTTTAATGCTGTCATCTCTCTCTCTCGCACGCACGCACGCACGCACACACACACAGGTTTTCGTTTTGACACAGGTTATGCAGGTGTCATGTTCAATCAGCTTCAGTATTGGTCTGCACGCTGTTAAGTTGAACGCAGACTGTAAACAAGACCTTGTGACCTGACCGGTGCAGTCAAGTTTGTGAGACTGAACCCCTTTTTAAAACATTTTCGACTCGGAAGCACATTTATGTTCCACTAGTGGCATCAAACTGAATTGCAATCTGTTTGTTTGAGCGATGCGACCGAGCATGACAAGTTTGTCAACATTGACTCAACCACTGGTGTTATTTTTCGGCATTATTTATCCAGTTTTGAGATGCACAAATTACACACTTTGTTTAAAATAAAGTAATATTTATAATAATAATTATTTTCAGTTTGACTGTCCCATTGGGCTCAGTTTGTGTATCAGACCTGAGACCTCTAAGCAACAGCTTTCTTTTTAACGATTTTTAATATAATGTTAATAAAAATAATATAGTATAATGTGTGTATATATATGTATGTGTGTGTGTGTGTGTGTATGTATGTGTGTATATATATATATAATATATATTAGTGCTGTCAAATGATTAATCGCATTCAAAATGTGTGTGTGTGTGTGAGCGTGTCTATGTACATACATACACACATATGTATGTGTGTTTTTTTTTTTCTCCCATTGTTTAGAGCCAATTTAATGCTTGACTATAGCTATGTTTCTATTGAAAGTTGCGAATTTAACTTTGAATATCGCATAAAACATTTACGAATAAAGCAGCTTTTCCATCCCATGTGTCCAAGAGAACAAAAAATCGTCACTTCCTAGGAAATTAGCACAAAATATTGGTAATAAAAATGGAAGTTACTGCAATCGGGCTCTTTTATACTCCATCATAAATGAGTTGCGTCTCAGAGCGTCAGATGAAATGCAATAAACGCCGTCATGTTCTCTTGCGTTGGGTTGCTGGTGTTTGGGAACGCAAACGCTGGAGGAATTAAACCAAATCATTCTGATGACTGACTTTGACTCAGGCGTTTCAAAACCACCAAACCAACATTTGAGATGATGCAATGTGATTGGTCCGCTGGTTAGTCCAGTTATCCAATCACAGCCTGGCAAAATCAACAGGGATTTATTCAGTAAATCATAGTTTGTGTGCATGCCTTTTGTATCAGATAAAAAAATGATCAGCATATGTTTTTTTTTAATGCACATTTTTAGAATTATCACATATCTTGGCTTTTCCATCCAGCGTGCTTTTATGCAGTATCCCAAAACTGGTGGATGGAAACATGGCCAGACGGAAAGTTTGTATTTCATTTAGTGATCTGCAGCAAGAGGTTCAATCTGAAGCGGCTAATGAGGGACCGGAGGGAGAGACACGTGTTGAGCGTCTCCTCTCTCTCAGCAGCTGCTCATAATGACAGATGACCCGGCATCATTATTAACTTCAGCAGAGGAAACCCTCCTGAGCTTTATCCAGCAGATCGGTGTTTACCTGCTTCTCAGAGCTTTATCCAAAGTAATACTATAAGTGTTATAACATCCACGTCCTCTAAAGAACCTGCTGTTGTCATGTTAGGTTGTTCTGAGGGGTTTTAGGACAGGGTGTTCTGGGTGGTTACCGAAGCATTGCTTCTGGGTCAGTTTTAAAGGAGTGCCTCGGGGTCCTATAAAAGCTGACCCACAAATCATTCGAGACTTGAACATTTTGATTTGAGGCTTTGTACATCCAAAACCTTCTGGTAAGGACTTCAGGAGAAACACACATTCCATCACAGTTCAGATATGTCACAATAGTCCTCTGGATCAGTGTTTTTCCCGTGTCTGAGGTAGCAGAGGGTCTGTTCGCGTGAGATAAGCATGTACGGTCACATGATCTCGGCAGTCGTGGCTTGTGTGTCTGACAACTGAAACCTCACTGCTGTGTCATGCTGCATGCATGTTTTTTACGGCAGCGGTCGTGGCGTCTGTTCTGATAGACAGCGCTGAGTGCTATAAATGAAGTAGAAACATGCAAACCATTAAGTTGACCAACTTACTGATCTACTACTAAAGTTTCTAAATGCTCCCCCTCCTAGACTTTTCAAGCTACAAACTAGACCCAGACTAGACCTTCAGACTAGTGTGCTATATCTTGACTGATTCGACAGTTTTCCTAAAAATGCTAATTAAAACTGGGAAAAATCCCATAGACTTACATTGACAATGTTCAAATGAGCCAAAACTGTTCGAACTCCAACTGACAAAATTCAAATTTTGACAGTTGGAGAGGCTCATTAGACTCATTTAAACTTCCATTCTATCTAATATTTTGATCGTTCTATCGATCTAACCAACCACCCAGAACACACTAGTAACCGCATAGCAACCACCCTGAATACCCTAGCAACTGCATAGCAACACCCTAGCAACCACCCCAAGTGCCCAAGCAACGATGTAGCAAGACCTTAGCAACCACCCCGAGTACCTTAGCAACCCTTTCTGGCTAGGGTTTTTTTTTTTTTTAAAAGTTTGTCTAAAAAAACGTTTTTATCTAGTTCAACTTTGATATGCTGTGCAAAATGAAGCCTTGTGTCCCATTGATTTGTATTATTTTTTTGGCTTTTGCTGTTGGTCAATTTTCCCGTGTGTCATTTTATTAATTTTGCATATTGTTAGTCCTGTTTATGGTAAAAAATCTTTTCAGATGGAATAATGCGTGGAGTTGGAAATGTTTTTTTTAGAATAAAAGTCAATTGATTTTGTTGTTTCTACATTCAGATTAATGTATTTGGCAGACACTTTTATCCAAAAGTGACTTTGATTGCATTTTATCAGTTTATGCATTATAGGAATCGAACCCATGACCTTGATGTTGCAAAGTGCTATGCTATTCTGTTCTAATTTCTGTTCAGATCAAATCATCTCATTACTGTATACTTTAAAGGGGGCATAACACACACAGTTTCTGCCAGTCTCATGTTAATCTTGAGTATCTATAGAGTAGTGTTGATCCTTCATATCTCCCAAGAGTCTTTAGTTTTATCATATTTATAAAAGACAGATACGCTGTACCGATTCTTTCTGAAAACAGCCGAGCTCGTGGAGGCGTGCAGTGGGCGGAGCTAAAGAGACACGAACACACACACACACACACACACACTCACTCAATACATCATTGGAAAAATGTTAAATATTAATGGGAATATACTTCAGAGATATTTTACTCTAGGGGTACCACTGCCAATAATTGTGGCCAACGTGTTTTGGAGAAAAACATTTTTCATAATGTAATTTTTTTTTTTTTTTTTTTTTTTTTTTCCCCCAATTCAACTTTCAATTCTTTTGCTTCAAAGAAAAGTTAGATTTTTGCAATTTTTTGTTTTTTTTGAATGAAAGATCAAAAGGATAAACGATGCAGATTTATTTTTACAGCCATCTTTGATCATATTTACCAGGGGTGCCAATAATTCTGACCATGACTGTATTTTTTTTGTGCAAAGTGAATTCAAGGAACATATTCAAATAATTATACGAAAAAAAAGAATTCAATGTATTGACCCGTTTATCATATATAATAGAGGTGATTTTCTGGTGTTTTGAACACAATAATTTGAGCATTTTGGTGCTTCCTCCTCTGGGAGACGTTTGGAAACGTTCTTGAGTTAATAGAAAAAACAAACCTGTAATTAGTAGTGCCTGTTAAATCAAGCATGTTGCTCAAAGTTAGTAGTTTCAAGTGATTTGCATAGTTTTGCATAAGCACTGAAAAAAGCACTGTGAAAGTGTAGTTGCTATTTTTATCACTTTATTTCACTTTATTTTTTTCATTTTCACATGACACGAAAGTGATGACACACCAACTGGCGCTTCGGGATTTTTTTTTTTTTTTTTTAAGTGGCATGACATTTAAGAATAAGATTGAGTTATTTTTATTGTCACAGAGAGGAATTTAATCAGCATCAATATTTTTCATTTAAAACTTGAAGTTAATTATGTGTATGAAATATTTTTGGAAGTCTGGTATTATTGGACACATCCACTGTCCCTTGCGTGTTTGTTTATTAAATATTAAGGCTAATTTGATTGCTTTTAAGCTTTAAATTTATGCATTTTGCTGGTGCTGCTGCATACGTTTCATCAGTTCATCATGAGAATCGAACCAATGATGTTGATGCTGTACTTCTAGAGCTTCTCCTCCGTTCAGTCTGGCCTTGTGTATGAACACAGCTCTGACTTCATGTCGGAAATATAGAGATCAGCAGATCAGGAATTGCATCTCAAGCCTCCTCAGGGGATTCCTCTCGCTCCAGACTGCTAGACGGTCTGCCGAGGTCACGGCCATCACCAAGACCAATATTTAACTCAATGTCTGTCCACACGCCTCTGATAAATGACCAGCTCTGTGAACAGCTTCAGGATATTGATAATCCAATAAAAAGCAGACGCTATCAAGTGGTTTTGGCAGGTGGCGGAGAAAGTGTTTCCTGCTTGCAGAAGGAAGACGTGCCATTTAATGCACTGAGAAAATTAAAATGTTTAAAGTTTTAATTCGATTACTTCAATGCATCAGCACAAGAGCCAGGAGATGTTTTCGATTTCATACGGGGCATGTGATGTGTAGATAACTCGATTGAATGTGTTTTTAACAAGCGCAGTTGTGCAGGACATTACCGAACCGATCTAATTATCTGTATGTTGAAGACAACGGTCTGAATCCTTTTTATTCCATAGAGAATGTATTTTTTTTTTAGCAATAATGCATTAACCTTTCTAGTAGGGATGCATGATTAGCCGAAATCGTGATATGGCTTAGTGTATTGCGACGGCTGTGATTGGATTAAATAAATATATGCGCTGCATGTTTCCAAGTGAAGCGCAGCGGTGTGTTCATTTACACGTGATCCGCCGGCGTTTGCAGTGTCTCTGTTCAACAAAACGTGCCAACTTGCAGATTTATTAAATATAGGTCGACTGATAGTGGATTTTACCGTTAGCGATAACTAGGTTGGCCCACGCTGGCCGATAATGATTAATCAACTGATAGTTTTTACAATGGATACTGATTGAAAACAAGTAACACATAAAATAGTGCTGAACTTTATTACAAAAATGTAAAAACAGTACTAAACCATGAAAATATACGGGACTTTTTAAATATAAAAAATATTAATATATTATACCTTGAGCATTCATATTAGTTCAGTGCATTAACTGATGTTAAGAGATACAACTTTAACATTTTAAAAATGTATTAGTAAATGTTGAAATTAACAATGAACAATACTTTTATTAACCTTAGTTAAAGCCACAGTATGTAAGTTTTTGCCGCTAGAGGTCACTTATTCATAACAAAGGCGTAGCTTGATGACGCTGTGAATGACCGTGGGATCATGGGAGCTGTCTTCAGCTCCACAGCCTGTTTTACATGGTTAAAACAATCATACGCAATACTTTTGAGTGCGTTGAAAGTTATGTTTTAACATTACTCTGTGGCTGTTATGAGAGACTTGTTGCACTTTGCAGTATCTAGATCAATATTAGAATATCATATTAATAAAAGCTGGATGACTTGTGTTGCTAAATAACATGCTATTAATTTGAATATATATTGAATGATGGCGAAAGCCATCTCTGATTATGCTAAGTTAGCCACTTGACAAAATAGTGTTGTCTCTGAGGCATGGTGAAAACATGGTACTCGTGGTAAATCACTTAAAGGTGCAGTGTGTAGTATTTATGACGATCTATTGACAGAAATGCAATATAATATACATAACTATGTTTTCAGTGGTGTATAAAGACCTTACATAATGTACCGTTATGTGTTTATTACCTTAGAATGAGCCATTTCTATCTACACACACCGCGGGTCCCCTTACAGTGAAATCGCCATTTTGCGCCGCCATGTTTCTACAGTAGCCCTAAAGGGACAAACTTCTCTACAGAGCGCTAGTCACTATCTGCTCTCTCCGACGACAGCATTTTTGTTCTGTGTCGTCAAGGGTAGTGCGGATGTGACGTCATTGACAAGCAACGCACGGACAAGGTCCGTGTCCTGGTTAAAATTGCTAATTTCTCTGGATTTAAACATTGCTGGAAACTTTTAGGAAATGTATAACATTGTTCTAGTGGTTTTTGGATATTTTGATGTTTAAACATTTGGGTCGGACTTGCATGTGTTTTTGTCACACTGTTAATATTAGCATCCTCTCAGCCTCGATGGCAAACATACTGCTGTTCTTTCTATACTAATGCAGCATCCAGTCAACAAATTAATTACTTTTATAATGATACGAAAACGTCAGTGATAGTTTTTATTTCGCCTCTAGTAGGGTTGGGTACCGTTCACATTTTAACCGGTGCCGGTACCCAACGGTACCTTTTTCCGGTACTTTAGGGATGTTTGCATGAATAACTGTGCAGAAACTGTAAGTCATTTACAGTTATTGTGTTATTGACATTATGCCAGAGCTGCTTTGGTCGCTGTCTGCCATTGTCTGTGATGTTTGTTTACTGTAATATTTACCAGTAAATAGTAGGCTACTTAAAAAAATAAAGTTTTGATAATAATACTAACACTAATGTAATAATAATAAATTATTATTATCTAAATTCTACTGTACAACAGTTATTTGTCAAGTTAAACCGAACTTTTATTTTGACGGGTTTCTGTGTTTATGATATATCGGTAGTTTTTCTCAAATAAAACGGTAAAATGCTGATGAAGTGACTCTCAGAGCGGCTCTGGAGATGATGTTCATTCGGTCATGTCCTCGTATGAGATGGCAGAGATGGAAACATGCGTCACACGCGATTCTGTGTGTGTGTGTGTGTGTGTGTGTGTGAGGTAAATTAAACCGCATGTCTGCTCCATTCATTCACACAGAGACACGCAGGACATGCAGGATTCGTATTTAAATAGTTTTTTTGCGGTATAATATTTTGCGGTTTGGTACCCAACCCTAGCCTCTAGAGGCCGGCTCTCGTACGTTTTAATAACAGCGCACCCTTCTCACCCGCTCCAGCAATGGACGCAACACGGAAAAACTATCGGCATGGATTTTTTCCGATAAACGATTGTTCCAGCAACCGGTCATCGTGCTGATTAATCGGCAAAACCGATTAATCGGCAAAACCGATCAATCGGTCGACCTCTACTATTAAATGATGGAATTTGCTTCTGTAGAAGATACAAGACCAAATGCTGTCTTGAACTGGTAACCAAAGTTTGGTTGGATGATCATTTTGGTTATTTTATCACCCTTTGGCACTAATATAACCAGCAGCGAGCTGTCCAGAGTCTTATCAACTCACTGCACAGTGATGTTCAGTCATACAGTCTCATATGGGCTTTTAATGAATTGAAGGAATATCATCTCAGAAGCCACTGGCACTGATGGCTCTTTAATTATCTTATCGGTCCGGACTGAGTTTCACGCACAAAAGGCTCTTTTGTCCAGTTGATATCGTCCCCGGATTACTTCAAAGGGAGTTTTTCCTCTCAGTTAGCAAATTAAGAGCTTATGAATGGGAAACATGTTAATGCAGTTATTTTTCCATGTTCCTTCGTCAGATTTGCTCATCGCCCTGGAGAAATTTTTGGGTATTTTGGGGTATTTAGGTTTTTTGCCTGATCGGAACCAAACCAGTGCAGAAATATTCTGTGGAGAGTGAATATCAGTATTTATCAGAAAAGGTGAAATTTCGATTCACGATCGCTAATGGGAGCCAAAATGTTCAATGTGACCGGGGCCACTTTTACTAAAATGGCTATAACTTGTGAACGGAACGAGATATTTTTACCAAACTTGGGACACATGTGTATGAGCTCATTCTGTGGTCACGTGAAAAAAATCACGGCGACTGGCCACTTGGTGGCACTATAACAGGAAAAAAAACATGAAAATGGCTATAACTACTTCACCGTTAGTCCGATTGAGTTAAAAATGGGCATCACTGTCTTTGTCCAACGTGCCATTGTCTATAAGGACATTGGCGTATCTCAAAAAACAAGGCCACCATTGGCAAATGAATTTTGCAGCACCTATTAGACAAGGTTACCGGAGGCCGATCGGAACGAAACTCTGTGAGCATGTTCGACTCATGGCTCTAGAGGTCTGTAAGAATTTTGAAAGAAATCGGCCACTAACAAGTTTTATGCCTCTGTAATCCAGTGGTGTTTCACACATACAATATTCATATAATTTGATAGATCTCCTCATACTGAACAGCTTTGCCTCATGAACCACTGCTGTCAATCAAATCGTTCATTAAATATTCGCGATTATGTAAAAAAACTACTTTTGCAAACTAGTCCTAGGTTTTTCGCTCAATCTGAATAAAACCAATGCAGTACAATTCTCTGGACAAAAAAAATGTTTTTTACCCCTTGGGTAGCTATAACGGGTCATTTAGAAAATGGGTGTGGCAAAATATACTCAAAAGCCTATAAATCCTAAACGTAAGCTCAGAACTTCACGAAAATTGGTGAGCACATGCAGCATCTGACTCTAAAGAAGTACGCAAACTTTTATAGAGATCGGACTATAGGTGATGCTATAACTGTTAAAAAGCTTTAAAAACCTTATATTTCCTGTGGTAAATTGCCTGTATTGGCTGTAATTGGTCTTTTCCATCTATGATCTAAGTGGTTACATGCTTGCTAAATCTGATGAATCCCGCTTTCTTTTACATCACGTGGATGGCCAGGTGCATGTGCGTCGCTTACCTGGGGAACACATGGCACCAGGATGCACTATGGGAAGAAGGCAGTATTTTTACCTATGTGGTCAAAGGCCTTAAAATGTTTGAACCCTGATAATTGCTGCTCGCAGCTATACATTTGTAATTGTATTTCCTCTTCATGGACAGAGTCAAGAATTTAACTTCGATTGAATTTATGCTCATAAGATGGACCAAAAACTCTTTGTTAGTGTTCAAGTCAAGTTATTCACAACCCTGACTAAACTTCATAGATGTTGAGACCAATGTTATTAAAATATGGCATGAAACACAATTAAAATGTAATGTGATTTTTAAAATGTGCTGGGCTGGAAAACACAATTATATCATTAACTTGTTATACTCTACATTAAGTCTCAGTTTATATCACTTTTTATAACTTTTGAAACTTTTCCTTTTTTCCCTCCCCTTTTTTATGTACTAGGGATGCAGGAAAATTCAATGCATTATTGATTTTAACAGTCAGTTCTAATGAACCACAATAATACCCCATCATGCATTCGTTTCTGACCTATTTTCAGATCTGGACATAGACGTTTATGAAATGGTCAGGGCTCGACAGTACGACCATTTCACTCGCATTTGCGACTAAAAATAGATGTGTGCGAACTGTACAATGTATTTTGGAGCACGTGTGCGAATAAACAGAATCAGTTGTAAGTCTTCAACACCTTAAATGGTATAACAAGCGTCTTAATGATCATTTTAAGGCGTCTTATATTTTGGGGATGGAAAAACTCAAATCGCGATACTGCCTAATGTGATTATTAAACTTCAAAAGGCTATGATTTCATTAAATAAATGTGAGCGCTTCACGTTTCAAAGCCTGAAGGTGGCGCTGTTGTGTGTTTGACAGGCTCAACCAATCAATGAATAGCGCACATTTATGACAAGCGATTGCTTATGAACTAATGCTGATTAATTACGACATTGGCTTGTTTATTAAATAAGTCACGCCGTGTGTCCAATTTCCATCCCGGTTATTATTTGGTTACACAAACCATATGTAATTTAATTTAATATCCATTTAATTGAAAGTAAACTATTGTAGCTTCTGCCGTCACAGGAAGGAAAGAACATTATTTGACGCATATTATTAAATATATAGATTTTTACTAGAATCAGTGTTATTATAGTTAACTAAAACCATAATTTTTTTACTTAAAATAAATATTAACTGACAAAATATTTTAATTTATTATATTATATTTTAGAAGTTTTTTTTATTTTCATTTAGTTGAAATTAACTTGTTTAGTTTCCTTAACCTGATGTACCAAACTAAAACTGAAAAACTAACAGACATTTAAAAAAAATAACAAAAACTAAAAAAATGACAAAACAACAGAATTACTAAAACTTTTAACTAAAATGAAAGCAGAATTAAATTGTATTAAATAAAATAAAATATTAACAAAAACTATATAGTATCTCAGTGATACTAAAATAACACTAGTATGGCGGCCAAGGCTCATTGATGCACGTGGGGAGCGAAGGCTGGCCCGTGTGGTCCGATCAAACAGACGAGCTGCTGTAGCTCAAATTTCTCAAGAAGTTAATGCTGGTTCTGATAGAAAGGTGTCAGAATACACAGTGCATCGCAGTTTGTTGTGTATGGGGCGGCATAGCCGCAGACCAGTCAGGGTGCCCATGCTGACCCCGTCCACCGCCGAAAGCACCAACAGTGGGCACGTGAGCATCAGAACTGGACCACGGAGCAATGGAAGAAGGTGGCCTGGTCTGATGAATCACGTTTTTTTTTTTACATCGCGTGGATGGCCGGGTGCGTGTGCGTTGCTTACCTGGGGAACACATTGCACCAGGATGCACTATGGGAAGAAGGCAAGCTGGCGGAGGCAGTGTGATGCTTTGGGCAATGTTCTGCTGGGAAACCTTGGGTCCTGCCATCCATGTGGATGTTACTTTGACACGTACCACCTACCTAAGCATTGTTGCAGACCATGTACACCCTTTCATGGAAACGGTATTCCCTGGTGGCTGTGGCTCTTTCAGCAGGATAATGCCTTGCCACAAAGCAAAAATGGTTCAGGAATGGTTTGAGGAGCACAACAACGAGTTTGAGGTGTTGACTTGGCCTCCAAATTCCCCAGATCTCAATCCAATCGAGCATCTGTGGGATGTGCTGAACAAACAAGTCCAGTCCATGGAGGCCCCACCTCGCATCTTACAGGACTTAAAGGATCTGCTGCTAACATCTTAGTGCCAGATACCACAGCACACCTTCAGGGGTCTAGTGGAGTCCATGCCTTGACGGGTCGGGGCTTTTTTGGCAGCAAAAGGGGGACCAACACAATATTAGGTCATAATGTTATGCCTGATCAGTGTATATGTGTGTGTGTGTGTGTGTGTGTGTGTGTGTGTATACACTCACCTAAAGGATTATTAGGAACACCTGTTCAATTTCTCATTAATGCAATTATCTAATCAACCAATCACATGGCAGTTGCTTCAATGCATTTAGGGGTGTGGTCCTGGTCAAGACAATCTCCTGAACTCCAAACTGAATGTCAGAATGGGAAAGAAAGGTGATTTAAGCAATTTTGAGCGTGGCATGGTTGTTGGTGCCAGACGGGCCGGTCTGAGTATTTCACAATCTGCTCAGTTACTGGGATTTTCACGCACAACCATTTCTAGAGTTTACAAAGAATGGTGTGAAAAGGGAAAAACATCCAGTATGCGGCAGTCCTGTGGGGGCGAAAATGCCTTGTTGATGCTAGAGGTCAGAGGAGAATGAGCCGACTGATTCAAGCTGATAGAAGAGCAACTTTGACTGAAATAACCACTTGTTACAACCGAGGTATGCAGCAAAGCATTTGTGAAGCCACAACACGCACAACCTTGAGGCGGATGGGCTACAACAGCAGAAGACCCCACCGGGTACCACTCATCTCCACTACAAATAGGAAAAAGAGGCTACAATTTGCACGAGCTCACCAAAATTGGACAGCTGAAGACTGGAAAAATGTTGCCTGGTCTGATGAGTCTCGATTTCTGTTGAGACATTCAGATGGTAGAGTCAGAATTTGGCGTAAACAGAATGAGAACATGGATCCATCATCCCTTGTTACCACTGTGCAGGCTGGTGGTGGTGGTGTAATGGTGTGGGGGATGTTTTCTTGGCACACTTTAGGCCCCTTAGTGCCAATTGGGCATCGTTTAAATGCCACGGCCTACCTGAGCATTGTTTCTGACCATGTCCATCCCTTTATGACCACCATGTACCCATCCTCTGATGGCTACTTCCAGCAGGATAATGCACCATGTCACAAAGCTCCAATCATTTCAAATTGGTTTCTTGAACATGACAATGAGTTCACTGTACTAAAATGGCCCCCACAGTCACCAGATCTCAACCCAATAGAGCATCTTTGGGATGTGGTGGAACGGGAGCTTCGTGCCCTGGATGTGCATCTCACAAATCTCCATCAACTGCAAGATGCTATCCTATCAATATGAGCCAACATTTCTAAAGAATGCTTTCAGCACCTTGTTGAATCAATGCCACGTAGAATTAAGGCAGTTCTGAAGGCGAAAGGGGGTCAAACACAGTATTAGTATGGTGTTCCTAATAATCCTTTAGGTGAGTGTATATATATATATATATATATATATATATATATATATATATATATATATATATATATATATATATATATATATATATATATATATATATGAAGTTTCTAAATGCGCTCCTAAATTTTTCAACTTAGGAGCACAGGTGCACCTTGGGAAAAAAGTAAGCGTCAAGCTCTGTGGTTGGAGATTTCTCTTAATTTCTCCAATTTTGCTCATTCCTACCTCCTCCTCTCTATTTTTTTTCCCCCCTTGTTTCTGATGCTAAAGTAGGAGAAAATAGAAACATCCTTTTGCTTTTCATAACTGTAAGTAGGTTAGTGGGTTCAGCGTAAATAAATAAACATAAAAAGAGTATGAATAAAAGAAAATGCAGCCAGGCTCGGACTGTATCCTTAAGGGAGCGCCTGGCACTGAAGCTGGCTTTATTATATTTAATGCTGAGCTCTTGGCTTTCTCTCAACACACAGAATTCAGAACAATCACATCTCGTCCAATCGCATCCACAAGCTCCAGAAGATGCAGCTGAACTCTGGGTGAGATTCCGTGAAATCAAAGCAGACCCTCGGGCTCTGGTGTGTGTTTCTGCCGGGCGGATCAGACTTCTAAGGCTGCCCTGGTTGCCAAAAGCATCATTTTGTCAGGTTATTGTTAACAGGATAAAGATACGCTGATCTCATGATTCCCATCTGATCTGGTTTAACCTGGAAACGGCCTGTTTTCAGCATTCTGGGTTTTTCTGTTGATTTTCTCCATAGGCATCACTAGAGATGGGACGGTATGAAAATATCGCGATTATAGTGACCAAAATTATCACGATTATCAATGTTATCACGGTTTTGTTAAAATGAGATGAAAGTATTCAAAAAGAACTGAAGTTTTATATTTGAAAATCGACAAACAACTAATAAAACTAGATAAAATGTTTGTAGACAAACTTTAAGTTGGTTTGAGAAAGCCGGACCAGAAAGTTTGAAAAGTTTTAAAAGCTTAAAGTTTGAAGGTTTTCAGTGTGAAGTAGTTTGAAGTTTAAAGTAGTTTAAAGTTTGACGGTTTTGAAGTCAATACAGTCTATCAGAAAATAGAAAGATAGTGTTTGATAGGGTACTCAGAGTGGTTGCTAGGGTGTTGCTAGAGTACTTTGGGTGATTTGCTGTGCAGTTGCTAGGGTACTCAGGGTGGTTACTAGGTTGTTGCTATGTGGTTGCTAAGGTACTCTGGGTGGTTGCTATATGGTTGCTAGGGTACTAGGGCTGGTTGCTAGGGTATTCTGGGCGGCTGCTAAGGTGTTGCTATGTGGTTGCTAAGGTAATAGGGGTGGTTGCTAAGGTGTTATGCGGTTGCTAGGGTACTTGGCTGGTTGAAAGGGTGTTGCTATGTAGACTTTCACGATTATAGGGCCAGAGCCTCAAGACCCCCCCCCCCCCCCCCCCCACCCCATGCACGCCACTGGTCCCATCCCTAGGCATCACAGAAGAGTCATGGTTTACTCACCGTCTTGCCGCTCCAAACCCTTTGACTTTCTTTCTTTGCTGAACACAAAAGGAGAAAATCTGAAGATGCTTGAAACACTTCATTCCCATTGTAATTGCCTGGAAAAAGCCTTCAAATTCCCTCCTTTTGTGCTCTGAGGAAGAAGGAAAGTCAGTGTAAGTATTTATTTTTCTTGTCGATCAAGTTTTCTAAGCTTTGAACCCAAACCAACCAGCTCAAGAGTAATGAATTATATTACAACACCTGATTGTGTAGTAAGTCTAGCCTCTGCCTACAAAACTCAAAACAGACCTTGTCCTGTTTCCATGGTAACAGTGACATCTCTCATTGGTTGATCTTGTGTTTACACTTTTAATTAAACCATTTAAAAAGAATTAAATGGTGGAGTTGAGCAATATTTTTTTTTTGAATCAGAACTAAATGGTTTTTACGTTTTGGTTCTGTTAGCTAATGACTCACTGAATCACTGTATAGGGGATAGAGAACAATCAGACAGTGGACTATATAGGGGATAGAGAACAATCAGACAGTGGACTATATAGGGGATAGAGAACAATCAGACAGTGGACTATATAGGGGATAGAGAACAATCAGACAGTGGACTATATAGGGGATAGAGAACAATCAGACAGTGGACTATATAGGGGATAGAGAACGATCAGACAGTGGACTATATAGGGGATAGAGAACAATCAGACAGTGGACTATATAGGGGATGGGGAACGATCAGACGGTGCTCTATATAGGGGATGGGGAACGATCAGACGGTGCTCTATAGGGGATGGGGAACGATCAGACGGTGCACTATATATGGGATAGGGAACGATCAGACAGTGGACTATATAGGGGATAGAGAACAATCAGACAGTGGACTATATAGGGGATGGGGAACGATCAGACGGTGCTCTATATAGGGGATGGGGAACGATCAGACGGTGCTCTATATAGGGGATGGGGAACGATCAGACGGTGCACTATATATGGGATGGGGAACGATCAGACGGTGCACTATATATGGGATGGGGAACGATCAGACGGTGCACTATATAGGGGGTAGGGAACGATTCAGATAATGCACTATATAGGGGATAGGGAACGATCAGACAGTGCACTATATAGGGGATAGGGAACGATCAGACATAGGGAACGATCAGACAGTGCACTATATAGGGGATAGGGAACGATCAGACCGTGCACTATATAGGGGATAGAGAACGATTCAGGCAGTGCACTATATAGGGGATAGAGAACGATTCAGATGTGATTCGAGTCGGTCCAGAGACACGACAGCACAGAGCGGATCATGTGATCGAGTCGGCGTAGAACAGAAAACATATCGGACCGTTTGAATTCTGCACAGAATGCTGTATTTTAAAGTGACATGGAGGAGATCAGGAGGAGAAACGGTTAGAGATTAGGAGGAAACTGCAGCTTTACGGAGCTCAACGGCTCTGGCCGAGCTGTGATATAAACTAAACGCTATTGGCTGTTTGTAAAAAGGGGAGGAGCTGTTTGATATGCCCCGCCCTGTCTTCCTGTGTCAGCCGAAATTACGTCAACACACTGAATAATGCTGCACGTTTCAAGACACAGTGGGGCTTTAAGAACCTCAGAGCTCACGTGCCGCCTGTCTTGATATGTTATCAATGCTTAAATATCTGTTTTGATTTAAATTCCGTTTTTATTTCTGGAATCCTGTTGAACTGCATTGCATATGGATTATGATTTAGGATCATCTGTTATGCTTTTGGATGAATTAATGTACAGTAAATGATTGCACTGCCATCTGGATTGAGAAAAGCTTTAGTTTCAGTCAAGATTGATGAATGGAGGATATTAATAACCATGTGTCTAACTGTAATGAACCTTTTTGTTTTTCCTGGATCATCTCGGGATGTTATTGGACCGGCGTGACAGGATGCTTTGACTTTCTGTCTCAGGACGTTCTCTTGCATCTTTTCTTGAGATTACTTGAGCAGTCTCTGACTTCGACAGCTTGTCCATTTCTTCTCAAGCGGTGCTTAAACTTTATCAGACTTTAGTTTTGCTTTGTCTCTCTTTACTTTCTCTCTGTCGTTATTTTGGGTTCCAGCACCTGCTGCTATGTCTCTCTGCATGCTCTAAATGCAAGTTTTTCTTCACAATACTGCATTAGGGATGCATCAAATATGACTTTTCATGGCCAAATCCAATTTTTTTTGGTAACACTTTATTTTACACTGTCTTTATTACACGTTACATGCAGTTAATATAGTAATAACCATAAATTATGCATAATTACATGCAACTAGCCCTAAACCAAACCCCAATCCTAACCCTATAGTAAGTAGTTAATTTTATTACACAGTACTTAAATGTGTAATTACACTGTAACACAGACACCTTAAAATAAGGAGCTCACCTCTCAGGAGCTCAGTGAACTCAAGCGTGGTACCGTGATAGGTTGCCACCTGTGCAATAAGTCCATTCGTGAAATTTCCTCACTATTAAATATTCCACGCTCAACTGTTAGTGGTATTATAACAAAGTGGAAGCAATTGGGAACAACAGCAACTCAGCCACGAAGTGATAGGCCACGTAAAATCACAGAGCAGGGTCAGCGCATGCTGAGGGTCACAGTGCACAGAAGTCACCAACTTTCTGCAGAGTCAATAGCTACAGACCTCCAAACTTCGTGTGGCCTTCAGATTAGCTCAAGAACAGTGTGTAGAGAGCTTCATGGAATGGGCAAAGCGTGGGATGCAGTGGGGTAAAGCACGCCACCGCTGGACTCTAGAGCAGTGGAGACGTGTTCTCTGGAGTGACCAATCACGCTTCTCTGTCTGGCAATCCCATGGACGAGTCTGGGTTTGGCGGTTGCCAGGAGAACGGTACTTGCCTGACTGCATTGTGCCAAGTGTAATGTTTGGTGGAGGGGGGATTATGGTGTGGGGTTGTTTTTCAGGGGTTGGGCTTGGCCCCTTAGTTCCAGTGAAAGGAACTCTTAATGCTTCAGCATACCAAGACATTTTTGGACAATTTCATGCTCCCAACTTTGTGGGAACAGTTTGGGGATGGCCCCTTCCTGTTCCAACATGACTGCGCACCAGTGCACAAAGCAAGGTCCATAAAGACATGGATGAGCGAGTTTGGTGTGGAGGAACTTGACTGGCCTGCACAGAGTCCTGACCTCAACCCGATAGAACTCCTTTGGGATGAATTAGAGCGGAGACTGCGAGCCAGGCCTTCTCGTCCAACATCAGTACCTGACCTCACAAATGCGCTTCTAGAAGAATGGTCAAAAATTTCCATAAACACACTCCTAAACCTTGTGGAAAGCCTTCCCAGAAGAGTTGAAGCTGTTATAGCTGCAAAGGGTGGGCCAACTCCATATTAAACCCGACGGATTAAGAATGGGATGTCATTGAAGTTCATATGCATGTAAAGTCAGGCGTCACAAAACTTTTGGCAATATAGTGTGTCTGTAGCCATTTGAAATGAGAGGCAACCACTGCATTTTAATCAAGATCCAATCAAAGATGCTACACACATGTAGCATGAGCAGTTGTTTTTGATTTAAATTAGATGCCATTAGGGATGCACGAATATAAACATTTTGACCAATAACTGATAATCTTTATATTTGAAAGCCGATAACCGATATATTGGCCAATAAATCTAAATCCAAATTTTTATATAATTTGAGAGACTGATTACAAAAACAAAAGTCTCACCTTTAAAATCCATGTCTCCAACACACAGTTATGATGTTTTTATTATAATTGTATGTAGTCTATATGACAGACTTGCGCTGCACATGTTGCACTGAACTGTATTTTCCTTTTTGAAGTGATTTCAGTCATATTTCAAGCAATTCGTCACCATCAGTGCGAACAGTGCGAACATCTGAAGTGTCTCAGCTGAAGGAAATAATACATTTATCGGCTTAAATATATCGGACAAATTTTCTTATCAGGCCGATAACGATAACATTAAAAATGAATATATATCGGCCGATACCGATATGGTGGCCGATATATCGTGGATTTCTGAAGACGGACAGTTCCCTTCAGAGATTCATTCATATAAATCCCCACCCCTAATTCAATGTTTATGTTTTTCTTCCAATATTTGAAGCATCGTAACAGTGACCTGCTGTGCCTGGTATGGTATTTTCTCTGCTGGCGCGTCTCATCTTCAGCGTGTCCCGTCTCTGGCCTGTGTTAACGTCCTGTTTACAAACTTTCCACACGAATTACATTTTGGGAAATGATTGCAATGCAGTTTGTGTGCAAGTCTGGAACAGAGATTGACCAAAAGAAAACACAAAACGACCAACCATCAATCAGATTCTGGTTGCATCTCTAATATTGCAGTAGAGTGTGTCGTCTTTCTATGTAGGGAGCACACTAGGTGTTTGGAGTGGCTCCTGTGACTGTGGGAGTGTTGAGGCCAGTGTAGCAGAACAATCTACCGCAGTGCGCTTCAGCCCAACCTCTCCTTCTTATCCCCTCTGTCTCTCTCTCTGTCTCTCTCTCTGTCTCTCTCTCTGTCTGTACTAAGCCTGAATCTCCCAGTCTCAGCTGGCAGCTTTATTGTGCTGTGTTCGGACAGTGCCAGGGGTTGAATCCTGTCTCTTCAGCCCTGATCCTGGTGCCGATCGTGTCCGCTCATCCTCAGCCGTCCCTGGCACCGATGCTGTGATGTAGCACGATCTGTTTCACATACAGTTATCAGGATTAGTGCTCATGCATTATCTGTTTTCCTTCTGTGACACGCTGTCCGTTTAAATTCACTTTCGGCCCTTTGGCTCCATATTCTAACCATAATGCCCACTTTGCAGCACACTTAAAGAGTTAGTTCACCCAAAAATGAACAGGTCTTACGGGTCGTTCCAAACCCGTTTATCTTCGGAACACAAATGAAGACATTTCTGATGAAACCCGAGAGCTCTCTGACCCCTCCATAGACAGATATTTAATTAACACTTTCAAGGCCCAGAAAGGAAGTAAAGACATCGTTAAAATAGTCCATGTGACTCCAGTGGTTCAACCTTAATGTTACGAAGTGACGAGAATACTTTGTGTGCGCAAACACAAACAAAAATAACGACTTGTCGTTGTTAACGACATTCAACAATCTCTTCTCGTCTGTGTCAGTCTCCTGACACCAAAATTTCTAAATTTCCCTTAGCAGGACAATAAAGTATATATTTTTTTTTCAATTTAATTAGGCCTAAATTCAGCTCAGTCTGAATAAGGTAGGGAATAAGAACTGGGCTTGTCAAAAGGACAAAAGCGAAAGCAGCATGAAAGTCCACTTGACTCCATTTTGACCCAGATTGATGTTATTGACTGAAAATCTTCCTCTTTCGAACATTTTGATGCTACAATTCTAGCGGAAAGTTCTTCCTAAAAAAGTGCTCCTTGTTTATCTGGCTACAATTTAAGATTGAACATTGGTCTGGGGAGTCTGCTGTGTATTTTCTACTGCACAAGAGGCGTGATTAAACGAGCATTATTCAAAAGACTCTGTACGCAATTGGATAGTCCTTCAACCAATCAGACCACAAGAGGCGTGATAAACGAGCATTATTCAAATGACTCTGTACGCAACTGGATAGTCCTTCAACCAATCAGACCACAAGAGGCGTGATAAACGAGCATTATTCAAAAGACTCTGTACGCAATTGGATAGTCCTTCAACCAATCAGACCACAAGAGGCGTGATCAACGAGCATTATTCAAAAGACTCTGTACGCAATTGGATAGTCCTTCAACCAATCAGACCACAAGAGGCGTGATAAACGAGCATTATTCAAATGACTCTGTACGCAACTGGATAGTCCTTCAACCAATCAGACCACAAGAGGCGTGATAAACGAGCATTATTCAAAAGACTCTGTACGCAATTGGATAGTCCTTCAACCAATCAGACCACAAGAGGCGTGATCAACGAGCATTATTCAAAAGACTCTGTACGCAATTGGATAGTCCTTCAACCAATCAGACCACAAGAGGCGTGATAAACGAGCATTATTCAAAAGACTGTACGCAATTGGATAGTCCTTCAACCAATCAGACCACGAGGCGTGATAAACGAGCATTATTCAAATGACTCTGTACGCAATTGGATAGTCCTTCAACCAATCAGACCACAAGAGGCGTGATCAACAAGCAACGACCCATCGCTTCTCAGTCCGTCATTGTGTTAAACCCGCCAATAGCGCGCCAGGTGGATAAGCCAGTCTGTGATTGGTTCCCGCAAAAGTGTAACAGAAGCAGTAGAAGTGAATGTACAGGTTTCCAGACTGAGTTGCAGGGCGAAATCAAATCGCCGGCAGATCAGGCTGGGTTTATCCAGTCTAGCTCCTTGTGCTTGTAAACGTGACTGATATAATCCTGAGCGTAGTGATTCTCGCAAGTTGCGAAGATGCTGTCCAGTCAAGGCCGGGTGGGGGGGTTGGTTTTTATTTAAAGGAATTAAATTAAAGGATTAAAAGGGATTTAAGGAAATTAAGAAAAATAAATAGTTCCAGTTCTATTGTAGTTATGAAATTATTTTTTAAATATGCACACATTCAGTCTTATTTTCGTCTGCCTAACATGTAAAAATGCAAAATGTTTCTTTCTGATTTACATAGTCATATTTTCAATTCAAAACGGTGAATTTTCATAAAAAATGTTGAGTAGTTTGCATCACTCGATATTATGTTGGTCGCTGAACGTTATATTAAATGTTGAGCTACTTATTACGACGCACTCTTTCACTGCTGTAACTAAAGCGTCGCGTTTGGAATCCGCACTAACCGTAAGCCCCGCCTTCTTTGATTTGATTGGCATGTCACTCATTCTGACAGTGACGAGCACTGTTAGACCGCTGAGGCAGAACAACCTAAAATTTTACATTTTATTTTTGTCATCCCAGCAACAAACAGAGCGCTGTGTAATGGAGTACAGCAGCGCAGCATCAAGAATATCAAATATTGGGGGGGATAATTTGGCCATTTCTAATTATTCAAGGGAACTTGTCCCCCTCAATGTCTATGGTGGTTACGGCCCTGTGTCCAGTCATGTTTGATCTGGCGATTGCAGCAATCGTTTGAACGGTGGGAGCGTTGTCGTTCACCAATCTCCTTGACATTGCATTGAATGCATTTGCAAGTGTTTGAACTTCAACCTCAGATCATTAGCAGTCAGAAACCTCCCACACATCCCACACAAACGCCTGTCACCGGCACGGCATAAACACTCGACTCCCCTGTGCTTACATGGAGTCAGTTTTTAGATGTAGCTGAAAGGATCCGTCCTGTTTTAGTGCCGTGGATCTGTGTGGGCCGTGTTAGATTTCCCCTGGCTCCTGCCAAGGTGTTTGGCGGCGCGGGCCGCAGAGGGAATGGCTGTTGATGGCGGAGCGTGTGAGAACAGGCGAGCGCTGGGATGAGTGGGCTGGTTCAGACGGAGGAGAGCAGTTGGGTGTCTAGTGTTCCATTGCGTCAGAACACTGTGTTATATAAACCCCTCGCTGTCAGATGATGGTGACGGCTTTAATATCTGCTTGTTGTCTCAGTGCTGATGAGAGGATGATGACTGTCCACTTAATACTGTAAATACTGAGGGAAGTTTTGGAGAAAAAAAACGACACCGTGTGATTGTCATTTGTACAGAAGTGCATTTACTTGAGTACTGTACTTAAGTACACTTTTTGAGTATCTTGAATACTTGAGTATTATTTTTTCAGGAAACTTATGACTTTAACTTCACTACCTTTTGAAAGACAAATATCGTACTTTTTACTCCACTACATCTCTATCAAGGTCCTCGAAGTCGAAAGTCTTTCTGTAGCAGCTTTGAAAGTCAGTGGATGATTTTTTTTTTCTTCAAGTGTTCAAAAATGTAAACATCTGGGAGAGCGATAAGAGCAGACATATGGATGAATCCTGAAAAAGCATGATGGCGCGAAAGAGCGCTCAGTTCAGTCCGGTTTTCTGCGCACACAGAAAGTTGCCTCTCCGATGCCAGAGCATGAGTACTGAACAGAGCTCTCTTTCGCATCTTTTTGCACTTGAACAGACCAATACACACAAAATGATGTCAAAATGTTCATTTTGGTGAGTATTCACATAAACTAAGTTGATTATGTCTTAAGTGAACGTAAACCATTGGGAGAATATCGGATGTGTATCAGTGTATTGGATCCGTGCATTCGGCCTTAAAGTGACAGCAGCTTTGTAACTAGCTTTAAATAAGTATTTAAATGAGTTTAAGGTAGTCGTATGCTAGCATGTCGGATGGAGCGTCACTGACTGGCTTAAACCACCATGATGGCATAGTGTGCATTTATACAACAATGCAACAATAATAATGCATTGACATAAAAAAGGAAATTTACTTTTGATACTTAAGTACTTTTAAAAACAAGTACTTCTGTACTTTTACTTACAACTTTCACTTGTAACGGAGTAATAGTTGACTAGTAGTACTTTTACTTTTACTCAAGTAATGGAGTTGTGTACTTTGTCCACCTCTGCATTTGTACTGGGCTCTCACAGTTTTCCCACAATAATTATTTTATAATGTTTTTTTTGTGGCCGATATAAAGCAAATATACACCGTTCAGGCATAACATTATGAAGTGAATAACACTGATGATCTCTTCATCACGGCACCTGTTAGTGGGTGGGATATATTAGGCAGCAAGTGAACATTTTGTCCTCAAAGTTGATGTGTTAGAAGCAGGAAAAATGGGCAAGCGTAAGGATTTGAGCGAGTTTGACAAGGGCCAAATTGTGATGGCTAGACGACTGGGTCAGAGCATCTCCAAAACTGCAGCTCTTGTGGGGTGTTCCCGGTCTGCAGTGGTCAGTATCTATCAAAAGTGCTCCAAGGAAGGAACAGTGGTGAACCGGCGACAGGGTCATGGGCGGCCAAGGCTCATTGATGCACGTGTGGAGCGAAGGCTGGCCCTCTTTCAGCAGGATAATGTGCCCTGCCACAAAGCAAAAATGGTTCAGGAATGGTTTGAGGAGCACAACAACGAGTTTGAGGTGTTGACTTGGCCTCCAAATTCCCCAGATCTCAATCCAATCGAGCCTCTGTGGGATGTGCTGGACAAACAAGTCCGATCCATGGAGGCCCCACCTCGCAACTTACAGGACTTAAAGGATCTGCTGCTAACATCTTGGTGCCACATACCACAGCACACCTTCAGGGGTCTAGTGGAGTCCATGCCTCAACGGAGACCAACATAATATTAGGATGTTATCTTGTCGTAATGTTATGCCTGATCTGTGTGTGTGTGTGTGTGTGTGTGTGTATGTATATGTATGTGCATGTACACTATTATAATGATTAAATAACAATCATAACATGCACTTCCCATCACAATTACAAATGCTCCAACTGTTTTAAGTTGATTTAAGACTTATTTATTTATGGTAGTTTTTTATTCATTTATTTTAACTGTTGTTGCATGTTTGTTATTTGTTATAATTTACGCTTTTAGTGTAAGAAAAGCTCATTACAAATATTATTATAACACATTATGCAATGAAAGTGATTTATTTTACATATTTACTAAATTAGAAATAATTAATTGTAATATTAATCAATATGAAAAATAATTTGAACTTGATTAAGAAAGTAAATCTGTACAAAAAAACAGATTTATGCTTTAGCAACATCTTGATTTGATGCTATAATCCTATTACAGTATTTTTCACAAATAATAAAACAATTAGTTAAAAACATGCACTCAGGTGCTGGCGTTCTTAGCGCTGTCAAAACAAAAGGTGCTTCTGACGGCCAAACAGAAAAACATGCAAATGCCAAATATCGGCTGATATATCGGCCGTGGCAATATATCGGTTGACATTATTATTATTATTATTATTTATTTATTTTATAAATGTTTTTTTTTTTTCTAGTCACACCTAGCTTATTCTCACGTAGCCAGACCTTCAGCTACGTGAGACTAAGCCGTCACTTAAAAATACTTTTTTGCAGCTTTCGTTGGTCGAGGACCGCCCAAGAGGACTTTTGATTGACATGTAACGCAACCAATCACAGTTCGTTTTGTTCTGCGTCATGTTTAGTGGCATGAAAATGTAAAGTCGATGTCCCTGCAATAACAGACCGGCGTGCATCTACAAATTATTAATTCATGAGTGTTGTTCAAGTTTACTGCAACAATGGAGCCGCAAACTTCACATACTTTTGAAAATCCAGCGTTTAGTTGATCCTGGTAAGCGCTCGTTGTCACAGTTGTAAACACGACGGCGTTCTTCTTCCACAAGGGAGTTTGGCGTCAGGCAGACCGTTAAAGAACACAACACACACCTCTCGCGGACATCCTGTAGAATTCAACCAATCAGATGACGACTTCGAAACTCCTGAAGTGTTTCCAGAAAAGTGTGCCATGTGCATCAGATGTTCAGCCAACGTCACGTCTGAGGCTGAGACTATACCTAGCTCTGAAATGTTTGGTCTTTTGTGTAGTTATGAGTATAAATTGATCTTGTCTGGCTTTTCTTGTCCTCAGGTTCTTCTTCAGGATGTTGCAGTGATTGTAGTGAAACATCTGATCGTGACGATGGGGATTTTTGGGAACCTGGCCTGTACGGGTCAGGCCAACTGTTACAGCAACTCTTCCAAAGACTACTGCTATTCGGCCCGTATCCGCAGTACTGTGCTGCAGGGGCTGCCCTTCGGAGGGGTTCCCACGGTCCTCGCGCTGGACTTTATGTGCTTCCTGGTAAGAAAAAAAAGCACATCTTGATGTCTCCAAGCTCTATAGAGTAAGACAAGAATATATTAATATTAGCTGCAAAATACCTAAACAAACCAAATTAGTGATTTAAAAACTTAATGATTCAAACATCATTAACCCTCATTCTTCCCTCGGGTCATTTAAAAAACAAAAAAACAAATTGAGTGTTCATCGGAGTGGTCCAAGACCTTATGACTTTTGTCGCACTTGAACCACGAATACACAAAAAAAAATTGACTGGGTTCGAGGAGTTTTGTGGTTGAAATTGAAAAAAGTAACACATCCTTCCCTCACGGGTCAATTTGACCCCCTTTGGAATGAATGGAATGCGAGGAATGCTTTAGTACACATAGAAAAAAACCTAAAAATTCAAACAAAAAATGCTAAAACTTTACCAAAAAATGATTTTATAATGTCTACATGTGTATCTGAATGCATACGGAAGAGAAACTGACTTTAGGACCCAGCGAAACAGCTCATTTGCTCCATATAGAGCTATAAGGCCATCTAGTGGCAAGAGATATATTATATTATATTATATTATATTATATTATATTATATTATATTATATTATATTATATTATATTATATTATATTATATTATATTATATTATATTATTTTTCCACAAGAGGTCGGCAGAGACACCCAACGTAAGATATTTTGAGCTGAATTAAAAGGGTTATGCATGAAAGTGTGAGTTTTGTTATTTTTGTAAGTTAAGTTGAAAGAATAGGCTTAAATTACTATTTATTTATTACTTATTGATAAAATCTAGTAATTTAAAGGTAAATAAGATAAAAAAATAACACAATCTCCAAAAAAAATTGCATTAAAAATAGAAAAAATATTATCAAAAGGAAATAAGTATAATTTTCTTTTTCTATAATTTTCATTTTGATCCACGAGGAAAGGATTTGTTACAGAGTGTGAGGGGAAAGGATGAGGGTTAAACACAAACTGAATAGAAGAATCTCAGTATATTATCCACTAATGGTGTTTTTCGGTCATTTAACAGAGTTGATTTTGGATCGCACAAACCTGTCGAGAATTTCCCAGTAGGGCTTGCATAGTCTAGTCGGGTAGTCGACTTCTTCAAACACTAGTCAGCGCTGTCGGAAGCCATCGAGTACTCGAACGCTCAATAACCATAATAACGCACTTGTTTTTCTTCACAATCCAGCAAGCCATGTCCGCGACCAAAGAGAGTATGTGGTAGGAGGACAATAACAGGGAACAGACTGCATGAATTTTGTCTTATTTTATTATAAACTATTATATACTGATATATAAACTGGTTGCGTGAAGATCTAAGTGATGTGATGTTGAAGACTTGTGAAATGTTATATGAGGAGGCTAATATATTGTATAAGATCCCTTCTCTAACTGTTAAAATTAATTTTATTAATTATGTATGCAGATTGTTCGACAAATGATAAGGCGTCTTAATGTTTTTACAGTACATGTAAGAGACGTAATTCATTGGGCTTTCAATTAATAAACACTTCTTAACACACAAGTCTTCCTTTTTAAATGGTAAAATAAACCACAAGTAACTCGGGTATTGTTTTGATAAGTAAAATCAGCGACTAGGAGAAATCAGTAGTCGTGCAATCCCTATTTCCAAAAATATTGTCATATTTTACTCAAATTATTTTACCTTTAGAAAATACCAGAATTTCAGTAGTCCGTATCAATACCAATTTCAGGATGTCGAACTTGCCACCAATGGATTAACCCACTTTTCTGGTTGTCTGGTCAGAGTTATATTCACATGATCTCTTCGGATGGAAAAAATCAAGTGAGCCTACATTTTAAATGTACATTTAGAGCTACGCGACAACAGTTGTTTAACCTACCAACTTTGTCAGCTTGACTCTCAGCGCTATGGTTGCCCTCTTGACCTACATTTCTGCTGATGACTTCAGCCACGAGCTACACATCAGTGTAAACTGCAAGCTGTAGTTCTGCTTCTCTTCCCAGGTCAATACTAACAAGATTGAAAGCTCTAAACTGCGTCAGAAGCAAATTTTATCCTCAACTGCATTTATCTTTTCTTCAGTGTGGTAACTAGCGATAGCGAAGAAGGTTTTATACTACAGCAGGGCTCGACATTAACACTTGTCCGGGACAAGTGGATTTTTTGAAGGGGCAAGTGAACGAGAGTTTTACTTGCCCGACCGGACAAGTATCCTGATTAAAATGTCAATAACAAAAAATAACTAGGGAATCACCAAAACGCGAGAATGATTCTGCATTCATTGTGTAAGTGGCGATTGATAGTGAATAATAATATAATATATAATGTACTGACGGTAACGAGGTGGCGCTGTTGAGGCTCACGCAGCCTCATGAGGAGTAATCATAACAAACTTAGTTAACAGTGCGGTAAAAATCCAAAATGTGGAGTTTTTATATGTATAACATACGATACAGTTAAGCAACATCACACGACCAAGAGTGCTGAATACCATCACGACTGAAAATGTGACACTGATTTCATATGACAGCTCAATAAAATAGTGATTAATTTTAAGTCACTTATATTTTAGACGCAATATTGACTGTTTTTGTTCCGTTTCAGCAGAGAAAGTAGTTCCAAACACAGATCACAGCGCTTCTCACAGCAACACTCAGCCGTGTTTCATTACTGAATGATTCAGCGTTTTAAACGAATCGGTTGAGTCAAAGATTCAATGACTCACTCATAAACAACTGCCTCATTCCTGAACGAATCAGCCGTTTGAACGAATCGTTTGAATCAATGACTCGCTCATTAAGACGGTCACCTGCCGCCACCCACTGGTGGTTTAGTTTTGTGTTTAAAAGTGTCATTCTTTCCAACATTTCTTATTTGTAAATTCAAAAAATATTTAAAACAATCTCATAACATTATTTAATGCAGTTGTAATTTTTCAGTGTAAATGATTTAATTTGATTGGGAACAGCCCTAAAGTGTCTTATTCTTCTAATTTAATCAAATTTAAGAATTTAAAATGAAAGATGAAGCATATATTTAAAACAATTAGGGAAAAGTGCCCTTTTATAAAGCTCAAAATATCATAAATATGCAGATTTAAATATGTCAAAGCTGATTGAACACTAATGAGAATATTTCTTCAGAATAAATTATATTTACAACACACACAAAAAATCCTATTTTTTTCTGGACAAGCAAATTTTTTACTTCGGACAAGTGATAGGAAGGGCAAGCACATGAAAAGGCTTAATGTCGAGCCCTGTTACAGTATCAAAAATTTCACGTCACTATATTGATTCATTTCAAAATATGCTTTTTTTAAAAAAAAAAAAGTTTAATCAGAATATTTGTCCATTAGTTTGACTTCTCTCTTACTCATAGTTTGTCTGATCATCTCTGCTTCTTAGGTTCTTCTTTTTGTCTTCTCCATCTTGCGGAAAGTGGCGTGGGATTACGGCCGTCTGGCCCTGGTGACTGATGCTGACAGGTAAGGACATGTCGCTGTCAAACCTGTCTGATTGATGGGTGTCATTTGGATGTCAAATTGAATGACTTTTCAGATGGATTGCTCTCAGACCATCACTAATTACAAGTCTAGTGTGAATTCTTCTGTGTATTCTCTGTGTGTGGTGTAAAAGAACATGTATGCATGTGTATTTTTAAGTGCAAGAAAAAGAAAGCAAGCGTAAAAAAAGAGAGCATTTCATCCATGCATCATCTGAATCCCATGTACACAGCCTGGGAAATTAGAGGGTTCTGCCAGCTGCGGATGAAGGGGTTTTACCCATTTCAGAATCCCTGTTCCAGGCTATCAACTGAAATGACCAGCAATGGACATAATCCCATCCAATCAATAAAGTCCTCTCTCAGAGTATCGCCAGAAGTGGCCAATTGTGGGCAAGAACCTGGTGTTTGAGTAGAATCACTGTGAAGAGCAGATTCAACCTCACTTTGTGTTAACCACAGGTCTTAGGAGCACATTTGAGTCAACAGAGAAGACCAGCTCTGGTTACTGATGGGAAAAAAAAAGTCATGGGATGGAATTTAGGCTGGTTTTTTTTTGAGATATGGACCCGAGCCCATTGCTCTTTCCAATTTAGGCCTGGTACACACTAGGTGATTTTCAAATCTTAATCGATTTTAAAACTGTGGGAGACCACAGACATAAGGCCAGTTTCGACTGATTTTTAGCATTATAGACCTCCGAATGCACACACTAGAAGATTCGTCCAGACCGCAAGATTTCACAGTGAGGCAAGATCTCACAGAGACTCACAAGAGCAAACGTGACTTGAGAAGAAAAACAGATGGAAGGACGATCAATGGCGTCAGCTGGTTCTCCTGACATGAGTTTTGTTTTATGGGAAGAAAAGCAAAGGAGAAAAAAAGAATATGGGGGATCTTCTTTCTCAATACTCCACTTTCGTGGCATGTTTGAGGCCAAGTTTCAGCTATAAAAGCACACAACATCCGGTTGGTGACGCTTGCTCAATCTCATTGGCTATCGTGGGTATCACGTCAGAGGCAGTCTGATTGATATTTGATACGTTTTGGGATTGTGTGGGCTCCGACGCGATTGGGAGCAGTAAAATAATCGTAATGACACCACACAATTGAGGATTTTTTTGTAGAGGCCAACCGATTTATCGGCTGATATGAGCCTGTCGCAGATATATCGGCATCGGCGTATATACCACCGATATGAACGCACGCTCACGCGTCTCACAGCGTGCGAATATTCACATAAAATGTGTCAAAATGCCGGTCTTGTCGAGTATCATCGTAAACATAGTCGGTTATGTCTTAAGTGAACGTAAACATGAAATTTGCCAGTCACCACCAGCGTTTTTGGTCATTTTCACAAGTTTCATGGCCCACAGAATATCTTGTATGAATATCTGAACCTGCAATATATCAAAAGAAAGAACAGACCCTCTGTTTTATTCTAGCTTCATGCATTCTTTTTTTTTTATCAACACTTGAATGTAAGTTTCATGAAAAAAGCGAAGAAAATCGTGACTAACTTACATACAGATGGGATTCAGTACGATGATCAAAACACAGATGGAGTCCATCAACACCCCAAAGCTTCACAGTCCTAGAGCTCGTCCTGGGACATTTCATTCAATAACATTAGGCCGTTTTGATTTATTTGCTGTTTAATGTTGACGGTTGCGTTATTTTACATATGCATCTGCTTATAAGAGATCCCTTGTTTCTGCTTCTTCTTCGCCTGTGTTCTGTACTCGTTCAGGGGATGCGTAATAGTGCCCCCTATTTCATTTGTATGTTTGTTCTGTTGTATTTATGTACAATGTATGTATATACTCTATTATATATACAGTACCAGTCAAAAGTTTGGACACCAATGGGAAAGTGTGTCCAGGCTTTTGACTGGTACTGTACTTTAATATACACATAAAGAATATCGGCCGATATATCGATATCAGACTTTTTTACTCCCTAATATCGGTATCGGTATCGGCCCCCAAAAACCCATATCGGTCGGGCTCTAATTTTTTGGACAAAAAGTTTGAGAAGTCTCGAATCGAGCCACGCCCCCCCAGATCGTTGGGGGTTGCAAATCAGGCCCAAAATCTGGCTTAAAATCTTCAAGTGTGTGGCCAGCCTTAGCCAAATTAATGACACAGTGTAATTATTCAAATTAATCAAAAAGTGTCACAGCATTACAAAAGACAATCTTTAAATCTAGCCAACTTTAGCCTTCATCAGATGGCAAAAGTAGAGAAAATGACAACAGTTTGGGCAACAGAGGAATTGTTGTCCAAGAGCTGGACTTCTTGATCAAAGTTTAAGATTCATCAGGATTTCCTCCCATGGACGGAATTGGATGAAAATTGGTGCGTGTCCTCAAATTGTCCTAATGTTCATATGTACCAAGCTTCATTAAGTTTGATCATTGCGTTCGGAAGTTACGTTCATTAGTAGAAATAGGCTATGCCCAAACATTTAATTGACTTGTGAGTGCAGAATGAATTAAAGGGATAGTTCACCCAAAAATGAAAATTCTGTCATCATTTACTAACCCTCAAGTTGTTCCAAACCTGTATGAATTTCTTTCTTCTGCTAAACACATGCAGTGTAATGTTTGTAACCAAGCAGATCCCGGCAGCCATTGACTACCATAGTATTTTTTCCCACTATGGTAGTCAACGGCTGCCGAGATCTGCTTGGTTACAAACATATTTTCAAATAACTTTCATTTTTGGGTGAACTATCCCTTTAATGAATAAAATGCACCTTTAATGCACCCAAAAACTTTAAGAAACATTTCTTTGGCAGGGGTAGGAAGTGAATTAAAGGCTGCTTACACACACCATCTGTGTGTTTCATTGTCGCTGAGCAGATTTGCTGTGTTTCTGTCAGTGCACATCATTGCTCTGTTTCTATTTTCACTCTGCTCTTCTTTCTTTCCGCTTTTCTTTCTTCCCTCGCTGGTGCGGAATGGAGCCAGAAATATTCCCTTGTATCATTCTCCACTGAATCGATCATGTATTATTTGCTGCTTATTAATCTCGCTGGAAATAGACTCAGCCGCTGGCATTGTCTTTTTTTAACTTGGTTACATAAGTGCCACGTATATTTATTTTAAAGACTGAGCTTGTAAGACCTGCAGTTTAATCTGGTGTTCACTAACCAGTACCATAAAAAAAAAGTCTGAAGGGTTTGAAGGCTGTTTTCTTGTTAAAAGTATCATTGATTGTGCTCCCATGATGCTTTACTTCTTCCTGTAGTAGAGTGGACAGAGGAAATATAGCATTAATGAGCTTCCTTTTAGAGTTGATTAGGTATTTTGCATGTCCAGCTCCCTTCTTACTCTTTCACAGTGTATATTTGTCCATCCTCTCACTCAATCTCTCATTTACGTCATTTATGGCAAAAGGGAATTTGAAAACCATGGTGATTTTTGCATATTGACAGTGTTTTAGATTGAAGTGTTTGTGGACCTGCTGAGTGCACAGCGTCCGTCTGTAATTACAGCGACACACTCCAGGGGAGAGACCGTCCGTACATTAAACACGCGGCTCCAGTTTATGCTCTCGTGACTCTACGGTTCATAGCGAACAGATTTACTTGTAAACACTTGAGTGCTTAAGTGGAAGCACAGCTGTGATATGGTGTAATGTAGCCAGTTGTGAGCATTTAATTAATATCCGAAAGATCACAGAAACGTGGAGCATGTGTATAGTAGCTTTTTACTGTTTCTATTATTTTATCACAATGGGTGACTACTTGTCATCCAACAACTGATTTAATTATTTTTTTATTTTAAGTCATAGCTTTAAATTATTTTATTTTCTTTCTTATTACTTATTTGATTTGATTTTATTATTTTATTTTTTATTTTTTATTTTTATTACAATGGGTGACTACTTATCACCCAGCAACCTATAATTTTTTTTTGCAGCTTTTATTTTATTTTATTTTATTTTATTTTATTTTATTATAATTTTTTATTTTAAGTTGCAGCTTTAAATTATTTTATTTTCTTTCTTATTACTTTATTTGATTTGATTTGATTTGATTATTTTATATATATATATATATATATATATATATATATATATATATATATATATATTATTTTTTTTTTTTTTTTTTTTTTTTTTTTTTTTTTTTTTTTTTAATTACAGTGGGTGACTACTTGTCACCCAGCAACCTATAATTTTTTTTTTTTTTTTTGCAGCTTTATTTTATTTTATTATAATTTTTTATTTTAAGTTCCAGATGATTAAATGATTTTCTTTTCTTTTTACTTGCTTGATTTTATTTTATTTTATTTTATAATTTTTTTTTTTTTGTATTACAATGGGTGACTACTTGTCATCCAGCAACCAATGAATTTTTTGCAGCTTTATTTTTTTTAATTTTATGTTGCATCTTTAAGTGATTTTATTTTCTTTTACTTATTTTATTTGATTTCATTATTTATTTATTTTTTGCAGCTTTATTTTACTTTATTTTTTAAATGATTTTATTTTCTTTTACTTATTTTATTTGATTTCATTTTTTTTTTTTTGCAGCTTTATTTTATTTTATTATAATTTTTTATTTTAAGTTCCAGATGATTAAATGATTTTCTTTTCTTTTTACTTGATTTTTTTTTTTATTGTTTTATATATATATATAAAACAATAAAAAAAAAAAAAATCAAGTAAAAAGAAAAGAAAATCATTTAATCATCTGGAACTTAAAATAAAAAATTATAATAAAATAAAATAAAGCTGCAAAAAAAAAAAAATGAAATCAAATAAAATAAGTAAAAGAAAATAAAATCATTTAAAGATGCAACAAAATAAAAAAATTATAATAAAATAAAATAAAGCTGCAAAAAATTCATTGGTTGCTGGATGACAAGTAGTCACCCATTGTAATACAAAAAAAAAAAAAAAAAAAAAAAAAAAAAATTAAATTATATATATATATATATATATATATATATATATATATATATATATATAGCTTAAAATAAAGCTGCAAAAAATTCATTGGTTGCTGGATGACAAGTAGTCACCCATTGTAATACAAAAAAAAAAAAAAAAAAAAAAAATTATATATATATATATATATATATATATATATATATATATATATATATATTTAATTTTTTTTTTTTTTTTTTTTTTTGTATTACAATGGGTGACTACTTGTCATCCAGCAACCAATGAATTTTTTGCAGCTTTATTTTATTTTATTATAATTTTTTTATTTTGTTGCATCTTTAAATGATTTTATTTTCTTTTACTTATTTTATTTGATTTCATTATTTTATATTTTATTTTTTATTACAATGGATGACGACTTGTCATCCAGCAACCAATGGATGTTTTTGCAGCTTTATTTTATTATTATTTTATTTATATTTTTTTATTTTATTAATATCTGAAAGATCACAGAAATATAGAGCATGTGCATAGTACCCTTTCTACTGGTTGGGCCATAACAAAATTTAGACATTGGTACTGCACTAGCACCTTTTTTTTATTATTATATTTTATTTATTATTTTGTTTATTTTATTTTATTATTTATTTTGTTTTTTATTTAATATTTTATATTGTTAATTTTTAATTTAATTTGTTTTATTTTTTTACATTATTTTTTTTTTTTTACAAGAACGTATTTTAATTGCTCGTCATCTTTCAAATACACTGAGAGATACTGATATGTCCTGAGATATCCCGTGTCTCTCTAATCCCCTAACATCGCTCTGTTTCCACAGTTAAAGATCTGACAGCTGCCGTCTTCAGAGATTTGAATGAATTCAAGCTCATTTTTTTCCTTCCTCTTTTTTCTTTCCTTCCCAAGACAGAAGAGAAGATTCAGCGGTCTGGAGGAGCGGGAGTAGTATGTGCAGTTATTGTTCCTAAGCTTTATTCTGCTCACTGGTGAACTAACTGCTCACTACTTCTGATAAACTAGTGTGTGTGTGTGTGTGTGTCATGGTTTGTAATGATGGAGGTTCCTCACTTTTGACCTTTTCTAACACTCCACGGGTCACACATGTCGCTTTAGAGATGTGTGTGTGTGTGCGTTTGCTGTCCTGAGTGTTTTCTCTGATTGCACACCACATACTAATTTTCCTCTGGTGTGTGTGTTTGCGTGTTTGTGTGTGGTGTTTGACTCACTCATGTGAATTTGCTTTCCAAAGGCCTCTAACACATGAGTGTCAATAACCGCCTGTCCTTCGTGTCTCTTTTTGTGACGTCTGTTATGTGACTACAGTACGAGAAAGGAACGGAATAACTATGAGCCCGTACGCAGGTAATAGAGCTCTAGCGTGTCTCTCTGACCCGTTGTGACCCCAAAGAGTGGATCCAAACAAGACCCCCTCAGTATTGTGAGTCTTCCCGCCCTTGTGAATGTGGCCAGTCAAGTATATCTTCTCATGTAGAGCTTTAGTTCAAAAGCGGTGATCGTAGGTGGATATGACCTCCTCACACACGGACACAGAGCTGCTGTTCTCTCGTAGTTTTAATCACGCTCATGATATTCCAAACTAGGGATGAGTCTCAGTGGGTGGCTACTTGTCGTCCATCAACCGATTAATCAGGTTGGTGAGTGTATCTATTTTTTTTTTTAAAGTTGCCGCTTTAAATTATTTTATTTTACTTTATTTTATTATTTTTATTTTAAACTGCAGCTTTAAATTGTATTTTATTGTATTTATGGGTGACTACTTGTCATCCAACAGCTGATTAATAATTATTTTTTATTTTAAGTTGCAGCTTTAAATGATTTTTTTTATTTTATGTTTATTTTATTTTATTATTTTTTTGTTGTATTTTACTATTACTTTACTTTTTATCACAATGGGTGACTACTTGTCATCAGACAGCTGATTAATTTTTTTGTTTTTTATTTTTTTATTTTAAGTTGCAGCTTTAAATGATTTTACTTATTTTATTTTACTTATTTTATTTTACTTATTTTATTTTATAATTTTGTTTTTATTTGATTTTACTTTTACTTTTACTTGTACTTTACTTATTTTATTTTATCACAATGGGGGACTACTTGTCATCCAACTACCAATTAAATTTTTTTTTTAAGTTGCAGCTTTTAAATGATTTAAAAAAAAAAAAAATTATGTATTTATTTTATTATTATTATTATTTTTATTTATTTATGGGTGACTACTTGTCATCCATCAACCAATTAATAATGATTTTTTTATTTTAAGTTGCAGCTTATTTTAATTTACTTCAATTATTTTATTTTATTATTTGTTTTATTTTATTTTACTATTACTTTATTTTATGTTATTTTAATTTATCACAATGGGTGTCTACTTGTCATCAAACAACAATTTTTTTTAATTTTTTTTTAAGTTGCAGCTTTAAATGAATTTTTATATTTTATTTTACTTAATTTATTTTGTATATATTTTTTTTATTTTACTTTTACTTTACTTATTTTATATGGGTGACTTGTCATCCAACTACCAATAATTTTTTTTTTTTTTTTTTTTTTTTTTTTTTTTTTTTTTTTTTTTTTTTTAAGTTGCAGCTTTTAAATGATTTTTTTTTCTTTTTTTTTTTTTTCTTTTTTTTTAAATTTTATATATTTATTTTATTTATTTTTTAAAAAAAAAATTTTTATGGGTGACTACTTGTCATCCAACAACTGATATTTTTTTTTAAGTTGCATCTTTAAATGATTGTATATTTTCATTTACTTATTTTATTTTATTTGTTTTATTTTATTTTACTATTACTTTACTTTTTTATTTTGTTATTTTATTTTTTTATCACAATGGGTGACTACTTGTCATCCAACTACAAATAATTTTTTAAAATTTAAGTTGCCCCTTTTAAATGAGATTTTATTTATTTATTTTATTTTATTTTTATTTTTTTGAGATGTGCATGAACATTCTGCCAAACATCTGTTTTTGTGCACCACAGAAGAAAAATAGTCATATGGGTTTGGTTTGGAATAACATAAGAGTGAATAAAAATGAAAATTTGAACAGAATTAAATTTTTTTTGAGTGAACTATTCCTTTATATATACAGTATGAATCCCAAGCTGTATATCGTCTCTAGTCTGTTTATGGCATCAGCAGAGTTTTTAGCCACACAAACACTGCTGTCTTATTGATTGATTTGATTGACAGCTCATGATGAAGTGTAGAAATAGATGTTGGATTCAGTTCAGTGTATTACAGAAAAACACCGTTACTCAATGCTGAGGTCAGGAAACACTCAATTCATTTTTAAATGTTTAATTCTGGCCCGGTTCCCTTTTGAACCTCTGCTCTCATCACTTTATTTGAGACGGACCTGTTTCAGATAAGCCAGAGAGAGGAAGATCCCTGCGTCCCTCATGCACGAGACATTTTCTAATGCGTCTGTCAGATCCGGCTCTTTAAACCTTCTGGTTAGCATTAACATCAGAGATCATGTCCTCAAAGCCAGTTAGTGAGGCTTTAAAGAGCATACATAAATAAATGACTTTGGATGCTAAAATGTGTTCGGAAACACGTCGTAATGCTGTTTTTAAGGTGATCTAGGTTACATGTCAAGTCAAATTTACTTATTTAGAGATTTTCACAATACACGTCGTTTCAAAGCAGGTTTACAGCAAATCATTTGTTTATAATATCATAATATCTTCAAACCTTATAGCAAGGCCGTAACCATGTCTTGAACGTTTGGGGGGGGGACCAAAGTTTTCTTTTTTTTTTTTGAGGGGGGGTCTTTTTATTTTACATAATTAAAGGATTTGGGGGAGTTTTTATTTAAAGAAATTACATATTTAAAGGATTAAAAGGGATTTAAGGGAATAAAGAAGAAATTAGAGCAATAAAAGATGTGCTATATCTAATTATAGCCTATAAAGTTGTGAAGTAATCCATTTAAACTCTTTGCAAATAATATTTTATTTAAAAATATGCACACATTCACTCTTGTTAGTGTAAAAAAACGTTTCTTGTCTCGTCACATTCAGTTATGAATGACATTTAAATGATATTTTCAATTCAAAATGGTGAAATTGCATTAAAAAGTGGAGTAGTTTGCATCAGTGTTTGTTACTGTGGGTCTGAAACGTAGCCATCGTAAGACATTAAATGTTTAGCTACTTATATCTTATCACGCACACACTCTTTCACTGTAAAAACTAAAAGTGTCGCGTTGGAATTCACACTCGTCTTCAGTGAACATTAAGCCCCGCCTTCTTTGATCTGATTGGCCATCATTTTGACATTGACGAGCGCTGTTAGACCAGCCTAAGGTTTGTCTGCCATCTTAACAACAAACACAGCGGTGCGTAATGGAGAACTGCATTAAGAAATATCAAATAATGGGGGGGATAGTTTGGCCATTTCCAATTATTGTCCCCCTCAATGCCTGTGGTGGTTACGGCCCTGCCTTATAGGCGCATTTAGCATATTAAAGCTGCGATAATATATAGTTTACATTTTATGACAGTATAAATAATCAGGCATTTGCTCTATATAGTATATATCACTTTACATGTGTACTGTATGTTTGCGACTATATCCAACTTTATATAGAGAGTGTAATAATACAGTTTTTGCGAAGGTTAGTGGAAATGCGTTTCACAGATCCCTCGGTCCAGATCCAGCTCAGTGTTTAAGATGTTTGTCGCTGCTAAACACTCAAAAAGTGAGTTTTAGGAGGCTGTAAAGACCACAAACCTCTTCCTGTCAGGACTGTTTAGATCTGTGTTTGTTCTGCGGTGTGATTTGGTAGTAGATTAGTCTTCATCTGAACTGTGGATTCAGGAGGGAAATGTGCTTTACAGATGTATTCTCAGTTCCTCAACCCTGAGATGAGACTGACCTATATTTGCTTGTGTGGTCCTCAATGTTCAGACGTTCTGACTGTCCGGCTCCGCTCGGTTCATTTCAGGCCTTCAGAATAACCCAAAACATCCAGTTTAACCCTTCAGAAGACTAGAATTTCTGACATGTTTCTCACTTTTATTCTTTCTCTTTTTCCTTCTGCTTTCTCTGTGTGTGTGTGTGTGTGTGTTTGTGTGTCTGTCTGTCTGTCTGTGTGTGTGTGTGTGTGCAGTGTGGCTTCAGCTCTACATTCTGAAACGCCGGACCGTTATGAACGTCTCACCTCCGTCTCCAGCTCGGTGGATTTCGAACAGCGAGATAACGTAAGACACCTGTCAATCACTCCCTCTGGCCCCGCCCTCCCCTCCCATCTGCATCCACAGCTGTTTGACTGTTGGCGGGTCACATGACTGTGTGTGATAAGAGTCTGTGACTGTTAAATAATTCAGGGTTGGCAGCCATCCTCTGATTGTGACTGTGTGTGTGTGTGTGTGTGTGGTTTTGTCTTCAAACATAATGTGAGTGTTTTTTCTTCCTGCATTCATGATGTCTAAATTATTATTTTTTTTAAGAAATTACTTATTCAGCAAGGACACATTAAATTGATCAAAAGTGACAGTAAAGACATTTATAAAGTTGCATAATATTTCTATTTCCAATAAATGCTGTTCTTTTGAACTTTCTATGAAGCTGTTTTCAATGTTAATAATCATAAATGTTTCTTGAGCATCAAATCCTCATATCAGAATGATTTGTGAAGGATCATGTGACACTGAAGACTGGAGTAATGATGATAAATTCAGCTTTGATCACAGGAATAAATTACACTTTACTATATATTCACATAGAAAACTCTTATTTTAAATGGTAATAGTATTTCACAATATTTACTGTATTTTTGATAAAATAAATGCAGCCTTGGCGAGCAGGATAGACTGTTAAAAACTAGGGATGGGTATCGAGAGCCGGTTCCATTTTAGACCCAGTTCCAAATTTCCCATAACCGGTGATTTGAGAAGAAACGTGCATTTCGGTTCCGCTTATCGGTTCCCATGTGCGCATTTTAATGTGATATATTTTTTTTTTCAAGCCATTCAAGCTCAAAAGACTCGTGCGCTGTTTTCTGTGCTGCGCACACACACACACACACACACACACACACACACACACACACACACACACACAGAACGGCTTAATGAGCGAATAGTGAATGAGCGATAATGAGTTCTCTTCCTCGTCTTTTTGCACAGCACATGAACGGACACATACACACACACACACACACACACACAAATATATCAAGATATTCTCGACAGTTGGGAAGAAAAGATGAAAACGTGTGTGTAACAGTATATTGGATCCGTGCAGCTCTTAAAGCGACGGCAGATTTTCCTGATGCGTCTCTATGATAACGTTAATCAAACAAAAGACAACGAGAAAATCCACTCGCTGTTCTAGACAGAATCACTTTTGTAACTATATTACTATATTAACTCTATATTAATACAGTTAATTAATACTATATTCATAAAATATAGGCTATAGTAATAATTAATAAAGTGCAGTGTTATTTTACATTTGATTACAGTTTCTGCACCTGAATATCTGAAAATGTTTATTTCAATCGTATCTTTGCTCAATTGTATTTATTTGTGCAGTTGCTAACTTGTTTATTTGTTCTTTTTTTAATTACTGAGTGTTTACTTGTCTTTAATGATGCTTGAAGTGTATATTAGTTAGGCTAGTTGGTATTTTAAACCATAAGCAAAAGTTCCTATCCTGTTGATGTTTGTTCATGGTTTTCAGCTTCAATTAAATGTTTTGCAATAAGACTTAGAATAAATATAAATGATATCTAAGGTTTTTTTTTACCTTATTGGAATCTAAACTAGGAATCGGTAAGCAGAATCTGAATAGTTAAAATTAAAATGATACCCAACCCGAGTATTGTGCATTTTTTCCTTACCACTATTTTTTTTATTAGTTGATTAATTATTTTAATGGAAACCGGAACATTTCTTACGATTCCCAACCCTATTAAAAGCATTAAAATGTTTACTGACTGGTTGTGTGGGCACATATTCTGCTTTTTTTGTCTAGTCTTTTATAAATCAGGTTGCGTTTTTTGCACTTTATCTGGAAGCAGAGCCAAGTTAAATGGGACGACACTGCAAAAAAACCTGTATGAAGACGATTTGTTGGCAGTTTAACTTTGGATCCGACTCAATGTCTTTATTACCCATTTCCCAAAGCGCGTCTCCCAGCCCCTCTCGCTCCCCGTGGACATCATTGATTTTTCCATGCAACACTGACCTCACGTCAACATTATATACTCTCGGAAAGAAACGAGCGGCCTTTATAGAGGGTGAAAACTTCTGTTTAAATCACAGTCATGATGAACCAGCATTTCTGCACTCGTCCTTGAAAGTCCCCAGAAGCCTTCAGGAGAGAAACTGACTCAACCAAATAAACTCCCTCAAAGTGAAACTGATTTAGAGGAAACTCGTGTCCTGTGTAGGACGCTTGGTGTGTATATATATATATATATATATATATATATATATATATATATATATATATATATATATATATATATATATATATATATATCCTGTGTATAATAGCTTTTATCAGCCGATGCAGATTATTATATACACCGATCAGGCATAACATTAAGACCTGAATAACACTGATTATCTCTTCATCACAGCACCTGTTAGTGGGTGGGATATATTAGGCAGCAAGTGAACATTTTGTCCTCAAAGTTGATGTGTTAGAAGCAGGAAAAATGGGCAAGAGTAAGGATTTGAGCGAGTTTGACAAGGGCCAAATTGTGATGGCTAGACGACTGGGTCAGAGCATCTCCAAAACTGCAGCTCTTGTGGGGTGTTCCCGGTCTGCAGTGGTCAGTATCTATCAAAAGTGCTCCAAGGAAGGAACAGTGGTGAACCGGCGACAGGGTCATGGGCGGCCAAGGCTCATTGATGCACGTGTGGAGTGAAGGCTGGCCCGTGTGGTCCGATCAAACAGACGAGCTGCTGTAGCTCAAATTGCTCAAGAAGTTAATGCTGGTTCTGATAGAAAGGTGTCAGAATACACAGTGCATCGCAGTTTGTTGCGTATGGGGCGGCATAGCCGCAGACCAGTCAGAGTGCCCATGCTGACCCCTATCCACCGCCGAAAGCGCCAACAGTGGCACGTGAGCATCAGAACTGGACCACGGAGCAATGGAAGAAGGTGGCCTGGTCTGATGAATCACGTTTTCTTTTACATCACGTGGATGGCCGGGTGCGTGTGCGTCGCTTACCTGGGGAACACATGGCACCAGGATGCACTATGGGAAGAAGGCAAGCCGGCGGAGGCAGTGTGATGCTTTGGGCAATGTTCTGCTGGGAAACCTTGGGTCCTGCCATCCATGTGGATGTTACTTTGACACGTACCACCTACCTAAGCATTGTTGCAGACCATGTACACCCTTTCATGGAAACGGTATTCCCTGGTGGCTGTGGCTCTTTCAGCAGGATAATGCACCTGCCACAAAGCAAAAATGGTTCAGGAATGGTTTGAGGAGCACAACAATGAGTTTGAGGTGTTGACTTGGCCTCCAAATTCCCCAGATCTCAATCCAATCGAGCATCTGTGGGATGTGCTGAACAAACAAGTCCGATCCATGGAGGCCCCACCTCGCAACTTACAGGACTTAAATGATCTGCTGCTAACATCTTGGTGCCAGATACCACAGCACACCTTCAGGGGTCTAGCGGAGTCCATGCCTCATCGGGTCAGGGCTGTTGGCATCAAAAGGGGGACCAACATAATATTAGGAAGGTGGTCATAATGTTATGCCTGATCGGTGTACGTCAGTGCATCCCTTCCATTGTTAATCCCTGATTGTGACGCACCTCCAGCAAGTTTTCACCCACCAAAACCAGCCGGTGGGACACGCCGCATTAAGCCTGTTTTCCGGCCTCTTAAGAGATCATTGCAGGTCTTCAGCATCTCCTGACTGTCTTCACCCGCGTTCACCTCTAATCCTGCCTACCGTCACCCTCACACACACTCACGACTGACCCGCCGAGTCTTTACAGGCCTGGCCGGATGTGTTCAAGCCATAAAACGCACAACTTATGCAGTAATAGTCGGTTTATTGCTGTGTGTACTGCATTTTTGTGTGTGTGTGTGTCTGTGTGTGACAGTACTCATCACACATTCATAGTTCGATGTGCTTTCATTGCAGGGCTTCTGTTCCTGGTTGACGGCCATATTCAGAATAAAGTAAGTGGCTCTTTGGCTCTAACGTGAGGTTGTTAATATCAGTTTCACAGCACAGCAGAATATGCAGCACTAGACCTGTATTGCACGCTCTATATAACAGGGTTTCTCAAACGTTTTTGACAGCCGAAACCTAAAATATTAACTTAAAATCTCAGGGGGATTTCAAGAAAATATTTCAATAATTTCACACCACATGTTCACCGTTCTGTGATGACAGTTAATAAATGAATTCATCTTTTTATTAGGTGTTTTATTTGGACTTTTTTTTTTTTTCTTTTTAAAATGATTTTTCTTTTTCTTTTTTTTTTAATGATTTTATAAATTCTTAAGAAGAATTTTTGTTTTGCTTTATTTAAAAATTATCTTAAGTGAACATTTTAGTGATTTAATTACATTTTTGTTGATTTTATTATTTTAAAATTGAATTGTGCACTTTTAGTGTTAGTTTTTATTTATTTAAATATAAATTTTTATGATTTTATTCATTTTTACCTTCTTATTTTATGTGCATTTATAATGTATATTAAATGTATATTTTAATCATTTAATTAATTTAGTACTTTTTTAAAATGTATTTTAAGTATACATTTTTATGATTTTATTAATTTAATTTCTTATTTTAATTTCATTTTAAATGTATATATTTGAATTGAATTGTGCCTGATTTAATTAATTTTTAGTGTTAGTTTTTATTTATTTAAATGTACATTTTTAGGATTTTAGTTTCTTATTTTCATCATTTTAAATGTATATTTATAATATATATTAAATGTATATTTTTATTGTACATTTTAATCATTTAAATTTTCTATAAGTGTACATTTTTATGATTTTATTACTTTTTAATTTCTTATTTTGATTATTTAAAATGTATATATTTGAATTTTGCATTTTTATGATTTTATAAATTAGTTTTATTTTGAGTTGCTTTCATTTTAAAATTATTTATTTGGTAACGCTTTATTTTACAGTGTCCTTGTTACACATGTAACATGTAGTTACTGTAGTAATAACTATAAATTAACTAACCTTAAACGCACCCTAAGCCCATAACTGTATAAGTACAGTTAGTTAGTTAATTATTATTACTCAGTACTTAAATGTATAATTACACTGTAACACGGACACCTTAAAAGTTTCCTCACAAAGCCCAGTTTGGGAAACCCCTCACCATCCTATGTGTTCTATAAGTCATACTATTTATCCCATCCTCTGTATGCTAATGTGAGTCTCTCTCTCCCCGCAGGGACGAGGAGATCCGGGAGAAGTGCGGTGAAGATGCCGTCCACTATCTGTCCTTCCAGCGGCACATCATCGGTCTGCTGGTGGTGGTGGGCGTGCTGTCGGTGGGCATCGTTCTGCCCGTCAACTTCTCAGGCAACCTGCTTGGTGAGTCCACAAAGAACTGTTGATCATTGGTTATGGCTATTGGCCATACTTTTCAGTAGATAAACCGAGACCAAGATCTACAACCCCCATTTTCATCCAGTTATGTTTGTGAGCTCAGGCTCTCCATCATTATTATACGCTGTGCTAACATTAGCTCTGTGTCCCGTCTCTCTGCCCTCTAGCATGGCGTGCGATAGATTATTATCAGAGAGGGCTAATCCACAGCGCTCCGCTTGAGTAATGAGATTGAACTTCTATCTGCTCGCCGGGTAATTGGACGCCTGTTACAGGGACAGAGAGAGCAGCGAAAGATAGGAAAACGAATGGGAAAGGGGTCAAACAGATGAGAGGTCCTTTGAGACGTGAACAATGTGGACAGAGTCAAAGAGGACAGAGAGTCCAGTCAGAAACATGCTTATGTGCTGCTTTCATTTTAAAGTTTTAGTAGTTTCTTGTGTGTTTGTCATTTTTATTATTATTTTTTTTTTTAAATATGTTTATATAGCTTTTATTAAAGAGGCCATATTATGCCCTTCAAAGTCTTGATTGTGTTTTGGGCTCTTCTAGAATAGGTTTTCCTGCTTGAAGTAACGCTCTGTTCCTGTCTCTCTGAAGCCCCGCCTTCTGAAAAGCACACTGTGCTCTGATTGGTCGGCTGGAGCAGTGTGTTGTGATTGGTGTTTGGGAAATGTCCCGTCCCTTACCATAACCGCCAGTTTCAACACACTACTAACTAACTCAACCAGGCCCCGCCCCTTTATTCTGCGTATGAATTATTATAATGAGGCGTGTTCGTTCTCGGAAGAATCTCAAGACGACAATGGAGGCTTTTCAGGGAGTTCAGAAACACTGACACTGATATAGAGAAGAACTCCCGCTGGAGGGACTTTGTGCTTTTGGAACTTTTTTTTTTTTATTTTTATTTTTTTTATTATTATTTATTTATTTTAATTTTTACTTTATTTTATTAATTTAATAAAAAAAAAAATTATTTTATTTTTTATATGGAACTTTTATTTTACTTTATTTTATTATTATTATTATTATTATTATTTTTATTTTATTTTTTTAAATTTATTTTATGATTTTATTTTATATTATTTTTTTTTACTTTATTATTTTACATTTATTTTAAGTGTTTGCTTTTTATTTAATGTATTATTTGTTTGTTTTTTATTTTTTGTTCTCATCTATTTTGTTTCATAGTTTATTTCATATTTTATTAACTTTTTATACATTTTTATCTCATATTTTATTTACTTTTTATGCATTTATCTATTTTATATTATATTTTATTACATTATTATTTGTTTTTATTTACTTTGTTTTTAGTTGCTTTTTATGCATTTATCATTTTGTTTGAAAAAGGTCATAATGTGACGACGTTTCCTAACTATGACCCTTTTGATAGCTTTCAAATGAAGTTATTGTTTTTTTCCTCAGACAACAACGCATACAGCTTTGGACGTACAACAATCGCCAACTTGGATTCCAAGTGAGACATTTTCTTCCTTGCACATGCTTTGGTTGAAGAGGTCATGGTGTACTTTGAGGATTCTGGGTAAAGTGGGCGTGTCTCTTTCTCTCTGTGCTTCAGGAATAACCTCTTATGGCTGCACACGTCATTTGCCTTCATGTACCTGCTCCTCACCGTCTACAGCATGAGACGCCACACTTCCAAGATGCACTACAAAGAAGATGATCTGGTACGTGAAATGTATCAGTTTCATCAAGTGACAAAAAAGAGACGCATGATGTGAAAACAAGCCGTCTCGAGGCTCTTGTGACGTGTGCAGCTCATCGCAGCTGTAATGCTTATGAAATATTCATAAAGTCTGTCTGTGGCGCTGACCTACATTTCTGAGCTGAGTGCTTAACCTCAATCTGCACTCCAACGCAATGTAAATAACATGTTTTCCTCTCTTTCTCAGGTGAAACGCACTTTATTTATCAACGGCATTTCTAAATATGCAGAGGAAAGCCATATAAAACAGCACTTTGAGTAAGACATGTCTTTTTTCCCCTCCTCTTTATGCTTCCCTTCGCATTTGCATCTTAAATGGGTCACTGGGAGAGCTGCCCGCTGTAGATTATGTCATATGTTAAATATTAAAATCACATGTGTGTAGTTTGTACATTAGCGGGCGCCTGGGATGTGAATGTTCACCTCGTATGCCATGAGAGCTCCGCTTCTGCATTCATCTGCCGTAATTGTCTAAATGAGTGGTTTAAATTCGAGTCATGTGGCCGATCAGCCGAGGCTGTGCTTGCCAAAAATGAGTGTGACGAGGCGCTGGGGAGGAACTATGAATAGACTCGAGTGTCTCATGTCATTTTACCTGAGAGCTGCAGTTTCCTCCAGCAAAAATCAACGAAAGACATCACAATTATCTGTCATTACTGTAATGATGAACCATGGGAATGTATAGAGATATTAGGATATTTAGTTATTAGTGAAATATGCAGTTTTTGATGTTAAATACTTATTTTGTATCACAGTTTAAAGGATGCATGTGTGACTATAAGTTTGGGGTCGGTAATATTTTTACGTTTTTGTCTCTTATGCTCACTAAAGCTGCATTTATTTGATTAAAAATACCATAAAAATACTAATATTGTGAAATATTTTTAATTTTTAAAACGGCTGTTTTCTATGTGAATATATTATATAATATAATTGTAAAATATAATTTATTTCTGTGATCAAAGCTGAATTTTTCACGTCTTCAGTGTCACATGATCCTTCAGAAATCATTCTAATATGATTTATTTATTTGATTTATAGTATTTATTTGAAATAGAAATATTTTGTAACTTTATAAATGTGTATTTTGATCAATTTAATGCATCCTTGCTTAATAAAAGTATTAATTAAAAAAAAAAAAGTCTTACTGTCCCCAAACTTTTCACTGATAACAAATATATTTACTCAATTCTTTACAATAAAATAGTTTGTTTATTATCCACTGATAAAACTTTTTTTTTGTCAGAAACTGTGAAAATCTAGTAATTTTGCATTCCCAAAATATGTAAATTGCATGTTTTTGAAATTCACACACTTCTCTTTTAATGTTCACGTTATTAGAGTTGTTATAGCTGATCGTCTGAGATGTGTGAGATGTTGATTTCCTCATTTGTGTCACACAGACAGGCGTACGAGAACTGCGTCGTTCTGGAAGCACGTGTTTGTTACAACGTGGCGAAACTAATGTCTCTCAACGCAGAGAGGTAAAAATTCAAGCTTTAATGAATCTGTCAGATTTGGCTTTGGATAGGTTGTTCACTTCCTGTAAGCTTCTCTTTTAGGTTCAGAAATGATCCGACCTCGGAGACTTTCTATTGATCTCTTAAATGGGCTCAAGTTTGTGGTCTCTGAGGGGACGTGCATTGATCCGCTGAGCTTAACGTGTGTGTGTGTGTGTGTCTTGCAGGAAGAAGACTGAACGCAGTAAGAAGTTTTTCACGGATCTGATGGCTAAGGAACACATGCCCACCATGATCAACCCGAAGCCCTGCGGTCACCTGTGCTGCTGTGCCATTACAGGCTGTGAGGAGGTATGAACGCATTACCCACAATGCCTCTGTATTGTCAATATATGGTACAAAGTACCGTTGCCAGAGGAAATACTCAACACTGCCCAATACAAGCAGGGTTAAAAATTTCTGCCTATGGCTGCTGAATAGATTTTGCTACCCATAATTATTATTACATTGTTACTATTATTAGGTTTGGCGTTCTTATTATTATTCTTCCATTTCTTCTTCTGCTCTTGAGTCTATGGCAGCCCATAGAACCGCTTGCGGGAAAGTTATTCGATTTGGCACACAGATAGAGGACAGTCTGAAATGTCACTATAGCAAATTTGGAGTCTCTAACTCAATCCCTCTAGCGCCACCAACTGTCCAAAGTTGCACTTACGTTTGTGCTAATAACGTTTGAACCATAAGGGCTTTTTTTTACCTCTGATTCTGTGGCTTAAGACGATTCGACTGAACCCTATGACGTAATTTTCGGTAGTGCCAATTTTCCCGCCAAAAAACCTACTTTTTCGAACTCCTCCTAGATGGTTTATCCAATTTGCACAAAAATTGAACCAGATCATCTTCAGACAATGGCAACAAAAAGTAATGGAATTTAAGTCGATCATCAAAGTGTTTTTGAATAACGCACGAATGAATTTTTACGTAGTGCCTGTGAAAATAGGCTAATAAATATTTTTGCCATTTTATTTTTTCGTTAGATTCAAGGCAGCATGCTGAGTCGAACGATATCCAATTTTTCCATATCGGCCATTTTGGGTGTCGGCCATTTTGAATTTTGTAGTAGAATGATGTATTTTATGAACGCATTAGCGTATCGTTACGAAACGTGGTATGGGTCATCGGCACGATGCCCTGAAGGAGCCTGAGAAGTTTCAAGCCAGTGCCACCTAGTGGTAAAATCAAATATTCACATGCATATAACTTTGGGTATGGTCGACTTATTTTCACGGGAGTTATATTCTTAGATTCCTGAATCATTGCCCAGTCCAACGATACCAAACATGCTAGGTTTCGCCTTATGGTTTGTTCAACGTTGTGATTTAGCTCTTAAACAACTTTCGCGAATATCTTCGAAACCTTTAGTCCGATCGAGACGAAAGGTCAAAATTTTGATAGTAAGTGGCAAAAAAAATGCAATCAAAGTCAGGTGTGGGTTATTTTTTATATGCTCATAAATACAAATGTCTATAACTCCTAAACAAAATGAGATTTTCACCAAATTTGACACAAGTATGTATGGGGGCGCTCTGAGGACACACAAAAAAAGCGGTGAAACTGCGCCACTTGGTGGCGCCATAATTAAACAAAACATGAAATTGGCTCTATACAACTCAATGTATTTATGGGTTTTCAACCTTTTTGCTTAAAATTGTCTCCAAAAGTCTTTACTCATTTTTGCAGGTGGTCTGCTGCTAGCTTCCTTGTTTGCTTCTGTTGTGCTTGGCTCCGATAATTGCTGCTTGCAGCTATATTTATTATTATTACTATATTATTATATTTTATCAGTTCTTCTTCTTCTGCTCTTGAAGTATGGTAAAACGTTTTGAAATTTGGCACTCAGAAAGAGGACAGTCTGAACATTAACCACAGCAATTTTGGAGTCTCTACATCAATCTCTCTAGCGCCACCAACTGTCCAAATATGCATTCACGTTTATGCAATAACTTTTGAACCATAACGGCTACAAACAAAAATTTTTTCTCTTTTTCGAAATCACTGATTTTCACTAAAATTGGCTCACATCATCTTCAGACCTCGCTGACAAAAGTTATTGAAAGCTTTTTGATAAACCCAACCATCCTTGAATAACACGCAAACAAAATTGATGAATAGCACGCCAAATTGGATGTGAGGCTATATCTCCGCAACGCTTTAGCACATTGAGACGAGTCTTGGTAAATGTCATCACAAGCATGACTTGAGGCTACGTGCAGTGGGTCGGAACAGCGCCACCTACTGGTCATCAGATATGAAAAATGGCTAATTTAGCCTATAATTTATGAACAGTTTGTGGTTAAAAATCATAAAACTGGTCTTTTTTAATTCAGTGCAGCATACCGAGTTGAATGATACCCAATTTTCCCATATTTTGTCGTAAAATTTTTGTTAGCTTTTTTAGACCAAACCATTTTCGAATAACGCATCATCGAAATTGATGGCATGATGCCAAGCTGATTCTGAGGCTGTAACTCTGCAACACTTTGACATATTGACACCAAACTTTGCATGTGTCATTGTCTCCTCCCACTGACCACACCACATCAATTTGGTAACAGCGCCACCTATTGGTCAAAAGTGATTAGCAATTAAATCATATTACATGATTTGTATTTGTTTTTCTTCAGCCAAAAATCATCCAAAAATGTCTTTAATCACTCATTGTTGCAGTTGGTATGATGCTATCATCCATGCTTGCATAACTTGTCATATTTTTTTGTGCTTGGCCCCTTAGTTCCTGCTTGCAGCTATGTTTTATTATTATTACAAATAGTACTTTTCAATAGAAAAGTGAATAAAACACTTTATAAATTGTCTAATAAATTTAGTTTAAAAATATTGTTTGTATCAGAAATTTTGTTAACATCTATTTTGGTATAATGTAAATTAGTCAACATTTTGTGTATTAAAAAAAAAAAACGTAAAAACTGTAAAATTTATTCTTACTATTTTTTTTTTTTTTTTTTTTTTTAGAAAATTAAATGTAACAAAATAGTAATCAAAATTAGAGTCCAATTCCAAAGAGCCATTTAATAAATCTATTAATTTCTGTTTATTTCAAAGTGATTTATTTACATGTTGATTTAATCGATTTTTAAATGAAATTAATTTTAATCAATAATGGATTCTTTTTCTTTCTTTTTTTTTTTAAGTGGCACTACGAGCCCTAGTTCTCTTGGTTTAATGAACTCACATTAGGCTCTTGGTGTGTCCTTGAATAAAATCATTTGAGAATCGTTCAGAGGAAATGAACGCTCTCCTGGCAGGAAGTAATAAAGCGGCAGGTTCCAGGAGGGTTTGGTGATGCAGTCGTGCCGTAAGTCTGTGTGGTTTTGCAGGAGGAGGCCGTGAGTTATTACACCAAACTGGAGGCCAAACTGAAAGAGGAATACAGGAAGGAGAAAGAGAAAGTCAACACCAAGCCGCTGGGCATGGCATTCGTCACCTTCCAGAACGAGGCCATGACAGCAATGTGAGTGTGACACATGAGCTTCTTGAAACAAATAGTACTAGCCGTAAAATATTGCACACAAATATTTTTCTTATGTATCAAAATAATCAGAATGGCCTCCTTATTTGTTGGTTTAGTGTGATTTCCTCTTGATTAATGTCTGTTTCTGCAGAATCCTGAAGGACTTTAATGCGTGTCAGTGTCAGGGCTGTAAGTGCCGTCAGGAGCTGCGTTCCTCTCAGTTCAGTGAGAATCTTCACGTCTATAACTGGAGCGTCAGCTATGCACCCGACCCCCAAAACGTGCGCTGGTGAGGAACAGACGTCTCGTTCACTTTCTGACTCTCTTTTATCCATTCTCTGGCTATATTTTCTGCATGCATGCAAATGTGAGCACACTGTGTGGCGCAATGTCCCACAATGCATTGCTTTGACTTGACCTTCCAGTTCTCTTTATTTAAAGGGCCTGCAAATAATTAAGATGTTTTGAATTGCACATAATGTTGTTTCATAATGCATATTGTAGGCCCTATGATGCGGATGGAATCACAGAATCCAGTCATAAAAATGGAATTTACTGTAAAATGCAGAAATTCACAGAATGGATGAATAAATCAAAAGTACATGTAATCAAATCACAATATATACACACACAAACCGTCCAAATAAAAGTTTGGTTTACCTTTGGAAATATATCACTGTTGTACAGTAGAATGTATTTCTGAAAGTAGTAATAATTATATTAATAATACAGTTATTACAACTTTTTTTTTAAGGAATATCACAATTTTCCTTCCATGTATTAATTTCAATAGCAAACCTCTCTTTCAACAGATTAGAACGTATTAAAAATTGCTTATGTTTTATGCTATAATTTTTTACCACCAAGTTTTTAGTAAATCATAAATCCAGAAAAATGTACACAGAATTTCATAGCTCCCTATTACTGTAAATGTTTTATGAATTAAATTAGTTAGACATGGTTTTTGTTATTAAAACTGAATTAAATCTAGAAAAAATAAAATTACAAATTTAAAAGCATAATTGGCCTTTTATACAGTAGTGAAAAATAAAAGTTTGGTTTACCTTGAAGAAATCGTGACAGAAATATATTAATATTGTATAGTAGAATGTATTTCTCAAAGTAATAATAATCAATTTTTCTTCCATGTTTTAATTTTAGAAGGGCAAACCTCTCTTATGTGACTTTGGTTGCCAAATAAAATGATTTGTTAATTTTCAACAGATTAGAACATATTGATTAAATTGCTAATGTTTTATGCCATAATTTTGATTACCACCGTTTTTGATAAATGTAGTAAATCATAAATCCAGAAAAATGTAAAGACAACAACACAGAATTTCATAGCTTTCTTTTACTGTAAAAGTTTTATGAATTAAATTGATTAGACATGGTTTTTGTTATTAAAATTGATTTAAAACAGAATCTAGAAAAATTAACAGTATGTTAATTTTTAATGTTATCGTTATCGGCCCGATAAGAAAAGTTGGCCGATATATTAAAGCTGATAAATAATGAATTATTTCCTTCAGATGCACCATGATGGATTTTAATTGCTTGAAATATGATTAGAATATGATATATAAAAAAATTTGATAAGGAAATAAATTTTAAAACTACTCTGGTTCAAACTAGGCTACTGTACTTTTTTTGTTTGATTTATGTTGAAGTGCTTGGGACATGTCTTTTAATGGTGAGACTTTTGTTTTTGTAATTAGTCTCTCAAAAATTATTGGATGGAAAATCCAAAAATTATGGATTTTGATTTATCTGCCTTATCGGCCAAAATGTTCATACAGAATTTTACAGAATTAAGAATGGAATTTTGGAAAAATAAAACGGAATTCGGGCCCTAATACTGTCTAACATTCAAATTTTAAAAGCATAGTTGGCCGAAGCGTACAGTAAGAAATGCGCTGATGTTCCATTCCCAGCAGCCTCTGTCTCTCTCTATCTGTCAGCCGTTTCTTTGCTGACTTCATTATGTTCAGGAATTACCCACAAGCAGTCAATACCTTATCAAGCTAAGAGATTTTATACGTTCTGCTGAGTGTGTGTGTGTGTGTGTATGGACTGATGTGTTTTTCACTACAGGCTGAATTAAACTCTGTTTGCTGATGTGTTGTTTCGCTCACAGGGAGCATCTGTCTTTGGGAGGAGTTTCCTGGTGGCTTCGCTGCTTCATCATCAACTGCATCCTCTTCATCCTCCTCTTCTTCCTCACCACCCCGGCCATCATCATCTCCACTATGGACAAGTTCAACGTCACCAAGCCCGTGGAGTATCTGAACGTAAGGCTGCGTGCGATCGGTCATGAAGTCCTAACCAGACGTCAAGTAATTTGTGAAAGTGAAAAATCATAGTCAATCAGAGCATCTTTGATATTTATATAGAGAATGACGACAAAAACAATATTCAAAATAATTAATATTTGTCTTGTTTTCCAGTCAAAATATATTTTAAAACAAAAAATAATGTGTGTGTGTGTGTGTGTGTGTGTGTGGTGTGTGTGTGGTGTGTGTGTGGTGTGTGTGTGGTGTGTGTGTGGTGTGTGTGTGGTGTGTGTGTGGTGTGTGTGTGGTGTGTGTGTGGTGTGTTGTGTGTGTGTGTGTTGTGTGTGTTGTTGATGTGTGTGCGAGTGCGCATGTGAGTGTGTGTGAGCATGCTTGTGTGTGCGCGCGTGCGTATGTATAAGACCTATATATATATATATATATATATATATATATATATAAATATAAATAAATATAAATAAATAAATAAATAAAGTGTGTGTATTTATTTATTTATTTAATTTATAAATGTATATTTAAATTTATTTATTCCTTAAAACAAGGAAAAAATTGATACCAAAAATCAACTATAAATTCTCTTAATATATTAATAAAAATATTAATACAATTTACTATATGTAAAATATTAATTAATTAATTTTTTAAATATTTATTAGAATATGTAGTTGATTTTTGTAAAATTCTTCCTTGTTTTAAGCTTAAACTTAAATATTGTATATTTATCATTAATACAAGTTTAAGAAAAATACACTTTTTATTCAGTATATATTGTTTGAAAATAGCATTTACATTTATGCATAAAAGTATCTTATGGAATTGTTTCTCAAGTACATTTATTTTGTTCTAAGGAAAATGACAAATGTTGATTTTAAAGAAAATGATTTTTGCATTCGCATAGAAACAAAGCGATCTACAAAACGTGGCACAAACGTTGTCACGGCTGGTTAGGATGCGGATGATGATGCGGATGATGATGATGATGATGATGATGATGATGATGAAGAGCCTCAGTGTTTCTTCTGTAGATGCAGGTTTATCTTCAGCTTTAATCAGACGTAATTCACTCGGTGACGTCAGAACTCCTGCTCTACAGCTTACATAGATTTCAAACCTATCAAATACATATCCTTTGCATATTTCACCCCAAGTAATTAAAATTAAGAAATCACATTTTGTATAGCAAAAATTAAGCCTTTTTTGCGCTTGCATTGTGATTAGCATTATTTTCATGCCAATTTCGCACCTCTAAAATTCTCTTTAAGTATTATGTATAATTATAACAAGTTATGTATCATAATAGTAATAGCAATGATCATTTTTTTTATTATTACTATTATTTTTAATATAATTTATATTATAATTATAAAAAATAATATTAATAAAACATTATTTATAATTACAATGTTATGTATCATCATAATAATAATAATAATAATAACAACAACAATAATTTAAATTTTCCTTTTAACAATAATTATATTATTATCAGTAGCAGTAATGGTAAAATTAATAATAATATAATTGCAATAAATGATGTATAATGATAATAATAGCATGTAATAAAATGTAATTTAATTAATTAAATAAATTATGATTAATAATAATAAAACATAAAACGTGTGTATATAATCAGTTAACTGGTTATATCAATTACTATAATAATAATATTATACATCATGCTAGTATTTTTTTTTTTTACTACTCATAATTTGTAAAAATGCAAAAATCTCAGAATAGGATCCTAAAATAGGCTTTATTTATTTTTGCTAAAATATTTTATTTGACCTGGGCATGTTAGTCATGAAATGCATTCAGAATGACTCTTTTATTAGAATTATTATTTTACAATATTTTACTCATGTACCGAGACAGATGAGGGATGGAAAAGCAGGACTTCAGAAAGGGAAATGCCTTCTGGAATGGATGTTGTCTTGTATCCGTGAACACATGATCATGTGTCCATATGTGTGTCTGTGTCCAGAACCCGATCGTCACCCAGTTTTTCCCCACTCTGCTTCTGTGGGCCTTCTCCGCGCTGCTGCCCACCATCGTCTACTATTCTGCCTTCTTTGAAGCCCACTGGACCAGGTACAATCCCACAATCCCACTCTCTTCTGCATCTCATGTCATCATCAACTCGATCAGCCGCTCTGAAGTACATGAGCTGTTTGATCTTCTCTTCCTCGTGTTCTCAGGTCGGGGGAGAACAGGACCACCATGCACAAGTGTTACACGTTCCTCATCTTCATGGTTCTCCTGCTGCCGTCTCTGGGTCTCAGCAGGTACACACACTCGCTCACCGTCTGTGACGTAACTCAGTTTTTGCTTTATTTGAATCACTCGTTTGGGAATCTGCCACGAGCGCTCT
>CM077188.1:2041457-2051457 GCA_039654105.1 Coreius guichenoti | reverse complement strand
GAACTGTACCTTTAATGAATGTTTTTTTTTATTTTTATTTTTTTTATTATTAGTATTATTATTAATATTAATATGGTAAATGATTTATTTATTTATTTATTTCATGAAATGATACTCTAAATAAGAAACTGCCAGTAGGTGTCAGTAAATGTCTAAATGAGTGAGTCATTCATCTATTTGATTCGTTCATTCAGGAATGAAGTGGCTCTCTTTATATCTAAGACATTGAATCATTGATTCACCTGATTGATTCGCTCAAAACGCTGATTCATTCACACCGCTGTGTGTTGCTCGGAGACACAAAACAGTTCTGCTCTGGCTTTATAGGTAATATTTTCATTGGCGAAATTGAGCAGACAATATTGTGTCTAAAATATAACACAATATTAACTTCTTGTTTAGTGAACTGTTGTATAAAATCAATGTCACATTCAGGACAAAAACCGCACTCGTGTGATATTGCTCAACGTTATCATGATGTAAATATGAGACAAAAATGTGTACATTTTTGCCATTATATCTTGAATTATAGGCTCCATCATGCAGTGAGTTGTTGCTCTGCTTCATGTTCGTCACCAATCAACTCAAATGAAATGTAAGAAGACCTACGTAGGTCTGGGGCGGGACGGGTGCGTTAAATGCATAATTTTACCATAACCAATTAATTAAATTAACAAGTTAAATCGACAGCAGTGCTCGACATTAAAGGCACAATATGTAAGATTTTTGGATTAAAATATCCTATCATGACATCATACCCGCGTTACCCTCCGGTTTTATTTTGTAGAAACCATGGAAACACCAAAGACGCTTTAATATATGATGTGTTTTATTAGACAGGCGAGCAACTGTTTGGATCATTCATGGACAGAAACTAATCATTGTTCTCCAGCTCAACACAGTTAGTCTTATTGTTTAAATCTGGTGTTCTTGATTTACCGCGAGTACCATGTTTTACCATGCCTAATATGATCTAGCTCACTGCAGTGTGAACAAGTGTCTCATAGTAGCGCCGAGCGAACGCACAGAGTAGCATTATAACATAACTTTAACACACTCAAATGTGTGTAATATGATAAAACAGCGCTGCGTTCCCCCACATACACATGAGCGGAAGCGCTCGACTGACAGAATAAAAGCTCCGCCCAATCAAGGAGTCAAGACACGCCTTTGTTTTGAATAAGAGACCTCTAGCGGTGAAAAATTACATATTGTGCCTTTAAGCCTGTTCATGTGTTTGTCCTTCGGATAAGTAAATTGGTCATTCACTTGTCCGAGTAAAAAATTAGCTTGTCCAGAAAATTTGTGTGTTGTAAATATAATTTATACTGAAGAAATATTCTCATTAGTGTTCAGTCAGCTTTGACATATTTAAATCTGCATATTTATGATATTTTAACCGTTATAAAGGGCATTTTTCCCTAATCGTTTTAAATATATGCTTCATCTTTCATTTTAAATTCTTAAATTTGATTAATATATTAAATTAGAATAAGACATTTTAGGGCTGTTCCCAATCAAATTAAATCACTTGCACTGAAAAACTACAACTGCATTAAATAATGTTATGAGATTGTTTTAAATATTTTTTGAATTTACAAATAAGAAATGTTGGAAAGAATGACACTTTTAAACACAAAACTAAACCACCAGTGGGTGGCGGCAGGTGACCGTCTTAATGAGCGAGTCATTGATTCAAACGATTCGTTCAAACGGCTGATTCGTTCAGGAATGAGGCAGTTGTTTATGAGTGAGTCATTGAATCTTTGACTCAACCGATTCGTTTAAAACGCTGAATCATTCAGTAATGAAACACGGCTGAGTGTTGCTGTGAGAAGCGCTGTGATCTGTGTTTGGAACTATTTTCTCTGCTGAAACGGAACAAAAACTATAATATAAGTGACTTAAAATTAATCACTTGTTTATTGAGCTGTCATATGAAATCAGTGTCACATTTTCAGTCGTGATGGTATTCAGCACTCTTGGTCGTGTGATGTTGCTTAACTGTATCGTATGTTATACATATAAAAACTCCACATTTTGGATCTGTTAACTGAGTTTATGATTACTCCTCATGAGGCTGTGCGAGCCTCAACAGTGCCACCTCGTTACCGTCAGTACATTATATATTATATTATTATTCACTATCAATCGCCACTTACACAATGAATGCAGAATCATTCTCATGTTTTGGTGATTCCCTAAGTATTTTTTGTTATTGACGTTTTAATCAGGATACTTGATTTCTCTTTCATTTGCCCCTTCAAAAAATCCACTTGTCAAGCGTTAATGTCGAGCCCTGGACAGCCCTAGTTATAATACATTCTCTTCACCCAGTTTATTGTGCATTGACTACTATTAGGTTTGGCATTCATGGGTTAATCTCCCCCGAAAAGTGTAAACATTGAGCCTCCCAGACACCATCTAAAGATTGAGAGCGGTCCACCCAGATCTGTCAATCACTTTCCAGCTCAACCAATAGTGAGAGTTTGGGGCGTGGCTACTGTAGGAGGCGGAGCCAGACGCTTTACAGAAAAGACAATCAGCTTCGGTTACAGAAGTGCAGCCAAAATTCAAAGATTAAACAGGTCTCTTCAATACCATACAGCCATTCAGAAAGACAAATGTACCAGTTTATAATGTTAATACTTTCAGTGAATGTTCTTATACTGATGTGCCATTTAAATGCGGCTTCTTCCTTCTCATTTCTCAGGGTTTTCGACCCCGACTTCCATGTTTACCTTCGTGGTGCTCATCATCACCATCGTGGTCTGCCTGTCGCACGTCTGTTTCGGTCACTTTAAATACCTCAGCGCACACAACTACAAGGTACGAGTTGCGGTACTGCAGGTACGAGCTCTCGGGTACAGTCCGCCGGGCGGCACGGGTAGCTCAGGTAGACTGTCGCCGGCTCCAGAGCAGAAATACTCACCATGACCTCTCTCGCATTTCAGATCGACACCAAGGACACAGAGGTTGACGGAGTGGAGAACGGGCGTCCTGCCAGATCTTCACCCTCCAACAAGTCTCAGGTAAATTCCCAAACGGAGATTTCACTCAGTAAGCTCACGTAAGGACTTTAGTAAGATTACACCAGAGAAGGTTTTAGAATCGTATCATATGTAAATATAAAACATCTTGTATAATATCTTTTGTATTTTTTGTAACTCAGTTTAGTCTCAGATGCTGACATGGCTTTAAAAAGCTATACTAAAACAACACTTATGTTAGTCATGGTTTATTCAACCAAAAACAGTCGTTCTCTATGATTCTCCAAATTTGCATTATTTTTTATGACAATTAAGCTCATTTAACCCTCTCCCAATTATCAGTAGCTTACTGAAAAAAAAATTGTTATTCTCTTTTTTTTCTTATTATTATTATTATAAGTATTAATAACAACAATTATTATAATAATAATAATAATAATAATAATACATTTATATGTGATATTTTTATAGTACAACTAATATACGGGTAGTATTTGTTGTACAGAAGTAAATAGCTGATTTTAATATTAAAAAGACATTGTATTATTTTTTTTAATAATATTAATATATGATATAATAAATAGAATAAATGACTAATAAATAGATTAATATTATGTTTTTATAGTGCAAATGGTAGTATTTTTTTGTAGAGATTTTTTTTGTAGAGATTTTTTCTGATTTTAATAATAAAAAACATACTGTTTGTATTTATTATTATTATTATTATTATTAGTAGTAGTAGTAGTAGTAGTAGTAGTAATAAGAATTACAATAATAATACATTTATATTAGTGCTGGCAAACGATTAAATCGCATCCAAAATAAAAGTTTGTGTTTACATAATGTGTGTGTGTACTGTGTATAATTATTATGTATATATAAATGCACACACATGCGCATATATATATATATATATATATATATATATATATATATATATATATATATATATATATAATTTAAGAAATATTTGCATGTATATACTGTATATATAATATAATTTTTCTTATATATATATATATATATATATATATAAAAATTTTCTTAAATATATACATGCATGTGTGTGTATTCAAATATACATAATTATACACAGTACACACACACACATTATGTAAACACAAACTTTTATTTTGGATGCGATTAATCGATTGCCCAGCACTAATATAAATGTGATACTTTTATAGTACAACTGATATATGGGTAGTATTTGTAGATTTTAATATTAAAAGACATTTGTCTTTATTATTTGTTTAATAATATTAATAATAATAAATAAATTACTTTATAATTAATATTATGTTTTTAGCAACTGACGGTATATATAATGGTATTATTTGTTGTAATTAAATTACTGATTTTATTAATAAAAACTGTCATTATTATTATTATTATTATTATTATTATTATTGTAGATGATGATGATGATGATAAATAATGAATACTAAGTAATAATAATAATATTTAAATGACATTTACATTTATTTTTATTATTACATTTTCATTTATATTGTTTTTATAGAACAAAACGGTAGTATTTGTTGTACAGAATTAAATCGCTGATTTTAATTAACTTACTGTCTGTAGTATTATTATTATTATTATTATTATTATTATTATTATTATTATTATTGTAAACAATCATAATGATGATGATGATAATTATTACTATTATAAATAATGAATACTAAGTAATAATAATAATAATAATAATAATAATAATAATAATATTTAAATTACATATTTAAATGTAGACATTTAATTTGTATTGTTTTTATAGAAGAACTGATACATAATGGTAGTATTAGTGCTGATTTTATAATAAATACGTCTTGTCTTTTTTATTATTATTGCATTACAGTAATGAAAATATGGATGAAAATGTGCTTAATGGTAATGTAAATGTCACAATGCAAATAATAGTCCTAAAAACAGGCTTAGCTTTCTTTACCCAAAGTATAATTACATATTTTATTTTCAGTATTTTTTTTATATTGTTGATTTTTGGGGTTAAAATATAATCTCTTTGAGATTGTGCATCAATCATTTATATTAAATGATCAAAGATAATCATGTTTTCCATTATAATAATTAAACAAATGGACCTTTTTCTGAGCGATGCCTCACTGTTGCGTGTGTGTTTTCCTCACCGCAGCAGATGTACATCGCCCAGGTCCTGCAAGACCCAAACTCAGACGAGACCGGCGCGGGCAGTGGAGAGGACGACGGTCAGGGGTCCTCGCAGGACGAGGAGATGATCAACGGCGGCAACAGCCTGAACGAGGCCGACTTCCAGTCCGGAGAGGACAGTCTCATCGCCAACGAAGTCCGCCACTAACCGCAGCCGAGACGGGAGAGAGAGAGCGGAGGAAGGATGAGCGCATAAAAAAACAACCAATCGCAAGGCCTTCATCTGCACATGTCTGTTCGCCCCCGTCGAGCGCTGAATTTGCCGGATGTTTGTCGGCTCAAAACATCAGCACCTTAGAAACCCACGTCTGCCAAAACACTTGACTGTACATAAGCACACGCGCCCGCACACACATCGATGCCAACACGCTTAAAAAGAGTGCATGAACGCTCAAAGTTCGACTGGAACCAAGACTTCCTGGATTTCCCCTTTTGTAAAGCTCCACCTAGTTTGGTTCGAACACCCATAAGCCTCAGGAAAAGGAAAGGAAAGAAAGCTCTCCTCTTTCTTATCTCGGAAGCATCCCATGGTTCGCCTTAACAGCGATAGCATTCCTAGTCGACGCCGCTTAACTCGCTTGCTTTCTCTCGTCCTAAACGATTGGATTTCACCTGGTTTTCCAAAGGAAACGTGCAATAGTGAGAGCGCAGAGCCCATTTAACGCCACAATTCACGTTCGACAGACGCTCACTGTACAGTATTCTGCCAGAACACTAAGAGACTCCGTACGGACTGAACTTCTCCCCGATGTACAGTATTTCCAGAGACGCGCTGTGTGTTTGTGTTGTCATTGAATGACCCATAACCTTGTGTTTTTGTTTTGGTATTTTTAATGCTATTTTTGCCTTTACAACCTTTAATGGACGTGTTTGTACGCCTGCAACGGAGTAGCGCAGTAGAAACCGATCGCCGCTCATGACAGACTAGATGCAAATCTGCGACGGAGAGATCCGGAGAACTGCTGATGTTCGTTTGGAAACGCGTTCATGTAGACTGGATAGCTATGCGTTCCCTGGTTAGTGCCTGCTTTTGTACGGGACGTTTAGGGAGAAATCAAGAGTAGAATGGCATTATGTTTAGTCGTTTTGTGAGCTCAATCTAATCCAAGTGCTAATGTAGCGTCACAATGAATTACTAGATAAAAAAACAACGGCTCATAGTGAAACCACCATCACAAGAGACACAATAAAGCCCCAACGCTGAGAAAACACTCAGTTATAATCATAAATGATCACGTGAGCTTAAAGGGTTAGTTCACCCAAAAATGAAGATTACCCCATGATTTACTCACCCTCAACTCATCCTAGGTGTGTATGACATTCTTCTTTCAGACGAACACAATCCGAGTTATATTAAAAAATATCCTGGCTCTTCCAAGCTTTATAATGGCAGTGAATGGCTGTTTGTGTTTTGAAGTCCATAAAAGTGCATCCATCCATCATAAAAGTGCATCAATCCATCATAAAAGTGCATCCATCCATCATAAAAGTGCTCCACACGGCTCTGGGAGGTTAATAAATGCCTTCTGATACGTTTGTGTAAGAAAAATATCCATATTTATAACATTATAAACTGTAATCTCTAGCTTCCACCATCTGTTGTTTGTTTTGCTCTCTCCTCTGCTCTTCCGCGTTCGTCACTGGAACTTACACTACGCCTGCGTCCTACGCTGGAACGCCAGTCTCTCGTGAACACGCGTATGACAGTTAGCGGAAGTTAGAGATTACAGTTTGTAAAGTTTTAAATATGGATATTTTTCTCACACAAACGCATCACTTCAGAAGGCCTTTATTAACCCCCGGAGCTGTGTGGAGCACTTTTATGATGGATGGATGCACTTTTATGGACTTCAAAACAGAAACAGCCATTCACTGCCATTATAAAGCTTGGAAGAGCCAGGACGTTTTTTATTATAACTCTGATTGTGTTCGTCTGAAAGAAGAATGTCATACACACCTAGGATGAGTTGAGGGCGAGTAAATCATGGGGTAATCTTCATTTTTGGGTGATCCATCCCTTTAACTTTGGGGTTTGTTGCAACCGTCCAGATCCGTGAAATCCCAGTCTGAGAGGTTTCTATTGGCCATTTACAGAAGCCAATCACATTTTTGCGTATTGTCAATGTAACGACAGCCCGTGAAAAACGGCAAGCGTTCCCTGGTTAGTGCCTGCTTCTGTACAGGACATTTAGGGAGAAATCAAGAGTAGAATGGCATTTTGTTCAAGTCGTTTTGTGAGCTCAATCTAATCCAAGTGCTAATGTAGCGTCACAACGAATTACTAGATAAAAAAACAACGGCTCATAGTGAAACCACCATCACAAGAGACACAATAAAGCCCCAACGCTGAGAAAACACTCGGTTATAATCATAAATGATCACGTGAAGCTTAACTTTAGGGTTTGTTGCAAGCGTCTAGATCCGTGAAATCCCAATCTGACGGCCGTTTACTGAAGCCAATCACGTTTAAGAGTGGCGTATTGTCAACGTAAGACAGAAACAGGTTTGTTTTCTTCCAGCAAACTGACCCTGAAGGGATTAAAGTGCATGTCGACAACATGTACAAACTTTTGCAGACCGAAATGCACAAGAACCTCCTTCAGGAGACATCTCTGCTGGAGTTTCATGAATGGGTCAGTATTTGAGTGAATCATGACTTAGGTCTGTTATTATTACGATTATTATTACAGTATTTCATGTTTATGTACATGGACTGATTTGTTTAGCAGCCTGAACTTGAATTGTGCAGTAGTTTCCTGAAATAATCATCCTCATGATGTCTGAAACTGATGGCAGATCCAGCCTGACGTGTGTTTACTGTGAGTACAGTGAGATTTGCACTGATGCGTTTTCTTTTTGTTACTGTATTCTCTGGATGAAGATGAATCTGTCACCGGTTTGCATCAGGATTAACTGCTACTAAAATGGCGCAACTTGAGAAACAGAATCGAACAGCCTCAGGTGTTCTCTTTATTTTCCAAAAGACAAAAAAATGTTTACATCTCTGTCATTTTTAGTTGTTCTCCTACATCGATGAAGACACAAAGGGTAACCTATGAAAGCTGTAGCTGACGCTGCACGCCGGAGATACTGACGTCGGTCTGTGTGATTACTCTGCACACATGATATTGAAAAGCTGGATTTGTGTGTCCAAATTAAGTCCATTTCTTCGTTTCTGGACCGTCCCGTTTTTTCGGGGTTCCTCGCCGGCTTCTTATTGAGTTAATGACGTGAAGGTCTCTTCAGCATATGGCGGTGAAGTAAAGAGCGGTGCGGGTATTTTTGTAAAATTGTACTGTTTTGGAGATGCAAATGTGAAGCCTGTTGAAGTATTTGATACTAGTAATGTATTGAAGCTAGCTGTCGCTCAATGGATTTTTAATATATCATGACTTTGTTTTATAAGCCAAACATTTAAGTTATGGCACGGAGCTGTGCGTTATGCAAGAATGAATTACGGGATGATGTTGATTTCCAGCACAGTTCTGACGCCGATGTACAGGATGTTTGAAACTGTTTCTGTGTTGTGCTCACATGCGGCTTCATGACGTGTGAGATTTGCTTTTCTTTTTCTGTCCAAAGGTCGTCCGTCCTTCTGGTGAAGCATTTGTCATCTTCAGTTTCTTGATCAATAAAAGTTGGTATTCATTCTGTGCACTTGATGTGTGGTTGTGTTGGTCAGAAGGAGGCGTCGAAAAACCTCCTGAACGCATCTCAAATTAGACCAATACACGTTTTTATTAGGGCTGGGTATTGACACAAATTTCACGATTCGATTTCGATTCAATATCTATTATTTTGGATATATATCAGGTACAATACATGGCAAATGTTAAACACATCTCTAAACTAATGCTGTAAACTATGGGAGTCAGTTGTAGCCTACTATAATATTGACGGTAAAAATTAACTGATTTCTATACAAACACTTAAATTACACTCGATGTTTTGTTTTTTTAATAATAAAGTTATAATATTAACTTTACAATTACATAATCATATTTCTACTCCAATTCGTTTTTTGAAATATAAACATTTAAATGGTAGCTGTCATTAAAAACTTGCCAGATTTATTCATACATGCATTAAATATTGAAGAACATTAAAAATTATAATGAATAGCCTATGTAATATGGTGCATATATTTAGCAAATTGCTCCTCTCGAGAGTTAATTTTTCTAGCTGACTAACGAGTTTATGGACACTGGATATGGTTTTTCTGAGGTAAATGTGACGTTACAAGCTGTTTTACTGACTGATTGAGCGATTCCATGTGACATGATAACGGATTTCGGTAAGTTGTACTGTATGTTTTAACACACTTTCAGATGCTCATTCACCCTTTTCACATTTCCGGGTTTCTCAGAGCGGAAGTCGTCATAGTTGGGTTAACTTATAGCAGTGAACGAGAGTATACATTAAATATATTTTTTGTGTCCCCATTTGCTCAAATACCAAAAGAAAAACTCCACAATAGTGATTTCACAACTTTCAAAAAGAGGGGAAAAATAGTGAGATTGATAACGGCAGTGAAAAGAGAGAAAGATGTTAATTTTTACCGTCACTCCCATAGACGCTGTATTAGAAACACACTCACAGCAGCGGTAACTTGTTTTTTGTAATTTGATGCAAAAGTAATATAATACAAAGTATTAGTGTTATAAATGTACATACATTTTTAAAAAAATGAAAATACAAAAAACTTTGCAGGATTTATGATATTGATGACCGTTAAAACGCGTCATCACAGTTTGTGACTGCCGCTTCTCTTGAGCTGAGCTGCGCCAAAACGGTATTTATGTTTTTAAATATCGTAATAA
>CM077188.1:1966457-2033957 GCA_039654105.1 Coreius guichenoti | reverse complement strand
AATCAGAATAACTTCATCTCTTCTCTGATGTTGAGGGCGGGGCAACCTGTCACTCACATGAGATCCACCAATAGCAAACCACAACCATCCAATCAATTCTCCACGGACAAAATCAAGCCCCGCCCTACATTTGTTCTTGTTTGAGAAGCGTTTCACTCAGATATACGGCACAATAGAGAAGAAAAGATGCAACTTCCGTTTCATGCTGACTTTAAATGTGATTTGTAAATGAGTGTGTATATAAAACAGTGGTTCTCAAGCAGGACGCTCTAAAATTATTTAAAATAAGCAACTAAAATTTTTCATTTTTAATTCAACCCCTGAAATAACCTCAGTCATAGAAAATCTGGATTTTAAAAGTATGATTTCCAGGGGCGTCACTAGGCCCATTTTAGGAGGGCTTTAGCCCCCCTAAATTTCCATTTTCAGCAACCCCTGAAAAACAACCCCACACCATAATCCCCCCTCCACCAAACTTTACACTTGGCACAATGCAGTCAGGCAAGTCCCGTTCTCCTGGCAAACGCCAAACCCAGACTCGACCATCGGATTGCCAGACAGAGAAGCGTGATTGGTCACTCCAGAGAACACGTCTCCACTGCTCTAGAGTCCAGTGGTGGCGTGCTTTACCCCACTGCATCCCACGCTTTGCGTTGCACTTGGTGATGTAAGGCTTGGATGAGCTGCTCGGCCATGGAAACCCATTCCATGAAGCTCTCTACACACTGTTCTTGAGCTAATCTGAAGGCCACATGAAGTTTGGAGGTCTGTAGCTATTGACTCTGCAGAAAGTTGGTGACTTCTGCACACTGTGACCCTCAGCATGCGCTGACCCCGCTCTGTGATTTTCCGTGGCCTATCACTTCGTGGCTGAGTTGCTGTTGTTCCCAATTGCTTCCACTTTGTTATAATACCACTAACAGCTGAGTGTGGAATATTTAGTAGTGAGGAAATTTCACGAATGGACTTATTGCACAGGTGGCAACCTATCACGGTACCACGCTTGAGTTCACTGAGCTCCTGAGAGCGACCCATTCTTTCACAAATGTTTGTAGAAGCGTCTGCATGCCTAGTGCTTGATTTATACACCTGTGGCCATGGAAGTGATTGAACACCTGAATTCAGTGATTTGGAGGGGTGGCCCAATACTTTTAGCAATATAGTGTGTCTTGAGCTGGTTATGCATGTATTGGAGAGTTATTTTGAATTTAAGTTAAAAGAATGTGAAGAATATGCTTAAATTATATTATTTAATGATAAAATCATTACACATAGTAATTTAAAGGTAAATAAAATAAAAAATAGTAAGAAATCTCCAAGAAAATTGCTTTAAAAAATAGAAAACAATTAAATGATATAAGCTTTTTTTTTTAAATAATTTTAGTGCTTCGGGTCATTTTGACCCACGAACAAAGGATTTGTTACAGGATGCGAGGGACAGATGAACTGAATGTCTATTTCATTTTTTAAAATCTCATAATGACTTATACTAAGTCATAATTATGACATACTGTCATAATTTTTCCTTTTTATCCCATAATTGGCTTAGTATGCACATTATGATAATATAATATAATGATATAATCATTATGATCATTATGATAATATGATAATATAATCATAATTTCAACTTTTATCTTATTTCGACAAAATGATCGTCAATTATGACATACTAAGCTATGATTGAGATAAAGTCGAAATTTTGACACTAAATATAATAATTTGACAATAAATATAATAAATATCTCATAATTATGAGATTAAAAAGTCCATTATGACAATTATGACACTTTTTAATCTCATAATTATGATTTATACTTAGCTATAATTATGAGATAAAGTTGAAATTGACATTCTGTTAATTGACTGTCACAATTTTATTTTTTAATCTCATAATTATGATTTAGTATGTCGTAATTGACTTTTATATCAATAAAATCTGACATTATGACTCAGTATGTCATTGACTTTTTATCTTATAATTCTGACTTTAATAATTTCTCCTTTTTATGTCATAATTTAAAAAATAAAATAAAAACTGCATTAAAAAATAGAAAAAATATTATAAAAATAAAATGATATAAGCTTTCTGGTTAAAAAAAAAAAAAAAAGTAATTTTAGGGCTTCGGGTCATTTTGACCCGCGAACGAAGGATTTGTTACAGGATGCGAGAGAAGGATGAACTGAGTAATAATAATGAACTACATGTAGGGTTAGGATTAGGGTGTGATTGCATGTAATTTATAGAAGTAACATGTAACAAGGACACTGTAAAATAAATTGTCACCTCATTTTTCAGTGTGAACTAATGTCAGCAAATGAACCCTATCCTGAAGTGTTGCTTTGACATCAAGCGTAGTGTCAGTTCTGGCAGGTCACGTTAGTCAAACTGACCTGTCAGCTGATCACGTCTACCTATAGGAACACGACGTCTATCACAGCATGCATATATAAGCTCCTTCAGGACTATCAGCAGCTAACACGTTCTCCAGAGCTCATTTACCCTCCTCCATCCCCAGCTCCACCTCACGTCCAGTCAGGATCCGGTATTCTGATTCCCCTTGAATCAGACTAAATTCCCGAATTATTTTGTATATTTAATATCGACATTAATGATATCTGCAATACATTATGTTGGTTCTGTTCTGTTTACCCTAAGGGGGGTTATCGCTGCTCTCCCTGCTCTTATCCAATGCTAGGCTGCCCAGAACAGAACCATACCGCCAATCCAAACTGTATGCTAATAGTCAATCAATCATCTTTGACGATAGTGGTCCTGACAGAAGTGTTATTTTAGGTGGATGTGTCCTAATAAATGCGGTTTCCACTCACTTGGGTCCGAAGCACATGCACAGACTGGCCAGATATCCGTTGGAAAAGGCAAAGAGGATCATGAAGGCGATGAACCAGCCGTCGTGTGTGAAGTAGACGGGCAGATTGAAGCGAGGCTGGACGTTACAGAGCATGAAGAGAGGGACGAAGATCACACGCGCCACTATCAGACCCGGCAGAAGCTTACTGTCTTTACCAGGCTGACAGAGAGAGAGAGAGAGAGAGAGAGGTGAGGATAGAAGAAACACATGCATCAAATAGCATTTGTGTTTTGCATTAAACAGAAAATATCGAGTGTCTTTTATACTAAAAATAAAGGATGCATAAACACACTTTGCAATCAAAATGTTTGGTAAAAAGAAGTTTGCACGCAACAGATGCAAAGATCCTGCAGCATTTAAACACTTGATCTGATGCATGAACGTTTCTCACCCACATACACACTGCGGTCAGACTGCGGCCGGCCCAGTCAAACACATTGAAGAACAGGAAACAAGACACTGGGATGAAATACTTCTCTAAAGAGAGAGGATTCAGACATAAGCAGTTAATCACATGCCTTCATATTCAAACATAGAAAGTGAATATTAATATTCTCCTGAATTGTTAATGCATAAACAGCAGCAGAAGTGACTTACAGTCTTTATGTTTGGTTTCTAAATGTTTCTTGGATTTCATTGTTTTCAGGCATAATTCACCACACAAACACATTATTATTTGCATTAGTTTTTCCTGCCGTCTAAACATTATCAGACACATGATCTACGGAAGCCCATTCCTGCCATACGAGAAAAGCAAAGCATGCTTTGGTGAATCATAATTATGAGATAAAATGTCAAAATGATGACTTAGTATGTCATAATTTCACATCTTTAATCTCATAATAATAATTTAGCGTGTCAATTTCGACTCTCTTATAATTATAGCTTAGTATGTCATAATTTCAACTTTTTATCTTATTTTGATTTTTATCTCATAATCATGTCAATCATGACATACTGGTCAATTGACACTTTTTGATCTCATAATTATGATTGAATATGTCATTGACGCTTTATCTCATAATTCTGACCTTGTCATAATTTTGCCTTTTTATGTCATAATTTCATTTTTTTAAAACCTCATAATGAATTAGTATGTCATAATTATGACTTGGTATGTCAATTTTTCCTTTTTATCTCATAATTGACTTAGTATGTCATTTATGACCATATGTCATAATTAATTTTTTTTATATAATTGTGACTTATCTCATAATTATGACTTAGTATGACAAAATGATGATTTAGTATGTCATAATTTCACATTTTTAATCTCATAATTATAATTTAGCGTGTCAATTTCAACTCTCTCATAATTATAGCTTAGTATGTCATAATTTCACATTTTTATCTTATTTTGATTTTTATCTCATAATCATGTCAATCATGGCATACTAAGATATAATTATGAGATTGTCATAATTTTGTTTTAAATCTCATTATAATTTAGTGTCAATTTCGACTAAGTCAATTCTCATAATTATGATTGAATATGTCATTGACGCTTTATCTCATAATTCTGACTGTCATAATTTTGCCTTTTTATGTCATAATTTCATTTTTTTAAAACCTCATAATGAATTAGTATGTCATAATTATGACTTTGTATGTCAATTTTTCCTTTTTATCTCATAATTGACTTAGTATGTCATTTATGACCATATGTCATAATTAATTTTTTTTATATAATTGTGACTTATCTCATAATTATGACTTAGTATGACAAAATGATGATTTAGTATGTCATAATTTCACATTTTTAATCTCATAATTATAATTTAGCGTGTTAATTTTGACTCTCTCATAATTATAGTTTAGTATGTAATAATTTCAACTTTTTATCTTATTTTGATTTTTATCTCATAATCATGTCAATCATGACATACTAAGCTATAATAATGAGATTGTCATAATTTTGTCTTTTAAATCTCATTATAGTTTAGTGTGTCAATTTTGACACTTTTTTAACTCATAATTATGATTTAATATGTCATTGACACTTTATCTCATAATTCTGACTGTCATAATTTAGTTTTATCTTCTCATGTCATAATTTCGCCTTTCGGCATTTTTTAATCTCATAATGACTTAGTATGTCAAAATATTTCTTTTTTATTTCACAATTGACTTAGTATGTCAGTTCATGTCAATCATGACATACTAAGATATATAATTATGAGAGTTGAAATTGACACACTAAATCATAATTATGAGATTTAAAAGACAAGTCAATTATGACATACTTTTAAATCTCACAATTATGATTTTAGTGTGTCATTGACTTTTTATCTCATAATTCTGACTTTCATAATTTCGCCTTTTTATGTCACTTCAATTTTTTTTTATCTGACATATATATATGACTTATACTGTCATAATTTTTCCCTTTTATCTCAAAATTATTAAAAATCAGGACAAAATGATGACAGTAAATTATGACATACTCTTTAATGTCATAATTTCTCTCATAATCATAATAGTGTGTCATAATTTCAACTTTATCTCATAATTATAGCTTTGTCTGACTTAGTTTGTCATAATTTACTTTTTATGTCAATAAAACTTGACATTATGTCATTGACTTTTTATTTTGTCTTTTTGTCATAATTTCACCTTTTTATGTCATAATTTCATTTTTTAATCTCATGACTTGGTATGTCAATTTTTCCTTGTTATCTCATAATTCACTTAGTATGTCATAATTTCAATTTTTTATCTTTTTATCTTTTTATCTCATAATTATGACATACTAAGATATATAATTATGAGAGTTGAAATTGACACACTAAATCATAATTATGAGATAAAGACAAAATTATGACAGAAAAATCAATTATGACATACTTTTTAATCTCATAATTTCGACTTTATCTCATAATTATGATTTAGTATGTCATAATTGTGACTTTTTATGTCATAATTCCGATTAGCAGAGCATGTTGTTTTTCAGTAATGTGCTTGAGTAATGATCATCAGTCCCTCTCACCCCACACTCCTCCATCAGCGATGGTCGATCTCACATCCACAGTGACCGCAGGAAACGTGCCGATGGTGACGGTGAAGGCCAAACACACCGACAGAGCCAGGACCCAGATCTGAAGACAGAAATATGCAACTGATCTGCGTTTGCTGAGGTGTTTAAGTGTTGCTTCCATGCATCTGAGCGTTTACCTTCTTAAAGATGGCCGGTATGGAAGGCGTCTGTTTGTCGTCGTCTCCAGCGCTCGGCAGCTGCTGATCTACACGAGCACAAATCTTTTTGACTTTATAATATTCAGACACATTATGCATCTGATCTGAGTTATGTGACGTACCTTTCTTCAGCAGATCCATCTTGTTCTCAGCGGGTTTGTTCTGCTGACTCTCCTGATAGTACTGAAAAAACGCCTACAGACGGGAAACAGGCACGGATTGTGAACGTTTCGTGCTTTAAATCAATGCCTTCGGACCTTCCCAGCCGCTCGGATCTTACCAGTTTAGGAAGGGTGATGTATGATGCGATGGCGAGGGCGATGACGGCACACGCCGTGATGAAGTATCCAAACGCGCTGTCCTGTAAAGCAGAACCACCTGAGAGAGACAAGCAGCTTCATATGAACTTTGTTTTCCATCACATAATCTTTAATGCATGGCTTTGTTTTAAGGCACTTACATTACGTTTCCCTAACATACAAAGTCTGTGATATGTACCATAGATGCATTAGTTTTGACTCACTGGCGATTGCACAGATCATGGAGAGCGCAGCGAAGGTTCCCGCGAGTCCTTGTCCGCTCATGATGGGTGTCGTGTAGGAAGCTGGGAGGAGGCCGGCCATTCCAAAGAGGCTTCCCTGCAGGACGGCTCCGAACGCTGGGAACAACACGACATGCACACGCCTTAAAATATACCAAAACATGACATTCACAACCCATCCAGCTTAACAAAAATACATTCTTAGAACTTATTAAAGGGATAGTTCACCCTGAAATGAAAATAAAGCCATCTTTTACTCACCCTGCTGTTGTTCCAATGCCCTATGTCCTTCTATCTTTTTCGGACCTCAAAAGGAGAAATTTTGAAAAACGTCCTGCACGTGCTCCTCCATATAATGGCAGTGAATGGCGACCAGGCTAAAACTTTACGAAAAGGATACAAAAGTATCACGCAATGATACAGGGAGACGCGTGCCATATATAGAAAGTGTTCAGGAGGCATACTGTAAGGTTTTGCGAGAAAGAAACCGTATTATTCAGTCAAAATACTGAGCTCGGCCGTAACTTTGTGCACGTGCGTTCCTGTGAGTGCGTGTGAGCCGTCAGCAGCCGCTCATGCTTACTATAACTCGCACTGTTGTCATGGTACCCAGGATAAGCACACACACAATAGAAACAAACACGACTTTCGTCTCTTCTATAAGGTAAATAATAAGAAATAATACAATAATACCAATAATGAGGTAAACCTCCTGAAGTGAATGTTGTGTACCGGTTGTCATGACAACATTGCGTGAGCGGCTGCTGACGGCTCACACACTCACAGGAACGCACGTGCACAAAGTTTTTAAAACGTTTACGTTTTATAAAATTTCTGCTTTTGAGGTCTGAAAATGATAGAAGGACATAGGGCATTGGAACAACAGCAGGGTGAGTAAAAGATGGCTTTATTTTCATTTCAGGGTGAACTATCCCTTTGATAATGTTCTCTGATCATTCAAAATTAACATTCCATTTTTTAAAAAATGTTCTCAAACTGTTTTTTCTTGGTTATTTGAAAGTTCAGGAAACATTCCATTTCATCATCATGGGAACGTTACATTTGAATGTTCTCTGAACATTCTAAAACAAGTAGTAACATTTAAAAAATGTCTTAGACATTGGCAGGGACCAGGGTTTTGTTTTTGTTTTTTTGCGCGGGGAAGGGAATAAATTATTATGAAATAAAGAAAAAGAAATAAGAACGGAAAAAGTTCCAGTTCTATTGTAGTTATGAAGTAAACTATATGGAAATAATATATTTTTTTAAAAATATGCACACATTCACGCTTATTTTCGTCGGCCTAATATGTAAAAATGCAAAACGTTTTTAGTCTCGTCAAATTCAGTTATGATTTACATAATGTCATATTTTCAATTCAAAACGCTGAAATTTCATGAAAAAAATGTCAAGTAGTTTGCATCACTCGATACTATGTTGGTCGCTGAATGTTTTTATGGTAAAACAGTTGTCCGATATTAAATGTTGAGCTACTTATTACGACGCACTCTTTCACTGCTGTAACTAAAGCGTCGCGTTTGGAATCCGCACTAACCGTAAGCCCCGCCTTCTTTGATTTGATTGGCATGTCACTCATTCTGACAGTGACGAGCGCTGTTAGACCGCTGAGGCAGAACAACCTAAAATTTTTATGTTATTGTTTATGTTATTTTTATTTTAAATTTTATTTTTGTCATCCTAGCAACAAACAGAGCGGTGTGTAATGGAGTACAGCAGAGCAGCATCAACAATATCAAATATTGGGGGGGATAATGTGGCCGTTTCTAATTATTCGGGGGGACATCCAACTAAATGTTTCAGTTTAAAATGTTCCATGAATGATGTATAAATAATATTTTTGTACTAGCTTTTTGAGACATTATTAAAGACCAGATAAATTTGAACAAATGTTTTATTAGAGACGCTGTATGTAAGAATTTCAATGTATTAATCGCTTTTTTATTTATTTATTGTATGTGAACAGCTTGTAACAAAACTTCCCCAACTTCCTAGTTTGTCTATGAAAGCCTGTAGACTGATTTTAATGCGAAGGACTCGGGTCATGTTTGCAGGAAAAATCAAAAGGATGTGACGTTTACGCCCAAGAGCCTCTCTTCCGTTCAATGACACATGAAACAAACGAATGCTTATACAATGTTCAGGATAAAATCGAAAGAGCCATTCTGGGCTGTAATGTCAATGTGTCATGGATTAATTCAAGCTATAGTTCACATAGCCAGATCTATTCTGCTTCCATAACACATTTCAGAGTGAAAAAAAGAGGTTGAGGAAGTTTTTGGTGAAAGATTATAAAGACTGTGGAATGTTCACAGGTTAATTGTTCTCAATCAAATTTCATGTTGATTTGCATAACCAACAAATAAGTTAGTTTGTTAAGTTAGTTTGGAAATGGCAGCATGCATTGGTTGCGGAGCCTCACAGTTGATGCAGATGATTTTAATCATGGTGATGATGAAGAACGGCAGCGGCTCCAGCTCCACTTTCACCAGGATGGCGGTCAGCAGAAACACCAGCAGAATGGCCGCCAGACTCCCTGCGATCCTGATCTTCTGAGGAATTCTGCAGATTCAAATCTCAGTTCAGAGGAGAAGCTCACGGATATGGTCACGGACATGTCTGGCTGACAGTGACTCCAAAAAATTAAGGAAAAAATAATTATATTTTATATATTTTCCATAAAGAAAATCAAGCCTATTTAAAAAAAAAAAATCGGAGAATTTGACAGTAAATTGTTTAATTGCCATGAGAATAATGTCACAATGCAATAAATAAATAACAATAAATACAAAAAAAATCAAATAAATATATTCAAATAAATAAATAAAAATATCTACTTTTAAAATATTTATGGATGGATGGACAGATGGATGATGGATAGGTGTACGGATGGATGGACAGACGGATGGATGGATGGATGGATGGATGGATGGATGGATGGATGGACAGATGGATGATGGATAGATGGGCGGATGGATGGACAGATGGATAGATGGACGGATGGATGGACAGATGGATAGATGGACGGATGGATGGACGGATGGATGGATGGATGGATGGACAGACAGATGGCTGGATGGACAGACGGATGGATGGATGGATGGATGGATGGATGGATGGACAGACAGATGGCTGGATGGACAGACGGATGGATGGATGGATGGATGGATGGATGGATGGATGGATGGACGGATGGACAGATGGCTGGACGGACAGACGGATGGATGGATGGATGGATGGATGGATGGATGGATGGATGGATGGACGGACAGATGGACGGATGGATGGACGGATGGATGGATGGATGGACAGACAGATGGCTGGATGGACAGACGGATGGATGGATGGATGGATGGATGGATGGATGGATGGATGGATGGATGGATGGATGGACGGATGGATGGATGGACGGATGGATGGATGGATGGATGGACGGATGGATGGACGGATGGATGGATGGATGGATGGATGGATGGACGGATGGATGGACAGATGGATGGATGGATGGACAGAAGGATGGATGGATGGAAGGATGGATGGATGGATAGACGGATGGATGGATGGATGGACAGACAGATGGCTGGATGGACAGACAGATGGATGGATGAATGGATGGATGGACAGATGGATAGATGGACGGATGGATGGATGGACAGACAGATGGCTGGATGGACAGACAGATGGATGATGGATGGATGGATGGATGGACAGATGGATAGATGGACGGATGGATGGATGGACAGACAGATGGCTGGATGGACAGACAGATGGATGATGGATGGATGGATGGATGGATGATGGATAGATGGATGGACGGATGGAAGGATGGACAGATGGATGAATAGATGGATGGATAGACAGACGGACGGGTGGAAGGATGGATGGATGGATGGATGGATGGACAGACGGACGGGTGGAAGGATGGATGGATGGAAGGATGGATGGATGGAAAGACAGATGGATAGATAGAAGGATGGATGGACAGACGGATAAATGGATGGATATATATATAAGTAGATAGATAGATGGGTAGATAGATAGATAGATCGATAGATAGATAGATAGATGGATAAACAGACTATGGTCCTAAAACAAGCTTCATTTTCTTTATGATAATTTCTTATTTTCTTTCTTTTGACTTTTACCCCAGAAAGCCACACTAAGCTGAGCCTCTGCTCTACCCATGATTCAGTTATCCTGTAATTAATCAACAAACTCATCTCAGTGATCGTTGAGTCTCACCTCTGGTGAAGGACGGAGTTAAGGCAGGTGAAGACCAGCAGAGGAACCATCGCACACAGCGTCATCACGTTATTAAACTTGGCCTGTAAGACGCTGCGCGAGCCTTCTGCAGTCGCGTTGGCTGAGAGGTTTGCTTCATTTACAGGGTCTGCGAGGCGACTGGTGAAATACTACAAGATAAACAGATAAGACTGAGACACGCATTGTCTGTTTTTGAGAGTGCAAGTATTGCTTTTGCAAGTATTGCAACACTTAGTCAGCATGTTGGTCGTCTATGGCAAAAACCAAACCACTTCACACGTCCTTCTCACACACAAATATGTGATGCAAGAGCAAAGTTACCATTGTGGCTGTCATGAAGAAATTCCACGGCAGGAGCGTTCCCAACCCCAGCATGAAGAAAATCCACCACACGCCATTATATCTGTCACGGGAAGAGACGCAGGAATGTCAATGTTTCACTGTTGTTGAACTGCGAATGTTTTTTCTTTAAAACTGCAGAATACAAAGTTCTTTGAGGAGATTAACTCTTTCCAAGCCAGAGTTTTTTTTTAAATAGTTTTAAGTTTGATAATTTTTACAAAACTTTAATGGCCCCCAGAATATTTTTGTTGTATGAATATCTGCACATGCAATACATAAAAAGAAAGAACAAACAAACAAACAAGCATTTTATTCCAAAAGTGGGCGTGGCTTCCTCCCATTGACGACACGTATGCGTGATCCCCCCTCCCCCCGCAAACTCCACCCTGCAGCCGATTCTAAAGATTTCATTGGTCATGTCAATCACAGTGCTGATGTCATACAATGCTATGCTACAACAAATTCTGACCCCTAAATTTACCCTACATCCTAACCTTAAAGGGATATAATCCAAGTTTTATAATGGCAGTGAATGGGGGTTGAGATTTTGAAGGCCAAAAAAGTGCATCCGTCCATTATAGAAGTGCTCCACACGGCTCCGGGGGCTTAATAAAGGCCTTCTGAAGCGAAGCCATGCGTTTGTGTAAAAAAAATATCCATATTTCTAATTTTTAATTAGCTTTCGACAGACGGCCTACAGAAGTCGATTTATGCCAAAAGAGTGACCCCTGACGTGAGGTAGGAGTAGCGTAAGCTTTGACGCCTCTCGCAGTTCAAACAACAAACTCAAGTTCCTCTTCTCTTATATAAAAATCCTCCAACATTTCTCTTGAAAAATGGATGGATGGATGGACGGACGGACGGACGGACAGATGGATGGATGGACAGACGGAAGGACAGATGGACGGATGGATGGATGGACAGACAGATGGACGGATGGATGGATGGACAGACGGATGGACAGATGGACGGATGGATGGATGGACAGACGGATGGACGGATGGGCGGATGGATGGACAGATGGGCGGGCGGATGGATGGACAGATGGCTGGATGGACGGACGGATGGATGGACAGACGGAAGGACAGATGGACGGATGGACAGATGGATGGACGGACGGGCGGATGGATGGACAGATGGATGGATGGATGGACAGACGGGCGGATGGATGGACAGACGGATGGACGGACGGGCAGATAGATGGACAGATGGATGGACGGACGGGCAGATAGATGGACAGATGGATGGACAGATGGACAGATGGACAGATGGCTGGATGGACGGACGGACGGATGGATGGATGGACAGACGGAAAGATAGATGGACGGATGGATGGATGGACAGACGGATGGACGGACAGGCGAATGGATGGACAGACGGACGGATGGACAGATGGATGGACAGATGGCTGGATGGCTGGATGGACGGACGGATGGATGGATGGATGGACGGACGGACGGATGGATGGACAGACAGATGGACGGACGGATGGATGGATGGATGGATGGGCAGATGGATGGATGGATGGATGGACGGATGGATGGATGGATGGACAGGCGGATGGATGGATGGAAATTCTCATTTTAGACTTTGTGACCGGTGTTTTGTTTTGCTCTATCCTCTGCATTTCCGCGTTTGGGTCAGGGGTTATTCTTTCGCTGTAAATCGATGCATATGGCCGTCTGTTGGAAGCTAGTTGTTTTAGTTTTTAAAGTTTTAAATATGGATATTTTTCTTACACAAACGCTTCGCTTCAGAAGGCCTTTATTAACACTAGAACACTAGGGGTCGCTGTATACCTAAAAAAAATTTTTACCCATGCAGATGATTACTGTTTTGATAAGGCTAAAAAACATAATATGTCACTGTCCTCACAAATTAATGTCTAGAGTCATGAAATGATTATTTTAGTCATCAAATATGTTTTTGTCCTGTTGTTTTATGCTATTTTAAGCAGGCTACACTAATCACTTTTTGGTGAATATAAGCTAAACCAGCCTGCAATGATAACGAGAATTAGAAGGAAATAAATACATATTTGAGTGGTGTAATATTATAATAAAATGTCATTAATCACATATTAAGATAACCCATGTTATTTAAATGACTAAAATACCCTAAATAGACAATAAAGAGCAACAATAATCCACCGCACTGCATAGGATGTATGACAAAGGATGACATACGATGTATGACGTGCAGCAAAAAAATTCAAGTGCAGTTTCACCTAATTAATTATTAATTTGTTTAGTTATATCATTTATAATTTGAATAAGAGAGCAACACCAATAAACTTGGGGTAATCATGAAAATTGTTTTATTCATTACGTCATAGATCGGAAAAATTTTTTTTCAGGAAACGGGCAGACTTGAATAAATAGCAACACAGTAGCAAACAATACACAATAAAAATGGCAAAACAAAAATGAATAATTAATTCAAAGTTTGAAAATGTATGAATAGGCTAACATCTTCATTTGACCGTGCTTTGTGTGACTGTCTACAGTAAGCCGACACGTTGCTCAAACACAGCGTGAAAATAAAGGGAATTATACACTCACCTAAAGGATTATTAGGAACACCATACTAATACTGTGTTTGACCCCCTTTCGCCTTCAGAACTGCCTTAATTCTACGTGGCATTGATTCAACAAGGTGCTGAAAGCATTCTTTAGAAATGTTGGCCCATATTGATAGGATAGCATCTTGCAGTTGATGGAGATTTGTGGGATGCACATCCAGGGCACGAAGCTCCCGTTCCACCACATCCCAAAGATGCTCTATTGGGTTGAGATCTGGTGACTGTGGGGCCATTTTAGTACAGTGAACTCATTGTCATGTTCAAGAAACCAATTTGAAATGATTCGAGCTTTGTGACATGGTGCATTATCCTGCTGGAAGTAGCCATCAGAGGATGGGTACATGGTGGTCATAAAGGGATGGACATGGTCAGAAACAATGCTCAGGTAGGCCGTGGCATTTAAACGATGCCCAATTGGCACTAAGGGGCCTAAAGTGTGCCAAGAAAACATCCCCCACACCATTACACCACCACCACCAGCCTGCACAGTGGTAACAAGGCATGATGGATCCATGTTCTCATTCTGTTTACGCCAAATTCTGACTCTACCATCTGAATGTCTCAACAGAAATCGAGACTCATCAGACCAGGCAACATTTTTCCAGTCTTCAACTGTCCAATTTTGGTGAGCTTGTGCAAATTGTAGCCTCTTTTTCCTATTTGTAGTGGAGATGAGTGGTACCCGGTGGGGTCTTCTGCTGTTGTAGCCCATCCGCCTCAAGGTTGTGCGTGTTGTGGCTTCACAAATGCTTTGCTGCATACCTCGGTTGTAACGAGTGGTTATTTCAGTCAAAGTTGCTCTTCTATCAGCTTGAATCAGTCGGCCCATTCTCCTCTGACCTCTAGCATCAACAAGGCATTTTCGCCCACAGGACTGCCGCATACTGGATGTTTTTCCCTTTTCACACCATTCTTTGTAAACTCTAGAAATGGTTGTGCGTGAAAATCCCAGTAACTGAGCAGATTGTGAAATACACAGACCGGCCCGTCTGGCACCAACAACCATGCCACGCTCAAAATTGCTTAAATCACCTTTCTTTCCCATTCTGACATTCAGTTTGGAGTTCAGGAGATTGTCTTGACCAGGACCACACCCCTAAATGCATTGAAGCAACTGCCATGTGATTGGTTGATTAGATAATTGCATTAATGAGAAATTGAACAGGTGTTCCTAATAATCCTTTAGGCTAATAATCCTTTAGGTGAGTGTATATGGGTAAATTTGACCCGCTGGCGCTTATACGTATAAATGCCCCGTTTTTTAAATCTGGTTTTATCTAAACAATTTTTAACAACAGGTGATTGTAAATAACACAATTTTAGTAAAAGTCAATGACTGGGGGACTTGGATATTTTATTGAAAATCTGTTATGTACATTTGAAAAACAGCCATCGGTACATTTTACCCCATGGCGGTTCTGGTGTTGAGCACTGTGGAGCACTTTTATGATGGATGGATGCACTTTTTTGGGCTTCAAAATATCATCCTCCATTCACTGCCACTATAAAGCTTGGAAGAGCCGTGATATTATTTAATATATCTCCGATTGTATTCCATCGCTTGAGGGTGAGTAAATCATGGGGTAATTTTCATTTTTCGGTGAACTATCCCTTTAACCAGTGAACTGACTGCAAGGCGGGATTTGCGCTCAATAGTGTGCCGGTTCAGGAGATAAACAGTTAATAAGATCGTGCAATATGAGATCTGTAACTTCCCAATCGGACCTCACCGGACATTGGCACATTTTTAGTCGCACCCAGCGTCACTACTCCTCCTACCCTGTGAATGTCGAGTCCCGGGACGCCCTCATCACTACAACACCGCGATAGAGTAAATAGATAGATTCCCGCTCATATCATTGCTCTGGGCTCCTCTCTCACGGAGCATATTTGTTTATACAGGCATGTTTATTTATAGGCCTATTGCATATTTCATAACTGTTTTGTTCTATCAACTAGAAACAATGTTTAATTTACGAATTATGAATTTTGAAATGTAAGTCAATGACAATTGGATGAAGCCAGAGCCAATAGCGAAAGTCTTTGCACTTGGAGACCCCGCCCACTTTTGGAGTTCACGCCCCATTTTGGAGATCTCCGGTGTAACTGAACATGCCGCTGCACATCTGGTGCTACTCTTAAGCAGATGTAAGCTTAGATTCAGCAGATTGTCTTTGTTTACAGTCTGAAACTCACACAGAAATGCCACTTTGTTCTTGTATCTGCCTATCTAGTGTCAACCTGAGTCAGAAGGGCTGGAAAAACAGCAAGATAAGCCTTAAACTAGTGTTCAACTCACTTGTCTTTGGGCACCTGAGGGTCCATGTCTGTGAGATTCAGAATAATGACGCTGGATTTTAACGTTCAAGCACCTGGAAAAAACATGGACATGTTCAGATACATGACAAAAAACTGAAGAAACTGGAAAAGGCGAGAAAGTGTTCAATTAAAAAAAAAAAAAAATCACTTTCTAATAAGACTATATAAGAATATAATGTACTGTAAGTACAATCATAATTATATAACATACATAATATAGCATAATTTAACAACATAATTTAGATACCATATACCATGAAAGAATATAAACAAAACTTTCAATTTCCAAAACTCTTTCATTTAAGTTATTGTTAAGTTTAAACCTAAACTAAAGACAAATAAATGCAGACTATGCCTATTTTCTTTCTTTTTTGAACTTTTGGCATGAAATCTTACTAATATTTCATCCTTATAAAGACAGAGTTAACCTAACCTCTGCAATGCACTACAAGTATAGGATTTATAATTAGAATTATATCAAATAAAAATACATAGAATAATAAACACATACCATATATAGTGCAAAACTTTCAAAAAACGTATTCCATAACTTTCAATCTAAACTAACCAGTAAAATGAGACATAACAAAAAGTTTCACAATCACTGTAAATACTTGCATTTTAAAAAAAAAAAGTGAAGTGAAATACTCACCCCGGCGAGCACTAAAGTATGTTCACACTAGTTCTGCTCTGCACAGCTAGAGGAGGCTTAACCCTACGCTTATCTGACTCCGCCCTGCTCATGCATATGTAATGAGGGGCTGTGGTATTCGTTAACTGATAACGGGGCTTATCTGAGCATTTGCACCAACAACACAGAAAAACACATATGAAATGCGTCTGCAAAACAACATAAACCACTGAAATTCAGGGGGAATTTCTCAGCAATGATGCGTAGAGCATAAATGTCCAGAAAATAGAAATTAAATGCAGTTATTTTGTTACTTTATATTTAATATTTATATTAAAGATACACTATGTAACGATTATTAACAAAAATTAAATAAGGAGTTAATAAATCATTAATCCTTGCTCCAAAATGGACCTGTCGGGATGGTTCTCGCGGGAAAATGTGTATGTCACTCGCCTGCGCGTGTCTCGTCATATCCGTAAATAGAATAAATTTGCTGCGGCTGCGCGAGAAGTGATGGACTTGAAATGTTGTAAAAGCGACGCGTAGATGATGGTGTTTTTATCACTCAACAGGTGAGTAAGGTGTTTTATTGAACAGATAAACCGCCATATGTAGCTCTCTAACAGAGTTTACTGTAAAGCATTATCAATTGTGAAGAGCATTTCATTATGGTTGTTGTAGTGCTGTGTGTGGAGTTTATTTTCAATTAATGTGTAAAGCTACAGTAACGTCTTCAGCTAGTCAGCATGAGATCCTTTCCATCTAAACTGGTTATATCTCTAGTAGTGAATGTTTTATGCGCAGTAGGATAGCAGGATTTTTCTCTCTTTTAGTTATGAGAAAGAACCATATTCATCCGCACAGTCAGGCAGAGCCGAAGCACAACCAAAATAATGTTCTTCCGCAAAATGCATGCAGTTTTGTTTTATAACCACTAGAGGGCCAATTATCTTCGGTCAAAAATGACCAAAACATTTTATGTTTTGAAATTAAAATTTTTTTTGCTTCATCGGAATGGGATGACACTTGGTGACTTTTGTCGCATTAGCTATGTGAACACACAAAAAAATCATGGAGATGATTCGGTTATGTTGAAGGGATGGAAAAAAAATAGTCACACTTGGCTCCTTCATGGTCAAAAATGACCGACATAGGAAATGAATGGGAAATATGCAAAAATACAAAAACTCAGGGAATCTTTTGGTGATACAAACCACAAATCAGCCATGATGCAGAAAAAATGTAGGGGTGAAAAAAGTATATATATATATAAAGAGTCCAAAACACTCTTTATATAGTGTTTTGCACTCTTATATATATATATATATATATATATATATATATGAACTAGTGCGACTATAACACAGAGTGCATTTTTGCAAATGTGTGAAATAAAATCAATAATTCAGCCACAATGCAGTAAAAAAACAAACAGCAAGGAAGAGGTTACACTCTAAAACATCAAGAGTGCAAAACAGACACACACACTCAAATACACTCACAGACACACACACAAATCACAATATTATACGCACATAAATGAACTGGTGTGGCTGTAACAATATGGTAAAATTGAGCCAAAAGACTCAAATAAAAGGTTAAAACAGATCAGACCCAGATTTATTATGCTGTGATAAAACATACCTGTTAATTTTTGTTACATTTGTATTGAATTTTGATGTTATGCATCCAAAATGTTCTCCTCTCTGGTCAGGTTTGAATGTAGTAAAATTAATGCAAAAACTGATACTTCAAATCAACATTTAAAGAAGAAAAATCTAAACCTTGACAAAAAGTAGTCTTTGAGAATGTCTAAGTATAAATCCAAATCCACAACTTAATAAAAATAAGTATTTATGTCTAAAAACACTAGAGAATTTATAAGCCACTTTATATGGAGTTATATAATAATCTAGTGGTAACAACATGGCATTACACAAGTTTTTCTTTTTTTACTCCCACCAGATGAAAAAAATTCAAAAAATTAGATTTTGAGTGCCATGGAATACTGCTTTAATTGAAAAATAATAAAAAAATATATTAGAAAAAAAAGTGTATTATTTTCAATGGGGCTAATAAAATTTTTATAAATATTGCATAGTATCATAAAATACCCTCAAAATTCTAAATAATAATCAAAAAATATTATTGAACTAAAATATATTAAATAGGTTTTCCTGGGGGGGGGGGGGGGGGGGGGTGCTTCGGTCACTTTTGACCGCGAAGAAGCCAAGTGTGACCCCTAAACGAAGAGGACCAGAGGATTAATATTATTATTTGTATATCTAATTTGTTTATTTATTCATCAACAAGCAAAAAACACTAATAAGCGGCTACATTACCCCACTGGGGCAGTAGCTGTATTAACATTTAAAGGGTTAGTTCACCCAAAAATGAAACTTCTGTCATTAATTCCTCTCCCTCATGTCGTTCCAAACCCGTAAGACCTTCGTTCATCTTCAGAACACAAATGAAGATATTTCTGATGAAATCCGAGAGCTCTCTGACCCCTCCATAGACAGCAACGTAATTAACACTTCCAAATCCCAGAAAGGAAGTAAAGACACCGTTAAAATAGTCCATGTGACTCCAGTGGTTCAACCTTAATTTAATGAAGCGACGAGAATACTTTTTGTGCGCAAAAACAAACAAAAATAACGACTTTATTCAACAATTTTGTTCTAGCCTGTGTCAGTCCCACAGTTTCCGTTGTAAACAGTGCAGCTCTTGAGATCTACGGCAGCCGATGCTGTTCACGTGTGCACCACGACACGCGTGTGATGATGACGCAGGAGCTGCACTGTATTTACTATTTCAATAGCGTATGAGTCTGACACAGGCTAGAATGAAATTATTGAATAAAGTCGTTATTTTTGTTTGTTTTTGCGCATATTTATGTTTTCTGGTAAAGTCTTTTTGTTATAATATTGTTTTGAACTGCTTTCTATTTACAATGGTTACTATCAACTGTTTTCATTGTTTTTTGTTTGTTTTTGTTTTTTGCGGATGTTTAATACAATAAATTGTATTAAAACCAGACCAAAAATCCGAATAATCAAACTAAATCATAATAATTATTAATGTTAATAATAATATAGGGAACCCACAACAATTAAACAAACAGAAACATTCCAAATGTATTGTCCCTGTTTTTTAAATTAAAGCCACAATATGTAATTTTTCACCACTAGAGGTCTCTTATTCAAACAAAGGCGTGTCTTGATGGCTTTTGATTGGGCGGAGCTTTTATTCTTTCAGTCGAGCGCTTCCGCTTCATCCGCTCATGTGTATGTGGGGGAACGCAGCGCTGTTTTATCATATTACACACATTTGAGTGTGTTAAAGTTATGTTATAATGCTACTCTGTGCGTTCGCTCTGCGCTACTATGAGACACTTGTTGACACTGCAGTGAGCTAGATCATATTAGGCATGGTAAAACATGGTACTCGCGGTAAATCAAGAACACCAGATTTAAACAATAAGACTAACTGTGTTGAGCTGTAGAACGTCTCGGTTACGTATGTAACCCTCGTTCCCTGAAGGAGGGAACGGAGACGTACGTCGGAACTGACCGACGAATTGGGATCTATTTTCAGAGACCAATCTACTTCGAGTGTTTAAAAACGAGCCAATGAGGATTGGCATGCGGTTGATGCATTCCACGACCCGCCCCGCATCGCGGGTATAAATACGGAAGTGGAATACCGCATCATTGCTTTTCAACTGAGGAGCCGAGACAAGTGACTCGGCCTTCAGCTGAAGCACAGCACCTGGCGACGGGACGTACGTCTCCGTTCCCTCCTTCAGGGAACGAGGGTTACATACGTAACCGAGACGTTCCCTTTCAGTCGGTCACGTTCGACGTACGTCGGAACTGACCGACGAATTGGGATCCCTACCAACACGCCAGGGATGCTGGCCCTTCCAGCGCCCTGCCTGAGCTCACTGGACCACACCTATGTTGGAGTGGGAGTCAGGGCTCCCGGCAGGGAAGGTCAGTCACTGCTGTTCCTGCAAGACCCACTCAGCGTGACTATTGGATAACGCTGGGAAAGCGTGCCCGTCTCGTGGAGATGGTACGCTGCGGAGCCCCGTCCTTCAGAGGAAGGAGAGGTGGCGAAATACACATAAGGACTAACCTATCAGGGTAGTACTACATATGGCAGTCTCTGGGGTGGATCCAGCCTGGTCCCAGGGGGGAAAGAACACCACCAGAGACGACAGAGCGGGCTCTGTCAAGGGAAAGACACGGGGCTAGCCAAATAGGGTAGCTGGTACCGTGGAAAAATACACATATGGGGTTGCCGTTAGGGAACCGCTACATATGGCACCCAGCCTACACACACGTTCCACAAGCATACGGGTGCAGGCCTGGCGTCAGACGGCCGCAACGTCTGACACCGAAGGAGTGACGGAGGAGCTCGACAGGGTTAGCCGTTTCCGGGGAACACAACTGGAGATAATAGACGCACGTATCCGGCCCAGAGGGCGGGAGTGGTGTTGCAAGCCGACACTAGAACGGGCACTTAGCGCTACTGGCCACTGGGGGGCGAGGATGCGGGAAGATACCGGCTCTACACGGAGGCTATAGAATCTAGCGAACGTGTTAGGTGTCGCCCAGCCCGCAGCTCTACATATATCTGTCAGCGAGGCGCCTTGAGCCAGCGCCCAGGAGGAAGCTACACTCCTTGTGGAGTGCGCTCGCACCCTAAACGGGCAAGGCACGTCTTGGCACTGGTAAGCCAAGACGATAGCATCCACTATCCAGTGGGCTAACCTTTGCTTGGAGACAGCCTTTCCCTTCTGCTGGCCTCCGTAACAGACGAAGAGCTGTTCTGAGGTTCTAAAGCTTTGAGTTCGGTCCACGTAGGCACGGAGGGCGCGGACGGGACAGAGCAAAGCTAGGGCTGGGTCTGCCTCCTCCGAGGGCAGCGCTTGCAGGTTCACCACCTGATCCCGGAAGGGAGTGGTAGGAACCTTGGGCACATATCCAGGCCGGGGTCTCAGGACAACGTGAGAGTTGGCCGGCCCGAATTCTAGGCACGATTCGTTGACCGAAAGTGCATGCAGGTCCCCCACCCTCTTGATTGAGGCCAATGCAGTCAGGAGCGCTGTCTTCATGGACAGGATGTTTAACTCTGCAGACTGCAAAGGCTCAAAGGGCGGGCCCTGAAGTGCTCTGAGCACCAGGGCTAGGTCCCAAGAGGGTATCGAGGTTGGACGAGGAGGATTCAGTCTCCTCGCACCTCTGAGGAACCTGACGATTAAGTCGTGCTTTCCTAAGGACTTACCTTCCACTGCATCGTGATACGCCGCTATTGCGGCGACGTACACTTTGAGGGTGGAGGGAGACAGCCTTCGCTCCAGCCCATGCTGCAGGAAAGAAAGCACGACATTAACCGAACACCTTCGGGGGTCTTCCCGGCGGGAAGAGCACCACTCAACGAACAGGTTCCACTTCAACGTGTAGAGGCGCCTCGTAGAGGGGGCTCTAGCAGAAGTGATGGTGTCTACCACAGCTTGTGGTAGGCCACCTAGAACCTCCGCGTCCCGTCCAGGGACCAGACATGGAGTTTCCAGAGGTCTGGACGCGGGTGCCATAGAGTGCCCCGCCCCTGAGAAAGCAGGTCCTTCCTCAGGGGGATCGGCCAGGGAGGGGCTGTCGCGAGGAGTGTGAGTTCGGAGAACCAGGTCCGGTTGGGCCAGTAGGGCGCAACTAACAAGACCTGCTCCTCGTCCTCCCTGACCTTGCACAGTGTCTGTGCAAGAAGGCTCACTGGGGGAAACGCATATTTGCGTAGGTCCCGGGGCCAGCTGTGCGCCAGTGCATCCGTGCCGAGGGTGCCCCCGGTCAGGGAATAGTACAACTGGCAATGGGTCGAGTCCGGAGAGGCAAACAGGTCTACCTGCGCGGCTCCGAAGAGGTCCCATATCAGCTGGACACTCCGGGGGTGGAGTCGCCACTCTCCCGGAGGTGTCGGCTGACGAGAGAGCTTGTCGGCTGTCTGGTTCAGCGCACCTGGGATGTGAATGGCCCGAAGCGACCTCAGACGCTTCTGACTCCACAGGAGGAGATGGCGGGCGAGTTGGAGCATGCAACGGGAGCGTAGACCACCCTGACGGTTGATGTACGCAACGGCCGCAATGCTGTCCGTACGGACCAGTACGTGCTTGCCCTGTAGCGGCTTTTTGAGGCGGCCCAGGGCGAGACGTACTGCCAATAACTCTAGGCAATTGATGTGCCAACACAGTTGGGGCCCCGTCCACAGACCCGAAACTGTGTGCCCGTTGTACGTGGCCCCCCAGCCCGTGGATGAGGCATCCATGAAGACCACAGCATGCCTGGACACCTGTTCTAAGGGCACTCCCGCCCGTAGAAACGAAGGGTCCGCCCAGGGGTTGAAGGTTTGGCGACAGTAAGGAGTAACTGAGACCCGGTACTTGCCGCTCTTCCACGCCCATCTCGGGACTCGGTCGTGAAGCCAGCGTTGAAGCGGTCTCATATGAAGCAATCCGAGCGGCGTTACCGCGGCTGCAGATGCCATATGCCCCAGGAGCCTCTGAAAATATTTCAGTGGGACCGCTGTCCTGCCTTTGAACGTATTCAAGCAGTTCAACACTGACCGGACTCGCTCCTCTGTGAGGCGCGCTGTCCGCTTGACCGAATCCAGCTCCATACCGAGATAAGAGATCCTCTGTGTGGGACAGAGTTTGCTCTTCTCTCGGTTGACCCGAAGGCCCAACAGGCTGAGGTGACGGAGCACCAGGTCCCTGTGTTTGCACAACTGATCCCGGGACTGGGCCAATATGAGCCAGTCGTCGAGATAGTTGAGAATCCGAACGCCGCGTTCTCTGAGCGGAACAATGGCTGCCTCCGCGACTTTCGTGAAGACGCGAGGCGACAGGGACAGCCCGAAGGGCAAGACTTTGTACTGATATGCCCTCCCCTCGAACGCAAAGCGTAGGAACGGTCTGTGTCGAGGGAGAATGGAGACATGAAAGTACGCGTCCTTCAGGTCGATCGCTGCGAACCAATCTCGGGGACGGATGCATTCGAAAATGCGTTTCTGCGTTAACATTTTGAACGGGAGCTTGTGCAGGGCCCGATTCAGAATGCGCAGGTCCAAGATAGGTCTTAACCCACCACCTTTCTTGGGTACAATGAAGTAGGGGCTGTAGAACCCCGACCTCATATCGGCAGGAGGAACCGGCTCGATCGCGTCCTTCGCCAGCAGGACATCGATCTCGGACCGCAAGACATGGGCATCGCAACTCCGCACAGTGGTGAAGAGGATGCCCCTGTACTTGGGCGGCCGGCGCGCGAACTGAATCGCGTAGCCAAGTCTGATAGTACGGATGAGCCAGCGAGACGGCCTGGGGAGACCTAGCCAGGCTCCCAGAGACCGAACAAGTGGGACCAACGGCACCACAGACGTACCCGGGGTGGGGCAGCGAAGTGGAGTAGACAGACCCGACTCGGGAGGCCCGGAGGCGGCCTGGAGTGTTGTCTGAGTACTCCAGGGTGGGGCAGAGTATGGGTGAGGAGGCCCGGAGGCGTCCTCGGTGCCCATACTGCTGCCCCCTGGCGAGGGGGAGAGGGGAGGAAAGGAGTGGCGAGGCCCGGGGGCGTCGCACACTGCCAACCTGGCCCTCTTGGGGCCCAGGGAGGGAAGAAACTGCTCTTTTATTGAGAATGTGGGTACCGCTGGACTCCGGAGAGCCAGCGGCAGGATGTTGGGATGACCAGTAGAGACATTCTCCCCCCGGTCCTCCTCCGGGGGGAGGAGGGGTGCGGACACCACCTCCCCTGGAGCAGCTCCTCTTCTCCCTGGGCTGCCCGTCTCAGGGCCGCTTGCCCTTGCGCTTGCCGGCGGACTTTGCGGGACCCTGGACGGGTTGGGCAGTACCCCTACGCCCGGCACCCTGCTTGCTAGGTGGAGGCTGCTGCTTAGGCTTAGCAGGGGCGGAGGCGGATGCAGGGGGACGCCCTCGGCGACGAGCAGGCGGAGGTGCTGCAGCCGGCGACTGGGTGGAGGCAGCAGCAGGTCGCCGGGGCAGGATGTTCTTAATTGCCTCCGTCTGCTTCTGGGCCACCGAGAACTGCTGGGCGAAGCTCTCGATGGCGTCGCCGAAGAGGCCGGCCTGGCAGACAGGGGCGTTGAGAAACCGTACCTTGTCGGTCTCACGCATATCCGCCAGGTTCAGCCACAGGTGGCGTTCCTGGACCACAAGTGTGGACATCGCCCGACCCAGGGAGCGTGCGGTGACTTTCGTCGCCCGGAGGGCGAGGTCCGTCGCGGTACGCAGTTCCTGCATAACCCCTGGGTCGGAACTACCCTCGTGCAGTTCCTTGAGCGCTTTGGCCTGGTAGACCTGCAGGAGCGCCATGGCATGCAAAGATGACGCAGCTTCTCCACAGGCTGTGTAAGCCTTGCCCGTTAGTGCGGACGAGAACTTACACGCCCGGGAGGGGAGACGCGGATTTCCGCGCCAGTCAGTAGCGGTCTTCGGACACAGTTGCATCGCTACTGACCGCTCGACTGGGGGGATCTCCACGTAACCCTTGGCTGCGCCACCATCAAGGGTAGTGAGGACGGAGGAGTCAGTCGATCGGTTTCTAGCGCTGTAAGGCGCTATCCATGATTTCGTGAGCTCCTGATGCACCTCCGGAAAGAAAGGTACTGGGGCGGGGCGCTGAGAACCAGCGCGGGCCGTCCCGAGATACCAATCGTCCAGCCGCGAGGGTTCGGGACACGGTGGAGGGTTCCACTCGAGCCCAACACTGGCGGCGGCCCGGGCAAGCATAGCCGTGAGCTCCGGATCAGACTCGGGCAGCGCTGCCACACCAGAAGGGGGCAGCGCAGCCGAATCCTCATCTCCGGAGTCCATTAGCTCGTCCCCCGATGCGGCTATCGAGACCATGTCCTCAGCCGGAGCCCCGAAAGTAACAGACGGTCTCCCGTGGGAAGGACCAGGCTGCTCTTCCGGAAGCTCCACCGGCGCAGTGGAGGGGGGAGGGGCCCGAGGAGCCTGTTGACCCGGCGGGAGTGCCCTCACAGTAACCCTCAGGTCTCCACCAAAGGCATCAGCCAAAGTAGCAGCCCTCTGCTTCGCAGCAGGAGGGCCACTAGATCGGGGGATGCGCAATGGGACTCCACCCCGTCTGAGGTATTCGAGTCTAGACCACAGTACTGCGATGGTCATGTTCCCGCAATGGGAACATGAGTCATCCACGAAAGCCGCCTCAGCGTGCTGAACGCCCAAACACGAGAGACAGCGATCGTGTCCGTCAGCTGGGGACAGATAACGACGGCATCCAGAAACACACGGTTTGAATGACATCTTGAAAAAGACGCAGGGTCAAACCGTGTTGCTCTTTTAGAAGGAAAAAAACGCTCCAATCAGTGCCGAGGCACACAGGGGGATGACCGCGGTTCAGGGGTGCAAGCCCGCTGAGAGCACTCAAGCCCAGGAAGCTGTGAGAACAGCTGTTGTTTTTTCTTTTTTGCGATCTCCGCTGAAGTGCCGTCACACCAACACCGTAGACTGGAGCAGTCCTCTTGACTTGAGAAAAAAACACTCTTTGTAGGAACACAGTAGCGTTCGGCTCCGAAGTTGAAAAGCAATGATGCGGTATTCCACTTCCGTATTTATACCCGCGATGCGGGGCGGGTCGTGGAATGCGTCAACCGCATGCCAATCCTCATTGGCTCGTTTTTAAACACTCGAAGTAGATTGGTCTCTGAAAATAGATCCCAATTCGTCGGTCAGTTCCGACGTACGTCGAACGTGACCGACTGAAAGGGAACAATGATTAGCTTCTGTCCATGAATGATCCAAACAGTTGCTCGCCTGTCTAATAAAACACATCATATATTAAAGCGTCTTTGGTGTTTCCATGGTTTCTACAAAATAAAACCGGAGGGTAACGCGGGTATGATGTCATTGATAGGCGACACACGCACAAGGTCCTGGTTAAAATTGATGATTTCTCTGGATTTAAACATTCTTGGAAACATTTGGGATAATGTAAACACACAAGTCAACAAAGTATATAACACTGTTCTAGTGGTTTTGGATATTTTAATCCAAAAATCTTACATATTGTGCCTTTAATAGATAATAACAAATGAGATTTCAGTGATATTTTGACCACTCAAATAGGAAATGTCGCCCGTTTCCATTTCAGAAATCTGGCCACCTTATTTTACACACAGAAGGCATTGGCACACGTGACACGTCCGGTTATCATGTGCCAGCAGATGGAGGCATGTACCGCTGAAACTAGTGGCATGTGCCGATGGATTGCTTCATGTGCCACTGAAGATTGTGAAACATGACGTATGTATGTATGTATGTCGTAACTCCTCCAGACAGTTCAGCAGCTATACTGAAGTAATAGTGACACGAAATCCTAAATAAATAGCATAATTTAGTGATTTTTATAAAAAATAAATAATATTTTTTAGACATTTTGTGGCATGTGCCACTGAATGTTGTGTAATGCCAGTGCTACTGTATGTTGTTGATCGATCATGCAAACTGTGAATTCTAGGAAACACACGGAATAAATCGATACAAATACTGCATTAAAAGTCACATTTGTGACTGTAAACCTTTATTTTTGCATGATGCATGAGGTGTCAGTATAAGTAAGTGTAACACTGGCCAGCGCAAGATCAACCAAAACTCACGACAGATACACGGGTGTGTGTTTGTTATTTGTTAGTGATCAGAGTCAGATATTGATCTAAATAAACATAATTTAATATGTGGTTAGTGGTTCACAGACACTGCATGAAAAATGTCACACTAGGCCTCAAGAACGAAACCCACGGGTTGCATCTTAAAAATACTGAAGAGGACAGAACTAATCACGAGATATGGGAAGTGTGCCTTTTGTCCACAGGTCATGATCATGAGTAATGCTGTTAGAGTTCAGCTGAGGTCTCTAGTATGAAATGTTGATTTCTCAGCCCGAGGCTCTGCTTCCACTCACAGACACATGAACTCTGTGTCCGCTTCTGCTGTACTAGGCGTTCAATATCGTCACAGAGATAGCGGCTTGAGCAGCCCTAACTCCTTTAGTCAGCCTTCAACTGTACAACACGCAAATATTTGAGATATGACCTGAACCGCTGGTATTATCAGGTGAAAAGAGAATTATCAGCTCATTGCATAGGTTAAGTTATGTATGATGGAAACCGTCCAATCGAAGAATGATTTCCCTACAGAAATGTTTTTCAGATAAGAGCTGACACGCAGAAATACAACTTGGCGAAACCACGCATGGAAAACGAGTAGCTAAATTACAGCGAGCAGCGCAGACACACCCGGCAGTAAACAAGAGGGAAAATACTGTAGCATATACACTCAAAAAAACCTTTTTTTCAAGATTTACACATTTTAATCATAGTAAAATTCCATCAAATTGAATTGAATAATCCTTACATATTGTTCATATTATGAATTAAGAATTTTAAATGAGTACAAAAAAACTAGAGCTTAATCAAACATTTTGTATAAATCTTAAACTTAAATGTAAACATATTTTAATTTTTTTAAATTTATGAATACAAATCACATAAATAAATGGTCCATTTCCTTGTTCCATTTAGATTTATACAAAATGTTTTATTGTTAAATATATAAATTATTTACATAATTAATCCTTACATATTATTCATATTATGAATTAAGAATTAAAAAAGAATTTATATATAATATATATATATATAATTTTTTTTTTTTACATTTTTATATATATATATATATTTGTTTATTTATTTATTTTTTAATTATGAGTATATATATATATATATATATATATGTGTGTGTATATATATATATATATATATATATATATACTTTTTTAAATTCTTAATTCATAATATGAATAATATGTAAGGATTATTCAATTCAATTTGATGGAATTTTACTATTAATTGAAATGTGTAAATCTTGAAAAATGCTTAATTTTTTTAGTGTAACAATATTAGTCAAAAACAATATTACAATAATAATAATTACTAAAAATAAACAATAATATAATAAAATATATACAATATATAAATCATTACATTTTTAATTTGGGCCGCTCATCATTATTATTATTATTATTATTATTATTATTATTATTTATTCAGCTGCTATGGTGGCAGTATATTTTAGACAAGAACACTGTATTGACCAATCAGCATAGCATTAAGTATCCGTTAAAAGATGAATTAAAAATATAATATTAATGAAACTACAATACCCTATGAGACTACAAATCCCATGAGGCCATCTGTCATCGCCATTAATCAGTGTTTCTCCTCACTCAAATCAATGAAAGAACTCATCAGTGATCTGAGGACTCTTGAGTGACTCTTGACCGATGCAACAGCGTTTATAATCAAAGGTAAAAATATTCAGAATTATTTCTGCATTTTCTCTTAGAGGTGTAGATGGAGGAGCACTAACTAATCTACTCTAATGTGCGTCCAAAATATGATTGCTTTATCAGCAGATCTCTAACTGAAATTAACTTTAGTAAAGCTCATAATGCAACATTAGCTGCAAGCGGCCAGTGAATAGAATCCAGTTCAGACTGTAATATGTTCATGAGTGTGTATGGGACAGTGAAGGTGTGAGGAAATTGTGTATGAATCTCCAGCAGGATGAATTCATGTTTCGGTGATGATGATGAGGCCCTCTAGTGGCAAAACAGGCTCAATTAATGTATTATGCAGAAATGCATCTATAAGGGCATGTGGACACTTACTGTATATGAGAGTTTAAAGACATTACCCCCGGTTTCACAGACCAGGCTTAAGCTAGTCCCAGACTAAAATGCATGTTTGAGCTGTTTTAACTGAAAGCAACTTGCACTGAAAGATGCCATAGTTCTAAGGCACGTTTATAAAAGCTTCATAAACCGAACTAAGGTCTAATCCTGGTTTAATCTAAGCCCTGTCTGTGAAACCAGGCCTAAATATCCAGAAACTTTGTCGAATCGACACTGTTATTGGAATTGAATCAAGAACTGAATGGATCTGAATAAACAACGACTTTGCAACATTAATACAATAATTTTTTCTTTATAAATGTGATGCTGTCTTGTATTATAAAGCACTAAATGTGACTATTCTGGTACTTTTGGTCATCATAGTTTTTTATCATTTATAATAATTTAATATCATTAAAATGATGACTAGGGATAAGTTGCATTACTCATATTGTAATTCATATCTCATAATGCATATTTTAATTGGTCCTATCCCTAAATGAGGTGTGTTTTCAACATTATTTGAAAGGGTGTCACTGTCGCTTTAAGGATATTCAGGATAATCTGTGTATTGTCAGGTTGTTTAGTAATGCAATTTGGTGAAGGAAGTAATTATTCATTCTCTTCTGAGAGCCCAACAATGTTTTTTTTTTTAAAGTAATTTCACAGATATTCTCACTTCACTGAATTTTGCATTCGGCACTATGTGTAAAGATCCTATAGTTTCAATATGGGCTGATTGATAACCGACTGGTTAAAACTCTCTGAAGTGAGCGCCGGCGCGATCAACTCGTTTTTTTTCTTTTCAGTGCGAAAGAGACTCAAAATACTCAGTCGATTTTGGTCATTCAGGCAAGTGTTATACATCATTATAATCTGTTAAGTTTAAGTACACGCACAATAAAAACAAAATGTTGTGCTTTTTGCAAAATAAAGAAAACAAACATGATGCGCGATCTGCAGCCTCTCTTGTGAGGATTGTGAGGTAACTTTATTCTGTTTGTTGTCTGTGAATATTAAACCGCAAAAGAATGCACTTTAAGTTTTGTTTTGTAAATCCTTTCTTTAAAGTGAATTTAGTTTTGTATAAATTGTATCTTAATTTTAATCAATGTTTCATCAGCCAATTGCCTGGATTTAATAAATAAGAAGCAAATATTGCAGACAATAGCCTATAATAAGCGCCGGCGATCAATCATTGCACGTGAACTGGAGCGTCTCATAAATGAACACATTACTATTCGAATTAATGTTTTCGAAAACTCTCTTTTTTGACCAAAAATACAGAATAACTTAATTTAAAATAATGGTTTTCTATTTTAATATACTGTAAAATATCATTTATTTCTGTGATGCAAAGCTGAATTTTCATCAGCCATTACTTCATTTATTCATCCAAGAATCCTGAAAAAAGTATCACAGGTTATAAAAAATATTAAGAAGCACAGCAGTTTCCAACATTGATAATAAATCATCATATAAGAATGATTTCTGAAGGATCATGTGACACTGAAGACTGGAGTAATGATGCTGAAAATTCAGTTTTACATCACCAAAATAAATTAGATTTTAAAGTATATTAAAATAGAAAACCATTATTTTAAATTGTAATAATATTTCACAATATTAATGTTTTTTTCTGTATTTTTGATCAAATAAATACAGGCTTGATGACCATGAGACTTCTTTCAAAAACATTAAAAATAAAATGTGTCCAATCTTTTGACAGGTACTGTATATAATTTAAATATAATAGGCCTATACAAAAATTTGTTCACATGCTGTGCAATATCAGTAATCATGTTTTCTGTTACAAGTGGACATTTATATTAAGGTTAATACAATAGTTGATCCTGATATCAGTATCCTCACCCTTAGCTTCCTCTCACATAGCCTACCTGACTCAAAGGCTCATTCATTATGTGGCTCATTATGGGTTCTTTTGTTCTCTCAGGTGTAAATCACAGCATTATTCATGATCACCTCTTCGCATACGGCCTTTGTAAAGAAAAAGTGTCTTACAAAATTTTAATCAATGTATTGTTTTATGTTAATGAGCAGGCACAATGATTCTCACATCAGTTTGAAGCAAAAGCTCTAGGCAACAACACCCATTAGTCAAAAGTCTTGTGGACATATATCTATTGTGTGTTTTGTGGCCTTAATTCAGTGACTTAAATTTTGTATTTTTTTCAAAAAACACGCATAAATGTTATTCTCTCAAAAATACAAGCATGTACATACATGTTGCTCACATATTATGGTAGCCCAGTTTGTGCTGAATACAGTGTAATGACACTTTGGCCATTAATGTGTTTATAAGCAACTGAAAAAAGCACAAATGTCAGAGTATGTCAAAACTTCTAAAGAGCCGGCTCTGACCTGTAAGAGTTAATAATCAGCCTGTTTGGAGATATAATAAAAGATAACATCAGCGATCAAATTAAACGGGTCGTTTCTTACCTAGAAGCGTGCAAAGTCTGCTCTTGTAATGCTCTGCATTAGATCGTGTCTGTATCTGTGCATTTCAAATACTTCAGGATGTTCAGTCATGAAACTTTAGAGCGTGCAGACTGATCGGTCCTTTACATGCAATTTGCAAGCCATCACATAATTATTTATCGTATGGCACTAGTTGATTGGCTCTGCTGATCCTGTAGCCAATGAGATTGCTTGCTCAACATTTAAATAGTGTTGCAGCGGCTATCAGAGTTCCTCTGAACCCCTCCACCTCCCCAGCTCCACCTGCCTAGATCTGCTGTGGGTTTTATGTATGGTCAAAGCATTCTTGAGTATAAATATGCAGCTATAATGCATGTAGGTGATTTGAATTAATATTTCATGTCGATATACAATGGTTACATACACTTAAACTGATCGTAGTATTGATATCTTTGTAAGACTGTCGAATCTATAGAACAGTGGCAAGGAAAACTAACTTTACCGCGCTCCGAGTGCCCCCTAGTGGTCGGGAGCATTTCCGTTGTGTTGTGGCTTGATTTCGTTGTGTTGTGAATTTATGTTTGCTTTTTAAATTTCATTGTGTTGTGCACTACTGGGCCACCGTAGGAAAGGGTTCAAATATGCAAAAGATGCTGGAAAACATGAACCTGAAGAACGTTGGTCAGTTTAACTGCTCAAGACAAACAAGAGACTCAAGAACAACCATCACAAAACACACACACAGCCGTGGATCATCAGGGAACGACACACACACACACACACTCACACACAGCCGTGGATCATCAGGGAACCACTCACACACACACACAGCCGTGGATCATCAGGGAACCACTCACACACACACACAGCCGTGGATCATCAGGGAACGACACACACTCTCACACACACACACACACAGCCGTGGATCATCAGGGAACGACACACACTCTCACACACACACACACACACAGCCGTGGATCATCAGGGAACGACACACACTCACACACACACACAGCCGTGGATCATCAGGGAACGACACACACTCACACACACACACAGCCGTGGATCATCAGGGAACGACACTCACTCACACACACACACACACAGCCGTGGATCATCAGGGAACGAGACACACTCACACACACACACAGCCGTGGATCATCAGGGAACGACACACTCTCATACACACACACAGCCGTGGCTCATCAGGGAACGAGACACACTCACACACACACACAGCCGTGGATCATCAGGGAACGACACACACTCTCACACACACACAGCCGTGGATCATCAGGGAACGACACACACTCTCACACACACACACAGCCGTGGATCATCAGGGAACGACACACACTCTCACACACACACAGCCGTGGATCATCAGGGAACGACACACACTCTCACACACACACAGCCGTGGATCATCAGGGAACGACACACACTCTCACACACACACAGCCGTGGATCATCAGGGAACGACACACACTCACACACACACACACAGCCGTGGATCATCAGGGAACGACACACACTCTCACACACACACACAGCCGTGGATCATCAGGGAACGACACACACTCTCACACACACACAGCCGTGGATCATCAGGGAACGACACACACTCTCACACACACACACAGCCGTGGATCATCAGGGAACGACACACACTCTCACACACACACAGCCGTGGATCATCAGGGAACGACGCACACTCTCACATACACACACACAGCCGTGGATCATCAGGGAACGACACACTCTCACACACACACACACAGCCGTGGATCATCAGGGAACGACACACACTCACTCACACACACACACAGCCGTGAATCATCAGGGAACGACACACACTCACTCACACACACACACAGCCGTGGATCATCAGGGAACGACACACACTCACACACACACACAGCCGTGGATCATCAGGGAACGACACACACTCTCACACACACACAGCCGTGGATCATCAGGGAACGACACACACTCTCACACACACACAGCCGTGGATCATCAGGGAGCGACACACACTCACACACACACACAGCCGTGGATCATCAGGGAACGACACACACTCACACACACACACAGCCGTGGATCATCAGGGAACGACACACACTCACACACACACACACACAGCCGTGGATCATCAGGGAACGACACACACTCACACACACACACAGCCGTGGATCATCAGGGAACGACACACACTCTCACACACACACAGCCGTGGATCATCAGGGAACGACACACACTCTCACACACACACAGCCGTGGATCATCAGGGAGCGACACACTCTCACACACACACAGCCGTGGATCATCAGGGAACGACACACACTCACACACACACACAGCCGTGGATCATCAGGGAACGACACACTCTCACACACACACACAGCCGTGGATCATCAGGGAACGAGACACACTCACACACACACACAGCCGTGGATCATCAGGGAACGACACACAGGGTCATTTTAATAAATTCAGCTATTTTTCTATATGTAAATTTTTTTTAATGTAAAATATCTTATTCAGGACAGCACTCAATACAAAATAGCATGCATTTTGTATGATCGCTCTTATTTTGTTAAAATTATTCACATTTTCACAGATTCTGCAAGCGGATCACATACTTTTTCTTGCAACTGTATATAGGTTTGGTCAAATCACTGACCCTAAGAGTGCGTAACAGCAATCTTTGTCTTAGCAAACACCACTAATAAACTTTTAAGGCCACGAAGATATGCATTTAAAAGACATGCCCTTTTGATATTTATAACCCTGAATACACAATCATTAAAAACCTCCACCCAGGCCTTTAGATTCTCATTTGACTCATTCTCTAAGTCACGTATCTGCATATTAACACTTCACTGCAAGATGCCACATGTTTCACAGCAGAGTCTCAAACCGATTCAAGTGTTCTGGCCCATAGGAAAGAGATCTCAGTAATATCTCAGTTGTTCCACGTCTGACACACATCATTTACGCTCATTCAATGAAACCGTGAACTAATACAGCAAACAAAACACAGCTGGAGTCTGTTAATAGTGTTTCTGTTGAGTTTAGGAAGCATGTGAATGTAAGATAGTCTGTGATTGTCTCTTCTGCACTGTCAGCGGCTTATCCTGAGGGCCGCATTGTCAAATCAGAGGAACGGCAAAAACACTCTCGAATAGAGCCGCTTGTGCGGAGAGAGCTGCGGATCTCAATGTGTCGATGGATGATTTCCTCCTTTGACTAACTAAACAACACCGTAATCTACTGAGATATTGACAAATAAGGGTTTTCAATGGCCATCACTAAAATAACCATAATATTGTGTTTTGGTGGCAAATGAGATATAAAAGAACACTTCCTTTACGTGATATTTATTTGATTAGTCGGCCTGGCTAAAACTCTATCACCACATAAGAGTTGTACAAATATTTCTTCCTTTTAGTGTTTTTTACACTGTAGATCCTAACGCTCAAAATAATGAATTGGTTTGAGTAGAGCCGACTCAAATTAAACAAATTAGTTCAATCAAATGAACTTTTATGAGCGTTTAGAACTTTCTTTTTCTTTTGAGTTCTCAAAACTGACACATTTTAAGTATTCTGAATTGTTTCATTGTTTTTGAGTTTTATGAACTTGTTTCTTTTAATTTAAACAAACTTAAATTGAACTGAAACTGGGCTGGGATTTCTATTTCCCAGCATGCTTTGCCATGACACTCAAAAGGGAGTAAATGCTAATATTAAGTGTTATATTATGTTTTTTGTGCAAGATTAACGTTAAGCGTGAGGTTTAGTAGTGTCTAATGTTGTAGTTTAGAAGAGTTTCTGTTCTGTTGGTTTTTGTGATGAGTGGAGCGTGAGCTCAGTTTGAGAACAAATTTATGTTAAATGTTTTATATTTCTATCCTCATTCAGCAAGTGCTATGCTAATGCTATCAAAGCATTGTGTCACCAATTAGCAAGGTAGCATTTATTAAATTAGCTAGTTAAAGCTAGCCAAGTTTCCACTACTAAAAATGTTTTAGTTGAGATTAATTGATAATTTTATGTTGTGTATGAATTAGCTTACTCAAATATTTCAAGTTAAAGGCACAATGTAAGATTTTTAGATTAAAATGTCCAAAAACCACTGAACAATGTTATATATTTTGTTGGCTTGTGTACTTAAATTATCCCAAATGTTTCCAAGAATGTTTAAATCCGGAGAAATAAGCAATTTTAACCAGGACACGGACCGCCTATCAATGACATCACACCCGCGTTACCCTCGATTTCTGGTTTTATTTTGTAGAAACCATGGAAACACCAAAGATGCTTTAATATTGTAACGCAGTTCGTTGTTATTGGAAGAAGGAGGCGGGAACCGGCGAACATTTAACACACTTTAATATATAAATAAACACAAACTGAATGTAAACACGGCAGCCCCTCACGGACGACTGCCGCACAAACATAATAAAACATAAACAAAACACAATGTAAAATCCAGGCCTGGTCCTCTCTCGTCCTTCACTGTCGTCGCTCCTGCTTTTATGTTTCCGAAGCTCCTCCGTGAGACACGAGACCGGTGCGGCGCGCAGCTGGCTCTCATTATCTATCATATGTTTTAAGTAGGGGAGAGCGGGGCACAACCTAACGCTTTTTGACTTTCTCAGTTTGTGTAAATTCACTTGGGGTGAATATTTTTTCCCACATTAATTACACACATGTCTAGTACAAGTATGTGGTTTTGTTTCATTAATACAGCGTATACTTTTTTCTTGATTAACCCCGAAAGAATGGAAATGTGACAACATGCCCCATAGGTGGGGTACAGTGTAACATGAGCATATGACAGCTTAAAATGTTATCTGATATAATCAAAAAAATATCCAAGACAAACTAAAAAATTTTGTCAATAAAATACAATTTTTAACTTTTTAAAATAAAATGATTTTTTAATAATTAAAAATAAACGAATTTTTGAGTTTGACAACAAACACATCACTAAATACAGCTATACAGCATAGTTCAAAGCATAATAATAATTAAGCATTTTTGAACATTGACTCTCAGTCTTTATTCACCTTTTTATCATGGTTTCTCAATAGAATTCATAAAAGTATAGAATATAATATCATAGTTCTAATAGGGGCTCATTGTGACAACATGCCCCACCTGCGCAACTGGGATTTAACCCCGGCTCGTGTCTTCTGCTGTTAGATCAGCATTAAAGAACTATCTAAACGGCTAAATAACAGATATAAGATTAAAATATTATCAGATTTGTCTTATTTTAAATAAACACAAAAAACAAAGATGAAAAATTAACTTAAGATATGTACTTTTGCTATGGTTAAATAAATGTTCAGTGTTATCTTCCAAAGATTTTTTAATTTTGACGCAATTTTTTTCTCTAAATAATATTGATATGGCAACTAGTAAACACACTTAAGTTTCGTCATCCTGGCATGTGTGGAAAGTGTTAAACCATGTGTGTTACAACTAACCCCGCGTTAGGTAAAAACGAATAAAAACGAGAGGAAAATGTTAGGAAGGGACGATTAGGGAAGAGATCCCGTCAGAACTGATGTCCTGTGTAACAGATGCGCTCATTTGAGTTGTAACGTGCGGATCTAACGGCGGGAAAACACGGAGCTGTTGAGCTTCTACAGGCTCACGCAACAGCGCTTCAGAGCGGCTCAATCAATGAATAACACACATTTATGACAGGTTATTGTTTATGAACTAATGCTGAGGAATAATGACAATGTTTACTTTATGATGTTTATATAGTAATATGTTTTAGACGGTTGTAACGATGCATATTTAATCTCCCTCGTCTGAACTTGAATGAGCCGACGCAGACGTTTCAAAATAAGAGTCCCGGTGTATTTGAGCTTGTTTATAATTAAAAGTCACGCATTATATATACGATTTTGGTTACACAATAAACTTTATTTCATTTCATTCCCATTTAATTCATAGTCAGGAGGAAAGACAGTATTTGACACATATTATTCAATAAAGTATCAGGGTTATAATAGTTCACTAAAACCATTAAAACATATTCATTACTTGAAATTAAATAAATGTTAACTGAAATTAAAAAAATAAACTTATCTGAAGCTTTAGCTTAACCTGATATACTAACTAAAGCAGAAATACAACATTATAAAAACTATATAGATGTTTTTAAAAAACAAAAAAAGTGAATTGAGCTCTTTCGTGTGTGTTTGCACTTGAACGGTCAAAAACACACTGATGTCAGAATGTCAGTTTTGACGTGTATACAGTAACACTCGGTTATGTGATGCTTAAATGCTCAATTAATGCATTACAATTGAACTAAACTCATTAGATTTTAGTCGACTAAAACTAGACTAAAACTAAAAACAATTCAGGCGACTAAAATATGACTAAAACTAAATCAAAATTTGCTGTCCAAATTAACACTGCATTAGACACTACTAAACCTCACGCTTAACGTTAATCTTGCACAAAAAACATAATATAACACTTAATATTGGCATTTACTCCCTTTTGAGTGTCATGGCAAAGCATGCTGGGAAATAGAAATCCCAGCCCAGTTTCAGTTAAATTTAAGTTCGTCTAAATTAAAAGAAACAAGTTCATAAAACTCAAAAACAATGAAACAATTCAGATTACTTAAAATGTGTTAGTTTTGAGAACTCAAAAGAAAAAGAAAGTTCTAAACACTCACTAATTTGTTTAATTTGAGTTGGTGTGTTTTTCATAACACTCAAAGCCGCTTTAGATAAATTCATAATGTTATCAGATTCTTCTTGTAAGTGAGATTTCAGATCCTGTGACACGTCATTTTTCAGGTTTTGCTTGATTAAATATTTCCTCATTGACAGAAGTTAATTTGTGAAATGACAGCTAACTATATAAATCCGTCAGAAAGTGCTCAGCTCTTACCTTTCCTGAATTGGTTTTTCAGAGCTGTTAAGAAAGATTTGTGTTGATCTGTCAAACTTCAGTTTCCAGACAGACGTCTGCTCTCTCTAAAGTGCGCGTCACTATTACGCAATGTTTTATGCGTGTACATACATGCTTGTTTTGTCACATCAATGACAAATTTTTCCTGCTCTCTCAAAGAAACCAACTATTAGCCATCTGTGATAACACACACAGCCATGTGAACAGTTTTAACTACAGTAAAATCTTTATTTACTGAAACATCCGGCTGTAAGCCTCAAACCGTGAAGGAAAGGAAGGATTTCACTTAAAAAGCAAAGCAAATAAATCAATAAGATTCAGCGAGTGCCTCTGATGCAACGCTCTTAGTCAATCTGATAGTTTAGAGAATCATTAACCACCCATAAAGGCTGAGATTATCAGTCAGATTGATTAATCATTTATGCAAAATTAATTAGACCTTCATTTTGTTAGATCTCATATCAGGATCAAATATCCTGTATTCAACAGCAATATTCAAAAATTATAAACCCATAATTGCTTTAATCACTTTTCCACCTCCTGGATATTCGTCCTTTTCTACTTATTACTTAATTTTTAACATAAGCTTAATAGTCACACAAAACAAAGTTGATAAAAGTGATCAAAGCAATTAATGAACGATTAATCGCATTCAAAATAAAAGTTTGTTTACATAATATATGTGTGTGTACTGTGTATAATTATTATGTATATATAAATACACACATACATGTATATATTTAAGAAAAAAAAATTATATTTTATATTATATTTTAAAATGTTATAATTATTTAATAAATATATATACAGTATACACATGCAAATATTTCTTATATATATATATATATATACATGAATGTGTGTGTATTCAAATATACATCATAATTATGTTATCTGAACCACATAAATTATCTAAGTTGATTTGACAAAAGAAAAAATAAATCATAAAAAAAAAAATTTTTACAGTGAGTGCATTAACTAATGTTAACAAATACAAGTATTGATTTTTAATAATGTGTTATTCTCTGTTCATGTTAACTAATGAAACTTTCATTTTTTCAATATTAATATTAATTGTAATATTAATTCTAAGGCTCTAATCGCGATTAATCGCATCCAAAATAAAAGTTTGTGTTTATATAATATATGTGTGTGTACTGTGTATAATTATTATGTATATTTGAATACACACACATTCATGTATATATTTAAGAAATATTTGCATATGTATATATATATTTATATAAATATTTATAAAATAATTATTATATTTTATAATATTTTAAAATATAATATAAATATAATTTTTTCCCCTATACATGTATGTGTGTATTTATATATACATAATAATTATACACAGTACACACACACACATTTATTAATCTTAATGTTAATTTTAACATTTACTAATACATTATTAAAATCAATAGTTGTATTTGTTAACATTAGTTAATGCGCTCACTGTAAAAAAAAAACAAAAAAAAAACATGATTTATGACATTTTTTTCTTTTGTCACATAATTTATGTGGTTCAGATAACATAATATTTTGAGTTTTTGCCGATTAAGCTAATCTCCTTCATTGTATTAACTCAATTTTAAGGCAGCCAGGTTACTTTACAATAGTTTTTTACAGGAACAAACAATGAACAGCTAACATTAACAAAGATTAATAAATACTGTAACATATGTATTGCTCATTGTTAACAATGACACCTTATTGTAAAGTGTCACCGATACACTTCATTATTGTATTATAGGCCTGTCTAGTCTCAGCAAAATCAGTTTGAGCCGACAAATATTGCTTATATTTCACTGGTTACCAGACGCTTAAATATATAAAAAATGATTGGTATTGCATCAGTCATCAACCTACTAACATTGCCCAGAATATTCTGTTCAGATTAGACTCAAAACATGAAATGCACATTAATATACGGAGTATAAACTGAAAGCAGCCCTACCTGCAACCGCTGTGTGTGTGTTTGAACTCTGTTCAAAGACCATCGGCTCTCTTATCTGAAGGAATGCCCTCAATGAGCGAGAGCTGACCACAGTCATCAGCGGGTTTGTGTTTTAAAGAAGCCTAATCACTGCGGGGTCAAAGGTCAGTCTGAGGTCAAAGGTCACTCAATATTCAGGTCTTATTCAATCTTATTTTCTTTGATCCTATTGAAAAATAAACCGTAGAACACAGTATAAGACACACCTTGTAAAACTACCACGTCTCCGTCACGAACGTGCCCAGTCAGTGTCACCATAACACAAAACTGTAGCTACAACCTGTCCACATACAAAACCTGAGCAGCGTTTACAACACACGTTAGACACTTTATTTCCACTTTTCGAATATTTTCTTCATTTTTATTGAAAATAAATGTCTTTCCGATCTGATATGTGATGGGAAAAGGAAGTAGAGCGAGTTCGGCAAAAGGCGGATTCGAACCTCTTGCGTCAAAACTTAATGCCACACACCTTACCCCTACACTATAACTACTGTAAAAAATCCATTGTCTTCTGTAATTTTGTCTGCCCCAACCAGACGTAAGTGGGTGGAGTTAACGTAAATGGTAGCGGGTTATTCCATGTTTCCATGGCTGCGATGTAACATTTAATTGCGAACCTATTACTTATTTTGTAAACAAAGCTTTGTGCTTCACTCGTGTCATAATATTCACGTAAAACGGCATTTACGTACAAAAAAAAGTGTTTTGGCCGACCACTGCCGGTGATGTCACTTTTCCGGCACAGCCCTAGCGTTGCCGATGGCGAAAGCTCTTTGATGGGCGGCTCTTGCTCTCGCTTTGTGTGTGTGTGTGTGTGTGCGTTCATCTGGGAGAAGTGCCCATACAAGGAATTCCGCCCTTTATGACCTCATACAGGGCCATACTCGAAAAAAACGAGTATTTGGCACAGAAATACTCCGTCATACGTCCAACTCGTTTTTTTTTTAAACTTTGTCCATGTTTAGCATGAGAATCAACTCTTTAACAGTGTAAATAAGTCAGAATGCATGAAATAGCATTAGATAAAATGCAGACAATCTTAGAAAAATAAAAAGTATTGATGCTCAAGAAGGCAACACAATGCATTAAGATCTGGGGTGTGTAAACTTTTTGAATTTGATGAACAGGGTAAATTGTACTTATGTTGTCTTCTGGGAAACATGTAGTTATTAGCTTCTGAAGGGCAGTGCTAAATAAAAAATATGATCTTTTAAACAAAATAAGAAAAATGTACACATCATCCTGTTCAAAAGTTTTCACCCCCTGCTCTTAATGCATTGTTTCATGAAATCTCGTTTTCGCCACCAAATATAAAAAATTAAAAAGGTAATTGCGACTTTTTCTCTCACAATTACCTTTTACATTTTTTAAACGTCAAAACGAAAAAACGTCTGTATTTTATATCTCACAATTCTCAGAAAAGAAGTCAGAATTGTGAGATATAATCAAGCAATTGCAAGAATTGTGGGAGAAAAAGTCGCAATTACCTAATTAACAATGACCTTAAATAACAAATGACTGAACGTGAAACATGAGAGCAGTCGTGGATCATCAGGTAATGACAGACAGTTCAGATTCAAGGGTTTGTACATTTTTGAATGTGGCAATTTGTATAAATTCAGTAATTTTGTCTTGTGGAGTATATGTAAACACATATTATGTGAAATTCGGGACAGTACTAAATAAAAGTAACATGCAATTTTTATGATCCCAGATCCCTCTTATTTTGTTAAAATTATTAAAATTTTGCATATTCTCCAAGGGTTATGAAACTTATAGCAGAACTGTCTCTTAGGATGCTTTTGCAGTGTCAGAGTCAGAGAATCAACAATTGCTGTTTATATTAATCGCCCATTACAGTTTACATTAATGTTTAAGATCAAAGTAATCACTTTGGTAATCTAAAATACTTTCCAGATGTAGCTGTAATTTGATTACCACCCATTTAAAATGTAACCATAATGAAATACAGCATCCGAAATCACATACTATCTTGAGTAGGCACTTATTTTGAATAAGTAATTACTTCACAACCGCTAAAAAAGTATGTTCTATATAGTATGATCGACTAGTATGAGTGTGTGTAATCTGGACGTACTACATTCGCCATGTTGTCATTATCATGTGACCTACCATCACTTCACTGTCATTCACTTATCCTCTCTCGTGGCCTCATGGGATAGTAAAGTGTCGCTTCAGAATCTCACCGGTAGTAGTAGGACATCTGACTTCTTTTGTCACATACAGTTTTTCGCCTGCTATATAGTAGGGAAGTATGTGATTTCGGACTCAGCCGCTGAGTTTTATAAGGATATTTTGTCATTCAGCATCAGCATCTGAAAGCCCCTCCCTTCCGTTTTTTCGGTTCATTAAGAGCATCATTTGGATATTTAAAGTGCACTTTTTCTTTTAGGAATTTTAAGTGTGAACACACACTGCTCACACTATTTATGTTGCAAAATGGCATAGAATAGTGCATAAGTACACAAATTGGGATGCACTTATTGTCCTGAAAAAGTTGCATTTGCAAGTTGCAAGTTTGTGCAAGTTTGTTCCATGCATACTGGAAAATGTGCCTATATGCAATCTAGTGTGTAGTAGTGTGGGATGATGCGCTTCCTAAAACAGCCGGTGATTTGTCGCCCTCGGCTGGTAAGATGCTGATACAGCGGTCATGATTGAATAATAAAGCTCAGGGTATAAAGTAGGGTTATTATAGTTAAAGGGACAGTTCACCCAAAAATGAAAATACAACTGTTTGGTTACCCATATTCTTCAAAATATCTTCTTTTGTGTTCAACAGAAGAAAGAAACTCGTACAGGTTTGGAACAACATCAGGGCGAGTAAATTTCATTTTTGGGTGAACTGTCCCTTTAACTAAAACTGAAGCTAAAACCATAAAAAATTGGGTTACACTTTACTTTAAGGTGTCATTGTTACAGTGTAATTATATATTTAAGCACTGAGTAATATTAATGAACTACATGTACGGGTTACGGTAGGATTAGGGTTTGGTTGAGGGTTAGTTGCATGTAATTATGCATAATTTACTGTTATTACTATGGTAAGTACATGTAACAAAGACACTGTAAAATAAAGTGTTACCAAAAATTGTTACTTGAAATAAAATAAACGCTAACTGAAATAAAATAAAATATAAAAAAGACTTAAATAACACTAGTATAAAGTCAAATGGTTTGAAAAAATGCCTGTGTTTGCACTATTTAAAACTGACATTATAAAATGTTTTTGGAAAGAAGTACAATGTTTTTCTGTACTATTTTTTATTTTTCTTTCTGTACATGTTTGATTATATACTCTTGTTTGTGCAAAATGCTTGGTCCTCAATAAATAAAAAAATAAATAAATCAGAAAATAAATACATCTTAGTATGCAGTCTGTATATCAGGGTGGCCGCGGGTCCTTAAAAGGCTTAAAATGTCTTAAATTTAACTTGTTTATATCTGTAGACACCCTGTATATGGAACCATTGTTTCCACCATGGGAAAAAATTAGTTATTACAAGAAAAAAAGTCTGAATTGTGAGATTAAAAAGTCACAATTATCTTTTTAATTTGATCTTTTTTTGTCGTTGTCACGTAAATGAACGCAAGGCCGTAACCATGTCTTAGACATTGGGGGGGACCAAAGTTTTTTTTTTTTTTGTTTTTTTTTTGTTGCGTGAGGAAGGGGGGGTATTGGTCTTATTGATAAATGATTAAAAGGGATTTAAGGAAATAAAGAAAAAGAAATAAGAACGGTGAAAGTTCCAGTTCTATTGTAGTTATGAAGTAAACTATTTGCAAATATTATTTTTTTTAAATATGCACACATTCACTCTTATTTTCGTCTGCCTAATATGTAAAACTGCAAAACGTTTCGTCACATCAAATTCATTTACATAAATAATGTCATATTTTCAATTCAAAATGGTGAAATTTCCTAAAAAATGTCAAGTAGTTTGCATCACTTGATATTATTGTTGGTCGCTGAATGCTTTTATAATAATAAATGTTTAGCTACTCTTATGACTCACTCTTTCACTGCTATAACTAAAGTGTATAGTTGGAATTAGGGATGTGACGGTGATGAAATTTTCCCACCGGTTAATCGATGTGTGACAACACCGATAATACCGGTATCACCGACAGGGGCTTTTAAATGGCTAATTCTAAACCGAAAGTAAAATGCGCACGGCCACTTGGGCATTCATAACGGAGCGGAGCAAAGTGAGTGTTTTGAAGTTTTTATGGAAGTGAGTGTTTATAGAAGTTGAGCTTCCATAGGAATCAACTGAAAACGTGCCAGTGGACACGCATCGTGAATGAGAGTGCGGCCGTGTGCATTTTACTTTCGGTTTAGAATTAGCGCCGATTCGGGGGCAGGTTGCTTGAATGGTGGGTTCATTAGCCTATTATTCTTAATGAAAAACACAACAGCAAAACAGTACAATGACAAACTCCCTTAAATATGCGTTTTTACATTTCGCTGTCAGTCAGCTCCTCGCTCTCGTGATGAATGAAATCTGACTCTTGCTGCTAGTTTGTGCTGCGACTCGCGTTCGGCTCACACTGTATTGAGCAGACACGTTTAGTTTTTATTTGTAGTGTCTGTTCTCTCACTGAACCAAATTATTTTATTACTATAAATAAAACGACGATGGGGGCGGTGCCGCAGTGGGCAAGTGATGTAACCGGTGTTGCGCCTGAACACCGGTAACACCGGAAACATGGTGGTTCCGGCCCTGAATAAACGGCCAAAACGCATAAAAACGGCCCCTTAAAGAATTACATCCAACAGAGATTTTTCTGTGTATTTCATGACATTGTGAAGCAGAGTAAAGGAATGACAGTGGCAGAAAAAACTGTTTTTACAAACATGATCATTTTTATTGGTTTGATTTGAGTTATCAAGAATGACTGCAGTCAAAATAGATTTCTATAGACACAACAGCATTATTCCAGTCAACAACAAACCGGGCGCGTCATTCACGCGAGGACACAGGCGTCAGACGCGCTTCGTTCAGTCCGTGTCGTGTTTAGTACCGTTAATTCACTCATAGCCCGTAATAGATTGTGTAAAGCTTGAATATATAATGATGGCGAAGTCTTGAAGCTGTGCCGTCCGTCTCACCTACAGAAAACAAACCCATTTCTTTTGATTTGACAACTCAAAAAAGCTATGCAACTATAGCATGTTGTTTGTATGAATAGATCTATGAGTGCACTTACATGTTGAAGAGCACAGGCAGCGTTTGAGCACGAGTGCATCACCTAAACCAGAGATCATAAGAGATAATATACTTTTAATAATGAAAAACAACATGCATTTAGATGTAGGGGTGTGTGTGATATTGACAAAAATTGATATCTCGATATTTAGACGCATTTACACAGTGTTTAATGCCGCTCAGAGGGACATGAATGCATTTAACCTGCAGTTACAAATGCAGAAATAATGTTTTTATGTTTTAAAAATAAAACATTGATAACATTGATTTTAAAATCGAAAAGATACTTTAAATATGAAACTAAAACCACCATTAGGTGGCAGCAAGTCACTGTTAAAGAGCGAATAATTGAATCATTCACTCAACCGATTTGTTCAACCGGATTGATTCATTCAGTGGCGAAACACCGCTTTTTGCTGAAAGATGCAAAACAGTTTTGCTGTGGCTTTGTTTGGAACTTTTTTCCACAGGCCCAATGAGTGAGTCATTGAATCATTCACTCAGCCGATTCGTTCAAACAGATTGATTCATTCAGTAACAAAACACCGCTTTTTGCTGAAAGACGCAAAACAGATGAGAGATGCAAAACAGTTTTGCTGTTGATCTTTTTTCGTTGGCAGAACAGTCACTTAATATTAAAGGATTAGTTCACATCAAAATGAAAATTTCCTGATAATTTACTCGGCTGGGATCGTGCAGAGCCTCTGAAGCCCTTCCTTTGAAACTGCATTGATTTGGACCTTCAACCGTTGGTCCCCATTGAAGTCCATTATGTGGAGAAAAATCCTGGAATGTTTTCCTCAAAAAACTTAATTTCTTTTCGACTGAAGAAAGAAAGACATGAACATCTTGGATGAGATGGGGGTGAGGAAATTATCAGGAAATTTCCATTTTGAAGTGAACTAATCCTTTAACTTCTTGTTTATTAAACCGTTATATAAAATCAATATCGCATTTGCAATCGTGTTGATATTTGGGGGAAAACGGCGCACGAAAAGACAACATCACACAGTGTATGAGTGGACTCTCTAGGCGTGTTCAACGCTATCTCACGACCAATTCGTACGTATTTGTCTAAACCGCAGTGACGGGTAGGTTTAGGGGCGGGGTTTGAGTTTAGGTCATTCGTACGAAATCAAACGAATTGGGCAACTCGTCAAATACACTCTAAAAAATGCTGGGTTAAAAACAACCCAAGTTGGGTTGAAAATGGACAAACCCAGCGATTGGGTTGTTTTAGCCCAGCGGTTGGGTTAAATGTTTGCCCAACATGCTGAGCAGTTTTATTTAACCCAACTATTGTTTAAAAATAAAAATAAAATTAACCCAATATAGGTTGGAAATTAAAAATCAGACACATAATTACTAGAGGCAACATTAATAATCAAAAGGTGAACATTTATTAATAAGCTATTTAATAAATGTTTATTGTTTAATTATTATTCATTAAACTTATTAGTTCATTTATTAAACGTTATAAATGTTAATTTCCAACATACTTTGGGTTCATTTTAAGCAAGCAATACAGTCATTTTTAAACAATAGTTGGGTTAAATAAAACTGCCCAGCACATTGGGCAAACATTTAACCCAACCGCTGGGCTAAAACAACCCAATCGCTGGGTTTGTCCATTTTCATTTCAAATGCCCAGCATTTTTTAGAGTGTACTTACGATTTAGCAAAAATCGTACCAATTCGTACGAGTGAGCTCATACAAATTCGTACGAATTAGCGACCTCGTAAAATACGTACGAATTGCAGTGAGATCGGGTTGGCGTGTTTGGTTTTTGCAAAGTGAAGGACATACTTGATTATGTCAGATTGTACATTGTTAAAACAACAATTACGATATTATCCTAGAGACGATATATATCACACACCCGGACACCCCTATTATCAGATGGGAAAAATTGTGGGTGGTGAGTTCCCTCAGTGTATGTCTGTGCCTGATTTATTGCACTAGAAATAGTGACGCTTGCCTCCCGTTTGAGTCGTACCTCCTTTTCCCGGCCAGAACTGAGTTGAGGTATTTCTTGGCTGCCATCTGTTTGCGGTAGCGGCTGTAGTTGTCGGTGAAGACGGCGTCTGAATGACGTTTCACAGGCATCTGCTCCACGCCCAGCTCATCACTACAGCGCACAGACCGGCTCATTATTTACAGCTTCATTGAATCAGTGTCACAACAGATGCCACGTTACCTTGTGATGTTTAGCACATCCATAATGATAAAGCATGTATTATATGACATGCATGTTCTCTTTACCTGACTCTCTTTGCCAGTAAAGACTCCAGATATTCTTTAGCGGACAGTTGGCCGAGCAGTTTGCTGTATCCGCTCGTGAACAGCCCGTCAGCGTGTCTGGATGGTCTAAAAGCAATACAGATTAAAAAAACGCTCTTTATTGGAGTGTAAGATGGTCTTCAGTGCTTCCTCGTAAACTTGTAAAGTTGTTTGTCCCCATGAAAGATCTTCATCATCATCATCACATTTACAGCTTTAGTCTTTCCCCTGGAAATGGATCTATAATATTTTTACGAGCGAGTAAATGAAGCCGTTGTTAATTCCACGCACCTCTCGACGGTGTTGGCGAGTTCATACAGGAGTTTATACGCCTCCAGATCCTGCAGCGACGGGTCTCGCGTCCACTCGTCCTCTCCGTCTTCATCAAGAGCGCCTGGTCTGGAAACCATTAAGATGCAACATACAAATTACGTGCTGTACGCTAAGAAAATACGACTGTGAAAATAAGAGTTTTACATGTATATGAAACTTTTGCATAATTATTTATAATATAATTTAAGAGTGAATCTTACAAAGAAATGTCCAGGTCATATTTCTCCTCAAATCCAAAAGAACAAAATAATGAATTATGTTTTTAATGAAGCCAATATTATATATATTTTTAAATAATTCCTCAAATAAATTCAAAAGAAAAAAAAAATGAATTATGTTTTTAATGAAGCCAATATTATATTATTATTTTTTGGCGTTATTTTTATGACAATTTAACACATTTTATAACCGAATTTGCATTATTGTAACTGAATCTGCATATATGTGCATATTCAGTTACAATAATGCAAATTTGGAATAAAAATTGGCATGAAAATGTGAAATCAAATGATAATAAAATAGGTTTCATATGAATTAATTTATATTAGAGCAAAAGACAAAAGAAGCAATGGCAGGCATATTATAATACAATATAATAAATACACATATACACACGCACATACATATATTCAGTTACAATAATGCAATTTTTTTTAATACAAAATTGGCATGAAAATAATGCAAAACGAACCGATGATAAAAAAGGTTTCATTTGAATTCATTTATATTTATAAAAAAAAAAAATATATATATATATATATAATGTATTATGTAAATATATGGTGATTCCGTTACAATAATGCAATTTTTTAAATATAAATTGCCATGAAAATAATGTCACATTGCGCAAAATGAACCAATAATTAATTTATATGTAAAGAATTTATAATATATATATTTAAAACAATTAAGTAATTATTGTTTTTCCATATTATTTAGGGATAAAATTAATTTTATTTAATTTATAATACAATGTTATGAAAACACTACATTAAACTTAATTTAAAAAAAATCTATAACATATTTTTTGTTACTTAAATAATTTGGTTTAATTTATAAAATAATATTATGGGAAAAATCTGTCCATGACTGATGTTTGTGTCTCACCTGATGTCAGGATATGCGGAGATGGCCGGCAGGGCGAGAGTCCGGCAGCAGAAGAGCCCGCAGACGGCCATCAGGAGGAGCGTCTGACCAATGCTCAGGGAACCCATGGCTTCTGCAGAGCTTCAGGTCACAACAAACATCTGCATCACACTCACACTCACAGCCACTTTCAGATCAGTTCATCAGACGTGTGTTTGTCCTTTTTTGCATAACTTGCATTTGATAAATAACGGCAATATGAGCAATATTTTTTATAAAATATTACATATGCTGGGTTGTTTCAACTCATGTTTGGGTCAAATATAGACAAGCCCAATATGTTCGTTTATTCAAATATCAGTTCATCAGACGGGAGCGTTTGTCCTTTTTGCATAACTAGCACAAACCTAACCGTTGGATTAACCTTGGGTTTGTCTATACACTATACATTAATCTTAATTTAAAAAACTATAATATATTTGTTAACAAAATTATGAAAATATGCAAGGGTATATAAAAAATATATATAAATATTTTTTTGATGCTTTTGTATTTTTTTCAATATTAAGATTTGAAATTAAAGTTACATATAAAAAAAAAACAAGGGAAAATGCATTTGTAATTAGTTGCAATTTTTAAGCTCCTTTGAGCTTTTTTTTTTTCAGTTCAAATGCATTCTTAAATTTGAACTATGTAGTTTAAAATATTTGTGAATAAACTATTTAACTCTAAAACATGCTGGGTTGTTTCAACCCATATTTGGGTCAAATATAGACAAAGTTAATATGTTCATTTAATACAATATTAATTCATCAGGCGGGAGCATTTGTGACCCTGGACCACAAAATATATGTGTGTGTGTGTGTGTGTATATATGTGTGTATTTTTATATGTATGTTAAATTATATGCTGATTCAGTTACAATAATGCAATTTTTTTAATACAAAATTGGCATGAACATAATGCAAAACGAACCAATAATGATAATAAAAAAGGTTTCATTTTAATTAATTTATCTGTAAAGAATTTATCATTTAAAACAATTAAGTAATTATTGTTTTTCCATATTATTTAGGGATGAAATTAATTTGATTTAATTTGAAAGCTGAATAAATAATCTTTCCATTGATGTATGGTTTGTTAGGACAATATTTGGAACTATTTGAAAATAATCTCCTTTAAAGTTGTCCAAATGAAGTCCTTAGCAATGCATATTACTACTAATAATACATTTTTGATATATTTATGGTAGAAAATTTACAAAATATCTTGATGGAACATGATCTTTACTTAATATCCTAATGATTTTTGGCATTAAAGAAAAATGGATAATTTTGACCCATACAATGTATTGTTGGCTATTGCCACAGATATACCTGTGAGACGCATGACTGGTTTTGGGCTCCAGGGTCACATTTGTCCTTTTTTCATAACTAGCACTTGATAACAGCAATATGAGCTTCTTTTGTATTTTTTCAATATTAAGATTTTAAATTAAAGTTTATATAAAATAAAAAAAACAAGGAAAAATGCATTTGTAACTAGTTGCAATTTTAAGCACCTTTTGAGCATTTTTCAGTTCAAATGCATTTTTAAATTTGAACTCTTTAGTTTAAAATATTTGTAAATAAACTATTTAACGCTGAGTTGTTTCAATTCATGTTTGGGTCAAATATAGACAAACCCAATAGGTTCATTTAAACCATTAATTTGTCCATATTTGACCCAAACAAGGGTTGAAACAACCCAGCATGTTTTACAGTGTACCCAACTACTGTAAATGTTAAAAGTGCTTTTATCTAACAATATATAGGATCCAATACTAGTAAAGAACTCACAGTCAGGATGTTTTCTCAGCTGTCCGGTCGGGTGTGTGTGATCTCTGTCCGCCGCTGACACCTGTACGGATGAAGGATAGTTTCCTCCGCTCAGTTCCCGTCTGTCTGTGTCTCTTTCTCCTGACTGTCCTCTTTTATACACCTGATTATTCACTTTAGTGAAGTCTGTCCTGCGTCACGCCGGTCCCGGTAGGATACACCCAAATGGATGGTGATCTGGCGGTCAAACGTAAATTGGGTTTCTCGGAAAGATGTGTTATTGCTGACTCATTTTTTTTTATTTTTATAATACTTAAACGACATTCGGTATGTTTTTCAGCGATTTACTGCGACTTCTAATATTTGAAATGTTTACCTTTTGTAAGTCAGATGTTGATGTCTCAGAGTTCGGGACGGGTCACGGCGGTCTCCGGTGGTAATTGGGCGTCTTCATTAGATTGTGAAAGGTATGACGTGATGTGTGTTGTATCAGGCTCATTATAGAAGCATCGGTCTATCATATTATAGAATTCTGCAGGTCTGCTGATCTAATATTACTGCACAGTATTTCTCCACCCACACTGTATTCAGGTCAGTGTACAGTAAAACGGGTCGGCTCAGGTCAAAACAGTCTGGATCTTAGCAACACAAACATAGAACCAAAATATACACGGTTCTATAAAACAATAATTGTATAATTGATTACATTAATAAATGCATTGATTTTTGTGCTTGCCCACATGCAAAGCCTGTTGCCAGGGTGTTGCTATGGTGTACCAAGTGTTGCTATGCGGTTGCTAGGGTGTTCTGAGTGGTTGCCAAATCTCTTTGATATTCTGGTCTGTATTTACGGGCCAGTTTTAAATTTATGCTGATTAAATTACAATAATGAATATTTTAAATAAAATTTGTCATGTAAATAATGTCACAATGCAAGATAATGTTATGATAATAAAATAATTTATATTTAAATTATTTATCATTTATATTTCAAATAATGTATTATTTATTCACGTGATTTTGTGGTGAAATTAATTTGATTTAATTTATAATGCAATATTATGAAAACGCTATACATTAATCATAATATGTTTTTGTTGACTTAATTATGAAAATAATGGGTGAAAATTATTTGGTTTATATACACTCACCTAAAGGATTATTAGGAACACCTGTTCAATTTCTCATTAATGCAATTATCTAATCAACCAATCACATGGCAGTTGCTTCAATGCATTTAGGGGTGTGGTCCTGGTCAAGACAATCTCCTGAACTCCAAACTGAATGTCAGAATGGGAAAGAAAGGTGATTTAAGCAATTTTGAGCGTGGCATGGTTGTTGGTGCCAGACGGGCCGGTCTGAGTATTTCACAATCTGCTCAGTTACTGGGATTTTCACGCACAACCATTTCTAGAGTTTACAAAGAATGGTGTGAAAAGGGAAAAACATCCAGTATGCGGCAGTCCTGTGGGCGAAAATGCCTTGTTGATGCTAGAGGTCAGAGGAGAATGGGCCGACTGATTCAAGCTGATAGAAGAGCAACTTTGACTGAAATAACCACTCGTTACAACCGAGGTATGCAGCAAAGCATTTGTGAAGCCACAACACGCACAACCTTGAGGCGGATGGGCTACAACAGCAGAAGACCCCACCGGGTACCACTCATCTCCACTACAAATAGGAAAAAGAGGCTACAATTTGCACGAGCTCACCAAAATTGGACAGTTGAAGACTGGAAAAATGTTGCCTGGTCTGATGAGTCTCGATTTCTGTTGAGACATTCAGATGGTAGAGTCAGAATTTGGCGTAAACAGAATGAGAACATGGATCCATCATGCCTTGTTACCACTGTGCAGGCTGGTGGTGGTGGTGTAATGGTGTGGGGGATGTTTTCTTGGCACACTTTAGGCCCCTTAGTGCCAATTGGGCATCGTTTAAATGCCACGGCCTACCTGAGCATTGTTTCTGACCATGTCCATCCCTTTATGACCACCATGTACCCATCCTCTGATGGCTACTTCCAGCAGGATAATGCACCATGTCACAAAGCTCGAATCATTTCAAATTGGTTTCTTGAACATGACAATGAGTTCACTGTACTAAAATGGCCCCCACAGTCACCAGATCTCAACCCAATAGAGCATCTTTGGGATGTGGTGGAACGGGAGCTTCGTGCCCTGGATGTGCATCCCACAAATCTCCATCAACTGCAAGATGCTATCCTATCAATATGGGCCAACATTTCTAAAGAATGCTTTCAGCACCTTGTTGAATCAATGCCACGTAGAATTAAGGCAGTTCTGAAGGCGAAAGGGGGTCAAACACAGTATTAGTATGGTGTTCCTAATAATCCTTTAGGTGAGTGTATATATATATATGTATGTATATATATGTGTGTAAATATATATATGTATATGTGTGTGTGTGTATATGTGACCCTGGACCACAAAACCAGTCATAATGGTCAATTTTTTGAAATTGAGATTTATACATCATCTGAAAGCTGAATAAATAAGCTTTCCATTGATGTATGATTTAATATGACAATATTTGGCCGAGATACAACTATTTGAAAATCTGGAATCCGTGCAAAAAAATCTAAATACTGAGAAAATCGCCTTTAAAGTTGTCTAAATGAAGTCCTTAGCAATGCATATTACTACTAATAATAAATTTTTTATATATTTATGGTAGGCAATTTAAAAAATATCTTCATGGAACATGATCTTTACTTAATATCCTAATGATTTTTGGCATAAAAGAAAAATCGATAATTTTGACCCATATAATGTATCGTTGGCTACTGGAGATATATATATATATACACCGATCAGGCATAACATTATGACAGGTGAAGTGAATAACACTGATTATCTCTTCATCACGGCACCTGTTAGTGGGTGGGATATATTAGGCAGCAAGTGAACATTTTGTCCTCAAAGTTGATGTGTTAGAAGCAGGAAAAATGGGCAAGAGTAAGGATTTGAGCGAGTTTGACAAGGGCCAAATTGTGATGGCTAGACGACTAGGTCAGAGCATCTCCAAAACTGCAGCTCTTGTGGGGTGTTCCCGGTCTGCAGTGGTCAGTATCTATCAAAAGTGTCCAAGGAAGGAACAGTGGTGAACCGGCGACAGGGTTATGGGCGGCCAAGGCTCATTGATGCACGTGGGGAGCGAAGGCTGGCCCGTGTGGTCCGATCAAACAGACGAGCTGCTGTAGCTCAAATTGCTCAAGTTAATGCTGGTTCTGATAGAAAGGTGTCAGAATACACAGTGCATCGCAGTTTGTTGCGTATGGGGCTGCATTGCCGCAGACCAGTCAGGGTGCCCATGCTGACGCCTGTCCACCGCCGAAAGCGCCAACAGTGGCACGTGAGCATCAGAACTGGACCACGAAGCAATGGAAGAAGTTGGCCTGGTCTGATGAATCACGTTTTCTTTTACATCACGTGGATAGCCTGGTGCGTGTGCGTCGCTTACCTGGGGAACACATGGCACCAGGATGCACTATGGGAAGAAGGCAAGCCGGCAGAGGCAGTGTGATGCTTTGGGCAATGTTCTGCTGGGAAACCTTGGGTCCTGCCATCCATGTGGATGTTACTTTGACACGTACCACCTACCTAAGCATTGTTGCAGACCATGTACACGCTTTCATGGAAACGGTATTCCCTGGTGGCTGTGGCTCTTTCAGCAGGATAATGCGCCTGCCACAAAGCAAAAATGGTTCAGGAATGGTTTAAGGAGCACAACAACGAGTTTGAGGTGTTGACTTGGCCTCCAAATTCCCCAGATCTCAATCCAATCGAGCATCTGTGGGATGTGCTGAACAAACAAGTCCAATCCATGGAGCCCCCACCTCGCAACTTACAGGACTTAAAGGATCTGCTGCTAACATATTGGTGCCAGATACCACAGCACACCTTCAGGGGTCTAGTGGAGTCCATGCCTCGACGGGTCAGGGCAGCAAAAGGGGGACCAACACAATATTAGGACATAATGTTATGCCTGATCCGTGTATATTAGTATATATATAACTACATTTTAACTAAATTATAGATAATACCTGTCCTGTACATTAATGTGTTTATTGTGTTTTATGGAACTTAACAACATAAATATACAACCAAAATATGCACAAAAATTCTGTAATTGATTACATTAATAAATACATTGATTTTCATGCTTGCACATGCAAAGCCCGTTGCCAGGGTGTTGCTATGCTGTTGCTTTGGTGTACCAAGTGTTTATAGTGCGTTGCTATGTGGTTCCTCCAGGGTGTTCTGGTTGGTTGCCAAGTCTCTGTGATATTCCTCTCTGTATTCACGGGCCAGGTGTGTGCTTTAGCATGGCTTCATCAGTAAACAGAGCGGCTCTGGGTCTCTTGCAGTGATGCTGGTCTGTGAGTTCGTAACGACCCCCTGAGGACTTCATTTCCTGATCTCTGGATGACGGTAAAACCAGAGATGGAAATTAGCCACTAATTAAGAAGGTTCTAATGATGTTCTTTGATGAAAGAAAAAACATTTTGCTCTTTGTTTGCTGCTTTCCTCCTGTACATGTTTTAGTAAAGGATCCAGTTAGAATCAAAGTGTGGTTCACAGGATTGGCCTTTAGTGAAGAAAAGAATCAAAAGAAGCACATAAAGTGAAAGTAATTCTGAGGGTTTTCAGACATCTTTGTCGGAGCTGTTGTGATTTGTCTTGTTTAGATTCACCGAACCTTGTGACAGATGATGTAGTAAACGTTCATCAGCCTCCACATCACAGACAGACGGCGAGTGGCTCGTTTGTGATTTGATATAAAGGTCAGTTTGTGTGACATTTGAACTTGTGCTTCGTCTGATTGGCTGAGATTCTTCCTCGGCTCTTAGCAGAATAAATGGCAGCAGTTTGATATATGACATCTCAGGTCCAGATTTGTTTTCCCACAATGCAGCCATTGTTCTTTGTGTATGTATTTCCAAATTTTATAGCCGGCCTGCGTATGAAAAGAGTTTGACCTCAGTATGACGAGTGCGGTGCTCATCACTGATGAATCAAGACATAATCGGTGGAGAATGTCAGATCCTCCATCACTTCCTTCCCAAACCTTCATATCGTTCAAATGTTTGGGGTCAGTAAGAGTTTTGTGAGAAATTAATATTTTTATTCAGCAAGAACGCGTTAAACTGATCAAACGTGACAAGACTTTTATAATGTTACAAATGATACAAAGTATCAAAGAATCCTGAAAGAAACTGTATCATTGACATTGATAATAATCATAAATGTTTTTTGAGCATCAACTCATATTAAAATGATTTCTGAAGGATCATGTGACACTGAAGACTGGAGTAATGATGCTGAAAATTCAGCTTTGAGCTACCAAATGCCTAGCAATACCATACCAACCACCCAGAACACCCTAGCAACCACCTAGCAACGCCCTAGTAACCACCCAGAATATCCTAGCAACAGCCCAGAACACCGTAGCAATGCCCTAGCAACCACCCAGAACACCATAGCAAACACCTAGCAACACCATAGTATCCACCCAGGTTACCATAGCAACTGCCTAGCAACACCCAAACAACCACCCAGAACACCTTAGCAACCACCTAGCAACCTCCCAGAACACCATAGCAACGCCTAGCAACAACATTCTAGCAACCGCCTAGCAATGCCATAGCAACCACCTAGAACATCTTAGCAACCGCCTAGCCTTGTCGGTTGATGTACACAACGGTCGTGTTGTCCATACGGACCAATACATCTTTGCCCTGTAGCGGCTTTTTGAGGTGGCTCAGTGCAAGACGTACTGCTAGCAACTCGAGGCAGTTGATGTGCCAATGCAGACCCCTGACACTGCATGCCCGTTGTATGTGGCCCTCCAGCCCGTGGCAGAGGCATTCGTGAATACCACAGCATGCCTGGACACCAGTTCTAAGGGCACTCCGGCCCGAAGAAACGAGGGGTCTGACCATGGCTGAAGGTTTGGCGACAGGCCGGTGTGATACTCACCCGGTGAGTGCCGCGCTGCCACGCCAATCTCGGGACTCGGTCGTGAAGCCAATGCTGAAGCGCTCTAATATGAAGCAAACTGAGCAGTGTTGCGGCCGCCATATGCCCCAGGAGCCTCTGAAATTGTTTCAGTGGGACTGCCGTCCTGCCTTGAAACGTGTTCAGGCAGTTCAGCATCGACTGGACACGCTCTTCTGTGAGGCGTGCCATCTGCTCAACCGAATCCAACTCCATACTGAGAAAAGAGATCCTCTGCATGGGGGCGAGTTTGCTCTTTTCCCAGTTGACCTGAAGACCCAACTGGCTGAGGTGTCTGAGCACTAGGTCAATGTGTGACATGAAAGTACGCGTCCTTCAGGTCGATCTCTGCAAACCAATCTCGGGGATGGATGCATTCGAAAATGCGTTTCTGCATGAACATCTTGAACGGTAGCTTGTGAAGCCTCCGAATCAAAACCCATAGGTCCAAGATTGGCCATAATCCACCGGTTTTTCTTAGGTACAATGAAGTACGGGCTGTAAAACCACGTCTTCATATCGGCTGGAGGGACCGACTCTATCGCGTCCTTCGCCAGTAGGACTGCGATCCCCGCTTGCAAGACATGGGCATTGACAGCTTTCACTGAAGTGAAGCGGACGCCCATGAACCTGGGGGGACGCCGGGCGAACTGAATCGTGTAGCCGAGCCTGATGATCCGAATGAGCCCACGAGACAGACTGGGGAGCGCTGACCAGGCTTGCAGAGACTGTACAAGCGGGACCAAAGGGACCACCGGCGTACCCACAGTGGGGCAGCGAGGTGGAACGCAGGGACCGAGCTGGGGCGGCTCTCTCTTGGAGGCAGCCTGCAGCGGGGTCTAAGTGTGCTGTGCAACACTTACCTGGTTCCACGGGTGGGCAGGGGGTACGTGAGAAGGCTTGGTTGCATCCTCGAACCGTCCACTGCTGTCCGCTGGCGAAGGAGGAAGATGAGTGTGGTCCAGCGTTGGACTGTCCACAGCTTTCCGAACCCCCTTGGGACCCAGAGATAGAGGAACTGCACTTTGTTTTTTATTTTGTTTTTTTAGTTTGGGTACCACTGGTTGTGACACCAGTGGCGGAACAGAGTTTTGACTCAAAAGATTCTCTGGAACCCCACGAGGAACTCTGATGGTACGTCGGGGGAAGCTCTTGATTGCCTCAGCCTGCTACCGACTGCGAAGAACTGCTGGGCCCAGTTCTCGACAGTGTCGCCGAAAAGGGCACCTTGTGAGATGGGAGCATTGAGAAAGCGTACTTTGACGACCACTCGTACCTCAGCAAGGCAACCGGGGGGTGTTTCTGGATCGTCTGGCCGAGGGCCTGCGCTGTGACTTTGATCACGGTTAGTCAACATGCACAGCTCAACCCCGACTCAGAACTACCCTCGTGCATTAAGAGTGCGGGGCGGAGGTGATCTGCGCACAGCCACCCCACCGTTGAGGTTAGTGAGAGGAAAAACTTTATGCAGTTTTGGCCCCTTTGGCGTTCCATATTTTTGGCACCAAAGTGGTTCCATACTGCCAAGTTTTCCATGCACATCCGGGAAGGATCCCGGGAAAGCATGGCTGTTAACTCTGAATCTGATTCAGCAAAGCACACACCATTACAGTGGGCTCAGCATCATCTTCATTCCTAGAGCACAACAGCCCTCTCTCAGATGCAACGAATGACATCTGATCCTCAGCTGGAGCCCCGAATGAAACGCTAGGTTCCCCCATAAGAAGGACCAGTAATTCCATCCAGAAGCTCCACAGCTTGCAGTGCGCTAGAGGGGGAGGGGCCCTAGGGGGTTGGTGCCCTCCCCTCCTCAGGTCACCCAAGCTATTTCACCGAAGTATACCTCTCCTGTTGGCCACCAGGGAGGGAGCTACAACAGGAAATAGGCAAGGAGACAGCGCACCTAGAGCGCCAAGCAAGCGCTGGGTTGCCGTGACAACCCGCGCTGCAGCTCGACAGCACACGACACGCAGTGTCTCAGTCTCCCAGAGTGTCGAGCAGACTCACGGCTGTGCTTTTACACACAAGCGGCGGCTGGCCAACAACAAAGGGGACTCAAGCTTCCCAGAGAAAGAAGAGTTGCAACCGGCATGCCGACGTGGTCATGTTCTCATGTGAAAACATGATCCATCCACGAACGCCGTCTCAACATGCATACGCCCAGACATGTGAAACAGTGCTCGTGGCCGTCAGTGAGGACAGGAAACAACCGCATCCAGAAACACACAGGTAGAATGTCATCTTTAAAAAGACGCAAGCTCTATCTGTGTAGCTCTTCTAGGGAAACTGCTCTCCGCGGTGCTGAAGCACACAGGGGGATAGTCGCCGCGACACAGACAGGGAAAATGTGCAGCCTGTCATGTGCGCGCTCTCTCTCATAGAAGGCGATCTCTTACCAGCCGTAAAAACGGCTTTTCAGCACTCTTAACAGCGCACTGAACTAGCTGTGAGAACAGCCTTTTGTTTTTGCTCAATAAAACAAAATAGAAAAAGAAAGAGAGAAAATCGACCCTGCTGCTGTGCCGTCACTCCAACACCAAACGAGGAGAGGTCCACTCGAAGAGCTTGACTCGTTATAATGTTAATACACGCTTTGTAGATTCCAGGACAAAGCATCCACCACTCGGCTCCGAAGCAAAAAGCTGGTTTGATGCAAGCACCTGTGGCTCATTTATCCCCGCGCTGAGCGGCATGAGCACCTGGTGCAATCATTGCATGCCTCGTTTAGTTACACTCGAAGTAGATTGGCTCTCGCTAGCAAGATTCCTATTCGTCGGTCTCCAACGTGGCGTCGGAAGTGACTGATTGAATGGGAACATCTTAGCAACCACCTAGCAACTCCCTAGCAACCACCTAGAAACACCCTAGCAACCGTGTGCCGAGTTTTGCTACTGGAAGCACCACTTACATTTTCTTCAGGAAATGAATATTCTAGTTATTCTTCTTCTTTTAAATTGTAATAAGATTTCACAATTTTGTACTGTATTTTTTTATCAAATAAATGCAGCCTTGGTGACTTTTTTTCAGAAACATCTTTACTTTTCTTTTGATTCAAATGTGTGTTTTCTTTTGGGAGCAATGCATCATAAACAAAAGTTGCATTTGTTTGGTCAAAAATACAGTAAAAATAGTAAAATATTATCACAATTTTAAGTAACTGTTTTCTATGTGAATATATAGTAAACTGTAATTTATTCATGTGATCAAAGCTGAATTTTCAGCATCATTACTCCATACTGCATATTTTGGTTCTATATTTATGTTAAGTTCCGTAACAGCTATTATCTATAATTTAGTTAACAAAAAAAATCTTTCAATTCAGATTAATAGTATTTTTTATAATATTATATTATAAATTAAACCAAATTATTTTCATAGTTTAGTTAATAAAAAATATAATATAGATTTTTTTTAAATTAAGATTAATGTATAGTGTTTTATAATATTGTATTATAAATTAAATAAAATTAATTTCACCCCAAAATCACATGGATAAGTAAATTATTTGAAATATAATTATTTAATTTAAACAAAACCTATTTTATTATCATTATGGGTTCATCTTGCATTGTGACATTATTTTCATGATAATTTTTATCCAAAATATGCATTATTGTAATTAAATCGCTGTGGTTTTTCAATCCCAGTATGAGCCATAAAATACATCTGCTCCATATCTGACAGTCAAACTGTTTTACTGCGGTTATAAACGCAATCACTGTGCTTTTCTCCTTGCGATATATTGTAGACTTTGTAGCAGCCAACTTTAATATGCCACTTAGATTTGCATCGTATATATTATATAGTGGCCTGCATGTTCCTGTTTTTGGTGACATTAGTCTGAAATTGGATTAAATTGATGTCTGTCGGATGAGCACTTTTCTGCATTTGCTCACTGATCGTCTTGTTTTGACAAGAAAACTGTAGCGGTTCCAGGATGTGCTGCTCATGTAGGGGTCATCTGCTGCTCACATCAACACGGCTGTAATGAGACTTCATGAGGAGTGATGAGATGCTCCTGCACGGCTGCGTTTACAATAGCATATACTCATACTCATTATACAAACATGTGCACAGTGTGCAGATCAGCATAATATACAGTACTTCTTACAAACTATAGTTGTCTAAATGAATTGCATTCCCACAATGCAATGCACCTGACGTGACTTTCCACTTCTAGTGCGATTAAATGAACCGGAAGTGATATCAATGAAAGCTGGTTTGCGCCATGGGAATAATAAAAAAGAAGGCAACTTACTGATCTACTATATAAACCACTTCTTCTTCTGAGCCAAAATTTAAACAGTATCTCCTCCTAGAGCTTTAACTCTACAGCCTCCAAACTCGGCTCAGACCTTCAGACTGTTCTGACTCGGGTTGCTGTATCTTTTCAAACTGATCCGACTGACGGTTTTCCTAAAAATTATGATTAAAACTCCCATAGACTTTCATTGACTTTAATGTTCACATGAACCAAGACTGTTCATCCATCCAATCCTTCCATCCACCCATCCATCCGTCCGTCCATCCACCTGTCCGTCCATCCATCCACCCGTCCATCCGTCCACCCATCCCTCCGTCCATCCATCCACCCGTCCGTCCATCCATCCATCCGTCCATCCACCCATCTGTCCGTCCATCCATCCACCCGTCCATCCATCCATCCACCCATCCGTCCGTCCATCCATCCACCCGTCCATCCATCCACCCATCCATCCGTCCATCCACCCATCCGTCCGTCCATCCATCCATCCGTCCGTCCATCCATCCATCCGTCCATCCACCCATCTGTCTGTCCATCCATCCACCCGTCCATCCATCCATCCACCCATCCGTCCGTCCATCCATCCACCCGTCCATCCATCCACCCATCCATCCGTCCATCCATCCATCCGTCCATCCACCCATCTGTCTGTCCATCCATCCACCCGTCCATCCATCCATCCACCCATCCGTCCGTCCATCCATCCACCCGTCCATCCATCCACCCATCCATCCGTCCATCCATCCATCCGTCCGTCCATCCATCCACCCGTCCATCCGTCCACCCATCCCTCCGTCCATCCATCCACCCGTCCGTCCATCCATCCATCCGTCCATCCACCCATCCGTCCGTCCATCCATCCACCCGTCCATCCATCCATCCACCCATCCGTCCGTCCATCCATCCACCCGTCCATCCATCCATCCGTCCATCCACCCATCCGTCCGTCCATCCATCCACCCGTCCATCCACCCGTCCATCCACCCGTCCGTCCATCCATCCATCCGTCCATCCATCCACCCGTCCATCCATCTATCCACCCATCCGTCCGTCCATCCATCCACCCGTCCATCCATCCACCCATCCATCCGTCCATCCATCCATCCGTCCGTCCACCCATCCGTCCGTCCATCCATCCACCCATCCCTCCGTCCATCCGTCCATCCATCCACCCGTCCATCCACCCGTCCGTCCATCCATCCATCCATCCATCCACCCATCTGTCCGTCCATCCATCCACCCGTCCATCCATCCATCCACCCATCCGTCCGTCCATCCATCCACCCGTCCATCCATCCACCCATCCATCCGTTCATCCACCCATCCGTCCGTCCATCCGTCCGTCCATCCATCCATCCGTCCGTCCATCCATCCGTCCGTCCGTCCACCCATCCGTCCGTCCGTCCACCCATCCGTCCGTCCACCCATCCGTCCGTCCATCCATCCACCCGTCCATCCCTCCGTCCCCCGCATCCACCCGTCCATCCACATGAGCCAAGACTGTTCATCCATCCAATCCATCCATCCATCCACCCGTCCGTCCATCCACCCGTCCATCCCTCCGTCCATCCATCCATCCATCCATCCGTCCATCCATCCACCTACCCATCCGTCCATCCACCCACCTACCCATCCGTCCATCCATTCATCCAATATTTAGACTGATATAACTAGCCTAGGATGTTAACAATGTGTTAAAATGCTAGCAGTGTGCTAATTTATGTAAGTGGCATGCTAATTCATGCTAGTAACATGTTAAAACGTGATAGCGTTGTGCTAATTCATTCTAGCAACATGCTAATTCATGCTAAGAAACGGTTAAATCATGCTACCAACTTGCTAATTATGCTAGCAACATGCTAATCCATGCTACAAGTGTGTTAAATCATACAAACCCGATTCCAAAAAAGTTGGGACACTGTACAAATTGTGAATAAAAACAGAATGCAACGATGTGGAAGTTTCAAATTTCAATATTTTATTCAGAATACAACATAGATGACATATCAAATGTTTAAACTGAGAAAATGTATCATTTTAAGGGAAAAATAAGTTGATTTTTAAATTTCATGGCATCAACACATCTCAAAAAAGTTGGGACAAGGCCATGTTTACCACTGTGTGGCATCCCCTCTTCTTTTTATAACAGTCTGCAAACGTCTGGGGACTGAGGAGACAAGTTGCTCAAGTTTAGGAATAGGAATGTTGTCCCATTCTTGTCTAATACAGGCTTCTAGTTGCTCAACTGTCTTAGGTCTTCTTTGTCGCATCTTCCTCTTTATGATGCGCCAAATGTTTTCTATGGGTGAAAGATCTGGACTGCAGGCTGGCCATTTCAGTACCCGGATCCTTCTTCTACGCAGCCATGATGTTGTAATTGATGCAGTATGTGGTCTGGCATTGTCATGTTGGAAAATGCAAGGTCTTCCCTGAAAGAGACGACGTCTGGATGGGAGCATATGTTGTTCTAGAACTTGGATATACCTTTCAGCATTGATGGTGCCTTTCCAGATGTGTAAGCTGCCCATGCCACACACACTCATGCAACCCCATACCATCAGAGATGCAGGCTTCTGAACTGAGCGCTGATAACAACTTGGGTTGTCCTTGTCCTCTTTAGTCCGGATGACATGGCATCCCAGTTTTCCAAAAAGAACTTCAAATTTTGATTTGTCTGACCACAGAACAGTTTTCCCACTTTGCCACAGTCCATTTTAAATGAGCCTTGGCCCAGAGAAAACGCCTGCGCTTCTGGATCATGTTTAGATATGGCTTCTTTTTTGACCTATAGAGTTTTAGCCGGCAACGGCGAATGGCACGGTGGATTGTGTTCACCGACAATGTTTTCTGGAAGTATTCCTGAGCCCATGTTGTGATTTCCATTACAGTAGCATTCCTGTATGTGATGCAGTGCCGTCTAAGGGCCCGAAGATCACGGGCATCCAGTATGGTTTTCCGGCCTTGACCCTTACGCACAGAGATTGTTCCAGATTCTCTGAATCTTTGGATGATATTATGCACTGTAGATGATGATAACTTCAAACTCTTTGCAATTTTTCTCTGAGAAACTCCTTTCTGATATTGCTCCACTATTTTTCGCCGCAGCATTGGGGGAATTGGTGATCCTCTGTCCATCTTGACTTCTGAGAGACACTGCCACTCTGAGAGGCTCTTTTTATACCCAATCATGTTGCCAATTGACCTAATAAGTTGCAAATTGGTCCTCTAGCTGTTCCTTATATGTACATTTAACTTTTCCGGCCTCTTATTGCTACCTGTCCCAACTTTTTTGGAATGTGTAGCTCTCATGAAATCCAAAATGAGCCAATATTTGGCATGACATTTCAAAATGTCTCACTTTCAACATTTGATATGTTATCTATATTCTATTGTGAATAAAATATAAGTTTATGAGATTTGTAAATTATTGTATTGCATTCCTTTTTTATTCACAATTTGTACAGTGTCCCAACTTTTTTGGAATCGGGTTTGTACTAGCAACATGCTTATTCACACAAGTGTTTTAAAGCATGCTAGCAACATGTTAATCCATGCTAACAACATGTTAAAACATGCTTAACAAATGTAAAATAATGCTAACAACATGCTAAAACATGGTAGCAACATGTTAAATCATGCTAGTGACATGCTAATTCATGCTAAAACATGCTAACAATGTGGTAAATCATGTTAGAAATGTGTTCCCCCACTGTCCCAAACTTCAATTTCTTAAAAAATAATAAAGCTTGTCAAAGTTATTTCGAACTTTCAGACAAGACTTTTTCAAGCCAACTTCAACGTTTGTTTACAAAGTTTACCCATCTAGTGACTTTTTATCTCACAATTCTGTCTTTTTTTCTTGCAGTTGCAAGTTTATATCCAACAAATTTGACTTTTTTTCTCAGAACTGCGAGATATAAACTCACATTTGCGAGTTATAAAGTCCCAATCAATTCTGACTTTCTAAAAGTTTCTATTTTTTCCTCTTGTGATTCTCGCTTTATAACTCGCAATTCTGAAAAAATATAAACTCGCAATTCTGAGAAAAAAAGTCAGAATAGTGAGATAAAAAGATTTTAATTACCTTTGTTATGTTTATAATTCTGTGGTGAAAACAAGCTTCTATAGAAATCAGCTGCGATTCTTAATATTTCCTTTTCGACAAAATTGGTTTAAAGGGGTCATGACATGAGAAATCAAATTTTCCTTGATATTTTTTGACATATAAGAGGTCTTTGAACCATTAAAACATGCAAGTTTCATATTTTACAACATCCTCCTCATTATAAACAAAGCATTTATTTAATCAAGCTCCAAAAACAGCTCGTTTTGATATTACGGGATCTGTGACGTCACACTGGCAAATTCATTTGCATATGCCCACCTCCAGAGCAAGACATCGACCAATAGTTATACATCATTGCATCATAGGCCCCGCCCACTGGCATTCAGTCGCTTAACGGATGACATATAAGTAAATTATTTGTAAATGATGGTTTTATATGGATAATGTTTTCAAAACGCTTACATTCAATAGCAAGTGGGCGTTTCAACACAATGACGTTAGCCAATCATAACAGTGGGCGTTTACTGATGAGCCTTAAAGGAGCCACGCCTTAAAAACAAATGGAGGGTCAGAATGAAGGTTCAAAATAATTGTTTTTTGCATATATATTAGTTTTTTTGTGTGCAAAAATACTTTATTAACATATATTAGTGAACCTCAAGGAACATATTAATGTCATGACCCTTTAAAAACTGCAAAACAACCATATTGATCCTCGCCGATCCTTGCTGTGTTAAAAACAACCCAAGTTGGGTTGAAAATGGACAAACCCAGCGGTTGGGTTGTTTTAGCCCAGCGGTTGGGTTAAATGTTTGCCAAATGTGCTGAGCAGTTTTATTTAACCCAACTATTGTTTAAAAATTACTATATGGCTGGCTTAAAATTAACCCAAAATAGGTTGGAAATTAAAAATCAGACACATAATTACTAGAGGCAAAAATAATAATCAAAAGGTGGGCATTTATTAATAAGCATATATATATATATTGGGTTAATTTTAAGCCAGCTATATAGTAATTTTTTTTAAAAAAATTTAAAATAAAACTACCCAGCACACTGTGCAAACATTTAACCCAACCGCTGGGTTTGTCCATTTTCAACCCAACTTGGGTTGTTTTTAACACAGCATTTTTTAGGTTTTGAGGATGTTTTTGAGGTCACACATCCTGTCCAAGTTGACATCTGTTTAATTTGACGAGCTTCTACCAGTTGACATGCATTTGTTTGACTGGACACACAACCTTTGACATCAACAACAAAAATGGAAGTGTTTTTGCTCCTTTTTAAGGGTGATAATCATATTTATTCTGCTGTCCTAACTGTGCACCATTATACGGTTGGTTGCATTTTATTATCTGCATTTGGCTTTATTTTCCCTGCTGTCCATGAGCCAAGAACAGTTTAAAATCATTATGGATCAATTGTGTTACTGAACTATTGCGCCGACTAGTGGTGAACATGTGCAATAGATA